>OX579667.1:8709076-9309076 GCA_951230895.1 Carpatolechia fugitivella | reverse complement strand
ATTAGTATTATATTACAGTCGTTAACCTGTCGTCGAATGGGACAAAACCACATTGCTTTTGTATGTTTTCGTAATCTCGTATTTTATGAGCCTTCACACAGAATTGAGTCATAATGTTAAAATTTAGAAATTGTGTAAAATGTGCCAATGTGGGTTGTCTCATAATAAGATGAACGATTGTTATGGTCAAACGCACGCAATAAACTTTTATTACAGGGAAAGTGTAAGGTGTAACCGCAAAATGACACGTGTCCTATTTTGTATATTTTTGTAAAATCATAATATAATTTAATATCGTTCCTAACTAAGCAACCATAAAACTATTATTTACAATAGGGGATCGGACTGTTCACCATATTTTATGAATTCACCATATTTTATGAATTATTTTTAAAATAAATATTAGTAGCAGACGATTCGCGAAGAAAAAAACAGAATCGGTTGAAAAACTAATTTACAGTGATTTTTTAAAGTTTCAATATATCCGTCTCTTTCAAAAACGATTTTTTGTATGGAGATTATATGGCGTTACTAACAAATGCCGTCACAAGTGGGTATGTGTCTCTCTGTCTAATCTTGAATTTCAAACCTTTATAACTCGGTCAATTTTAAAGATAGAGCAAAAATTATTTTAGTGTTCGATAGCAGAAACCAAGAAGTTTGGATTTATAAAATAAATAAAAAGTAGTCTGATCCTCTATTTAGGATACCAATAGATTTGTCAGCATTGAAATAAAAAATGACCTTTTACAGATATATTATCTAAAAGAAAATGACAATTTTCAGTCCTTACCTGATGCATTTATTTATTTTACCCAATAAAAGACAGTTGAAAATTGAAAGGTAAATTGAGGATTATACCGATTACTTCAAACTTCGTTTTTCTTATAAAGGATAAAAACTAAACTCTATTTTGTTGAATGATGGGTTACATAAACTAGTTGAACATCTCCTATTTTTTCCTTTGTTAGCAACCTTTTGTTTTAAGGTTTCTTTGTTACTTTTAACTAAAAACGAAGAGGCTGATTTTGATTGACGATTAGATTTTTTTAACGTCAGTGACATGAGTATTACACAGTGAGGTCAGTAATTTATCTTCTAAGTTCATTCAATGTTACCATGTAAATGTAACTGTATGACACTAATGGTTAATATGATAAGAAGCTTAAGTGTTTTTTAAGTAAGAAAATGCATTTAAACTTTTAATTTTGAGTTTCTAAAACTTGGCTTTTCACTTTGTAAAGGTAAAGGTTAAGTTAAAACTGTTAAAAGAATGTCAAATGTGTAAATCCTACCTCTTGGTAATATTAATTCATTTTAAACATAAGTAAACTGACGTTTTAAATAGTGATTAGTCAAACTTAATACGTATGCTGATTAAATATGATCTTACCCTTGAATATTTCGGTGGCGAAACGAATTAAACTAAATATGTTTTAATGTATCTTTTGCATATATAAAAATTATAATGAATTACTCTAACAAAAATGAGCACCTTAAAACGAAATATTTGTGAAATCTACACTAGCATTGAAAATGGTCCTTGCCAACCCCCATTATTTTTAAAAAACCTATCCAACGATACCTTACTAAAAGGTGGACAAAAACAAAAAAATAACATTATTACAGCCTCCTAGTATTTAGAGTCTCTGAGCTAAGCTGCGGACAGACAGACCGACAGTCAGACAGACAGACGGACATGGCGAAACTATAAGGGTTCCTAGTTTACTGCAGAAACCTAAAAGTGTACCGCAGCTAATTAACGTCAAAACCACAGATTAGTTAAATCAAAACTTTTAAAACAGTAGCTTGTCCATGATAAAAAAGATCGAGGTTTTAGATAAATTGACAAACTTACTAAAATAATTTGTGCATGTTTTGTACATTATTCATTATCAGTTTTTACCAAATACTCGTATCATTGGAAAAAAATATTTGTTTTGAAAACATTCAACCTACCCTAATCAAAAATTATACACAACAGGGGGTCACGCATGCATCTAGGAGTAGAATGAAAGGAAACTATAAATTATGATCAGGTTGGCAATCTTGTAAGTGACAGTCTAGTTGCGGCAGTCCTGTTTTTTCTCCCACTCATACAAATAGCTCTATTTCACAATCTAGCGATGTTACAAGAGGGGACGAGACAACCGGATAATTATTTCCAGATAAGATTCTGTAGAATATCCTCTGCTTTTATATTAGAGTGCTTGTGGCACTTTATATTTACTGTCGGTGTCATTTAAAACTTCTTCCGTGCTTCAAAAGACACGTTAATCCGTTAGTTCCGACCGACTACTGTCACAGCTGGTAGAGTCAATTTGTAAATTCAACAGTTTTTTGTGAATTTTGAAAAATGATCAATGAAGTTGTTCAACCTCTGTTTTATGGCCATCTAAGGTTTTTTGTGCCGTGTGGTGACGGCAGAGTAGAATACATTTGTCACCAACCCCTACTCTTCCCGTGGGAGTCGTAAGAGGCGACTTAGGGACTACACTCTCTGATACAGTAACCTTTTAAACTGCGATCTCCAACCCGCCTGCCAAGCGTGGAGATTATGGCAAAACCAAACACTTAAGTGGAGGAGGCTCACATAGTCCAGCAGTGGACTGTAACGGGCCGTTGATTTGATTTGATTTGAAAGTTTTTGCATAATTTTACACAACGTCGCCTAATAATTTAGACCATGGTCTAAGCCTAAAAAAAACTCTCTACAAAATGACAATAAATTCCTTATTACTAATTTGAACATTTTTATGAATGAAGAGCATGCATGGTATATAATTTAAAAGAAATTCGGTAGACGTGTCTAAATAAATAGTAAACCGGGATTGAAAGCTATTAAAAATGTTTTATATCATGTCAGAACTTTTGTTTACATTATCCTTGGCGTCCAAATAAACACAGAAGATGGAACGTTGAAACAATTTGTACAAGGTGGAAAAAAATATGTGAAAATTAAGAATAATAGAGTAAAGTTCATATCACCTATTGAACATCTCGCACCAGGCCAGAGTGGATGATTGTGGCCTGATTGCTCTAATTTTAGGGTGGGTTTCTCCTCGGTGGAGACGTAAATGTTCTATATACTAAAACAACACCGAATCGTTTGAATTCCAGAATTTTCATCAAAAGGTCTTGAATTGACATCTTAATGTTACAAATCTGAAAATATATTTAGATGTTTAGATATTTTTGATGTTTGTTCCGCCTTCACGCTTAAAGTACACAATGGATTTCGATGTTGAAATGAAGACAGTTTGTATCCTAGATTAACACATAGGATAAGCTTCAAGAAAGTCGCCTCCGATGGTATGGCCATATAAGCCGCAGACCGTCAGACTATGTAGGAAAAAGATGCCTCGACCTCACTGTCCAGGGCCCTAGATCACGTGGCAGGCCTAAAAAGCGCTGGCTAGACGTCGTGAAAGCGGATATGGAAGAGAACAATCTCACACCTAAGGATGCCGAAGACCGGGCAAAGTGGAGAAGATTAAGTAGGAAAGCGGACCCCAGCATTAGACCGGGAAAACGCTAGGACGAAAAAGAAGAGATTATGACGTATTTCTCCTGCAAGCGAGTCCAGCAGAAACAGGTAGCAATCAGGCAGACGTTCTTTCTTTGTCTACCAAAGCAGGTCATGCTCTTCCAATACGCATTGGCACTTTTTGATTAAAATTTTGGATTGTAGTTTGCAATCTCGTATTACAATGGTTTGTGATCCACGCAATGATGATGATGATGATGGCGTTAATAATGATTTGACTCTATTTATGATAAATTGTACTGAGAACTCAGAATCTTCCGCTCCTTTACCTTTAATTCAAAGACATAGACAACTTTTATTTGACACTAAACACAATACAACAATCATAAACAGAATAACAAATAAACAACAGAATCATATTCAGAATAACATTACTACGACAGAATTTGATGACATTTGAAAATGAATTCTTAGGAAGTTAGTGCAGAATCAGCACAACGTCCAAATCGTCAAAATATTTCTGAATCGTTTCGAGTATGAAAATATTTTATTGTACTACATCCTGCACTCTGTTATTTATAACTCATGCATGATCCATTTAATCTTCGACGTGCAGAAACACAACCAAATTCCCGAACGTCTTTATTTATAACGTGTATCAATGTCTCAGTGGTGCGCTCAATCAAAACGTAAATAAAACTGCCAAGTGAATGAAACTAAAGGGATAACAAACAGGCAGACATGTTCAAATGTAAGTACATTTTGTTATGAGTTTGAAGTAAATACTGAGCCTCAGAGGAACAAAAGATGATCGCTTGCACGAGGCGACGCGCGTCCAAAATCTTTGTACTAAGCACATATTATAGAGAATGGTTTTGACAAAAATTAAAAAAATAAATGATTTGTTCTGCGATGGCTATCCTAGTTTATCGAATTACTTTAAATTTTTTTATGTAAGCCTAACACACCTTACGCCGTCTGGGGCTGGGCATTGTATGTCAGTAAGTTTGTATGATAGTATTTGTATGGAAGCTACTGAACAACCCTTATCCATCCCCCTTCTAGGATGATATTCACAAATGGAAAGTTTACTTATGTTACATCAGCAACATTTTAGATCCACTAGTTATTGCTTAAGACTGTTCAGTGATCACTTTAAACTAACTTTATTTTTCCACAGCATTCATAGTGAATTTAAATAATTTTACAAAATATCAAAACAGTTGCAATCAATCAATCAGCCTATTGCAGTCCACTGCTGGACGTAGGCCTCCCCAAGGGTACGCCAAAGCGCACGATCACCCGCTGTGGCAGTGGGCTGGCCACGTCTGTCGCAGAACCGATGAGCGTTGGAGCAGACGGGTTCTCGAATGTAGACCGCGTCTCGGGAAACGTAGTGTGGGACGCCCCCCTGCCAGGTGGACTGATGACCTGAGGAAGGTCGCTGGTGGTGGCTGGATGAGGAAACAGTTGCTATTCAAATTAATTCCGTTTAATTAATTCAAATGATTGATCTTCCTATTCCTCAGATCAGAACTATATCACTGTTCTTCTACGAAAACCTGTATTTTCTGGCAATCTATTAAGAACATTATGGTATCGTAAGCGTATTTCATCGTCAACGTTAGATCTAAATATTCAGGCAATTTAAATTATTAATAAGGAATGTAGTGACAAGTGGTTGATATTGAAGCCTCTATATAGTTTTTTATACAACTAATTCACTAAAACAAAAAGCAAAAATTCTGGAGTGATTTTTCAGTTCGTGAAATTTAACAAATCTTAGTCTAAAGCTCTTCAAAAAAGAATACAAGTCTTGAAGTATTTTTTTAACGACTGAAACACCCGAGAAGTTTTGCGATATTTAATTACCAACATGTATACGTTTCATGAATTTCAAGTGAAAGAAAACATGATTATGAAGTTTGTATAGTCGCTTGTAAATAAATTGTCTCATTTCAAGATAATAAACTCGAGCTTTCCAACACAAAACCATATTGGCTGATAACAAACAAACGAACTAAAACAGATATTATCTACATATACACGGTGTTACAAAAAAACCCGTAAATTTTGTATGGAGACCATCTACATTTTGTATGGGAATGCGATTTTAACAAATCGTTTTTCGACCTATGTTCTTTGGGGAAAGTTGTTCAGTTTTACGAGCAGATTCACACCCTTTCGGCTTTATTTGTAGTTTTGTAACACCTTGTATACGTACAATAACAAAATTTACAAGTGGTTGTGTTTTAGTATCATGATGGCAGTTCCTAAAAGCACAGCTAAAGCAAAAGGTTGCGTCAGACGCACTCCTCTAAAAGTGCACTTAGAGAAAATGAACAACTCAGCAGTATTTTTAGTCAGTATTTTGTGTTGCAAAAAGTGTTTCTTTATGATTGTATCTTTCACTTAAATGTATGTGCGTATTTATCTCTGTAACTTTGCAAACGACGAAAGTGATTATTTTTTTAATACATCATCAATGGCCCATTACAGTCCACTGCTGGACTATGAGTCTCCTCCACTCAAGTGGAGGCTTGAAGATCTGCACGCTTGGCAGGCGGGTTGGACATCGCAGATTAAAAGGTTACTGTATCAGAGAGCGCTGCTGCCCGTTCCCTGTTCAATGTGTGGTCCCTAAGTCGCCTCTTACGACACCCACGGGAAGAGTAAGGATTGGTGACAAATGTATTCTACTCTGCTGTCACCACACGGCGTACACGCTTATATTAAACTAATTATAACAATATTAACAATGTAAATAAATCCGGAACATAACAAAACAAATCAAATTAACGCAAACTTGAAGGGTTTACTAGTAGCTATCAAAGAGTTCCACTATCCAGCTCCTGGGTCCGTAACTAGACCCTCGTCACCAACTGCACTGTATTCTACTTATTATAACAAATCAAAATAACCTAAAATTGAGGGGTTTACTATTGAAGAGTTCTACCTTCCAGCTCCTGACTCCATCCATCATCAGTTCCACTCGATGATACCAATATATTGTCATCCGAATTACACAAACCTACAAAATTTCATAATGATACGACCATTAAGTCCAATACAGTACAGTTGGTGACGAGGGTCTGGTGATGAAGCCAGAAGCTGGATAGTGGAACTCACTCACAAAGATTAAAAAGAGACAGGAGATGGCCATCCTAATATTGGAGCTGTCAAACATCGAATTTGAACCTTATGGACGCGTCGATTGTACAACTTTAGAGAGCATGTAAATCATATCCGACTTATAATTTGACAGCTATGCCCTTATTTTAGGTTATCATTCATTCAAAATAATATTATACGTTCATCTGAATTCATCACTTCTCTTTCATTAGTCATAAGAATGAAAAGGATAGCTGTATTTTAAAATTAGAATTAGAGCATGTCTTCCCAAATCGGGGACATTATCAGACCTTAAAAGTTCCCTTAGAAGGGTTTGACCCCACTCACGAGGGACATCACGCAGACCAAATGCAGACTGCATTTTTGGTAGGTATCCCAAGACCCCATTATTTATCTTTCATCCTTTTCTTCTCATCTCCTTAATGTTGTAAAAATTATACCTATATTCAGTAAAAATGCCATCAAATTAGTGTCAATTTTGTCAAAATTATACCACAAAACACGTACTAACTCCGCCCTCGTCATTGCAAACAATTTGCCTTTTTTTATGGACACACTATAAATCCCTTCATTTGCTGTTTTCGAAGAAAAACGGTTTTTCGGTTGATGTTGTTGACCCAAGAGATGCTATTACTCGGATACTTGTGTTTCCGACACGACAGTTTATGATATATCGTCAAAGTTTTCGGATTCCTGGCCCGTACTGAAAAAAGCTGTTATTAATATTTGGGTATAACATTTTTTGGGCACACAAACATTTTAGATAAACATTTACGAAGACGTTTGGGTCGCAGATTTTACTACAGGCAGATATAGGGGGAAAAAACCTGGACAGTTGTTACTGTTATAATTTTGTTATGTTTAATATAGGGTAGATCTAAAACTATTATTATCGCACGACTTTTCATATAGAATAAAAGTCAGTCTTGATCTAGCATGTGGTTTTATTACATGGTGGCAGCGGTAAATAATTAATATTTTACCGGAATTAGTGAATTTAGCCAGCATCAAGTGAAATTAGGTAGTGTCTAGTACGGATACTGAGACCATCGTGAAAATGGAGCACGTGAGACCACCGTCCGAGTTGGTACTGGAAGGTGGACCGGCGAAGTCGGGCGGATGTGTGGCGAAAATGACTAAAACAATTTCAAGTATTCATCAAGGCCTCTGGAGTTAGTAAAGAAAAGAAACCTGTACAAGCGAGTCTGCTAATAACCCTTGTTGGAGCTGATGGTTACGATGTGGTTTTATTACAGTTACGTTAGCAATAAGACTACCAAAACACTCTCTTGTTTTCTGTTTTTTATTCTTATCTAATTCCAGGCTCTGCAAGCAGAGTAGAACGAATTTTTTTTTGTCGATAAACGCTAGTGCGACAAAATTATAGTTCGACAAACTTTGCTACGTCCAACCAGAGCACGAATGTTTTTTTTTTAAATTAGCATCGACACAGATGCATGTTTATCTTATAGATGCACATTGTTCTAGATTATCTAATCTATGTGTTTATAAAGGGCGTATTCCGAATCAGACTTTCAGCGCTGTCAGCGATCAGAAAAGCAAAAAAACGTGTGAGTTTTGACAGCTGACAGTAATTCGGAACGCGATTACGGGTGCTTTAATCGATTTCAGCGCGTCTCGGAACGCAGGGCTAGAGTCTGATCTAAGTAACTACTAAATTGACATGCCACATTGCGTGTACCTTATTGATTAAGCTGTAAATCATTTTAACTACTTAGATGTTATCGTGAAGGTATATAAACTTTTCTTTTGTGAAGCTAAAACGCTAAATTGAAATAGGTAATTGACCGAAAGATGAATGTAGTTTTGTACGTAATGGTCCCCAAGATAATACTTAACCATTATTTTTGAATTCTTCGCGTTTTATTTCAAAATGTGACTTATTTTTCTGGATTAAATGTTTTCTAGAATTTATTTTCGTAAAGAAGCTTTTCATTTCCTGACAAAATTCGGAGTATTGTTTTTAAAGTCTTAGCAATAGATCGGTGAGTATTAAAATAAAATATGTAAAATATATAATGAAACTCAAGGGATAAAAATGCAATTTTGTGTAGTGATGGCAAGTGTTGGAGTAGCTTAAAAAAATACTACCTAGCCTATACTACATACATACTTACATTATTATTGTACTGTAACACGGTATATAGCGACTCTCCAGCACCCAGATAAACCTTGTTGGTTTGCGTGGTACAGGACTTAAGAATAAACAAACATGTTTGTATCCATCTTTACTGTTCAATAACGAAAAATATATTTCCCATAAAACGTCAAGTCCAAGAGAAGCAAGTATAATTAAAAAAGTAATTCACATGCATATTTATGAAGAATATAGAGTGATAGTATGTATTATGTAAGTATATCGGAGTAAATGCTTATCAGGGTAGACATACTCAGGCCCCTCGTATGAGCTGATAGCAAACGAAAGATAAATTATTTAAACTAATGACGAAAATCAAACAAATTACATCCTTTTCGTATTTTTCAAATGAACAGATGAATTTGTGTGCTCTTGAAAGTTCTAAAAGTTACACTAAAAAAAAAAGTTTTTATAAAATTTTGAAAATTACTGTATAACTTGTAGAGACTGTCCATTGTCCAATCCTTGAAACTAAACCAATATCCCCAAGAAACATAAGTTTTCAGATGAAAAAAATTGCATCAAAAGTGAAAAAAAGTCAAAATTATTTTATTCGAATTAAGATTTCTACAAATCATTTTTCGACGTCAAAGCTATCATGGATGGCACGTTCACTACCAGTGTACGCCCTCTGTGGAGAAGAACGTCACCCATGCTAAGCACCCATAGAAAATCAATCAAGTTGCCACCCAAAAATTATCGTCTATCAACCTGAGTTCTTAAAGTTCAGTGTCATGGACGAAACTAAAAAATCCTATACTTAAAAAGAAAAACTATTTCAACAACCGGTCTAAAAAAGACAAGACCAAACAAAGTAGGAACATTTATACAAATTCACGGGCTTAATGTCAGTCGATGTGCAAACGCGATGCACATTTAGCAGAACCAGTTGTAACATAATCGACCTAATGTTCGGCGTCGCTGCACTTGTTTTTGATAACGGTTTTATGCGCCCGCGTCTTTACAGGCCAAGGTTGATAGTACCGGTGCGCCAGGTGGTGTAGTCGGTAGAAGAGGGCTTAATTCTGATCGAAGAGTTAACATCAAGTGCGTTGTAAGAGCGTCGGTAGTCTAGTGGCTAGGGCCGCTGCCTCCTGTCGTCCGGGAGACGCGGGTTCGATTCTAATTTCGAATTTTTATGTACGTTTATTCGACGCTCTTACGGTGAAGGGAAACATCATGATGAAACCTGCACACTCCTGCGAAGAAATTCAAAGGTTGTGTGTGAAGTCAACCAACTCGCACTGGGCCAGCGTGTCGACTAAGGCCTAATTGCCCTAATTCAGGGTAGGCTCGAGCCCCTCGGTGGGGACGTATATGAGCTGTTGATGATGTAAGTTCGACGATCGACCGAGACCTACTGAGATGCGGTTTGAGCTATGAAACCATTTGAACTAAATTGTACGTGATCAATGGGATGGAAGTGATGGAGTACATTATGCCGAAAATCAATCAATCAATCACAATTTATCGCAAGTCACATTTTCATATTCAAAAGGATCTCACATACGATGGAGAAGACAATTAAGTGTAATTAATACGGTTTTTTTCTTCTTTTTTTAGAAATGTAATTGCACCCCGAATTTTAAATTTGTTTTTACCGACGATGGAAACGTTAAGGTTAATAATTTTCAAAACATAATGAGATTTGTTTTATCTATCTTTTTTCAGAACAAACAAAAATTCTAACAATTGAAAATGGTAGCATAATAAATTCATATAATAAAATTAATGACTAATTATTCCTCTTTATTTATATTTTTATTTACATGGAGAAAAAACCGAAAACTGTACAGCTTAGCTAAGCAATTAACAAAGAATAGTAAATAGTTCGAGTCAGAAATGAGGAGATCCGTAGAAGAACGAAAGTTGCTGACATAGCTCGTAGGATAAGCAAGCTGAAGTGGCAATGGGCAGGCTCAGAAATGAGGAGATCCGTAGAAGAACTAAAGTTGCTGACATAGCTCGTAGGATAAGCAAGCTGAAGTGGCAATGGGCAGGCTCAGAAATGAGGAGATCCGTAGAAGAACCAAAGTTGTTGACAATGGGCAGGCCACATAGCGCGAAGATCGGATGACTGACGGGGCAAGAAAGTCCTTGAATGGAGACCACGTACTGGCAAGGCAAGCGCAGTGTGGGACGGCCACCATTTCATTATATGATGTATATGTATTAACAAATCAGCAACAATTACGTCAGTAGCTTTACTACACACTCAACCATCACTTCTCATTTATTATAAATTATAGCGAAGACATTTCGCGCAAGTGTTACTGTGTTTGATGTGCCAACCGTACATCACTGCGGTGGACGGTGCCAGGCGATTCTTCAATGTAACAGGTAGTTTATGTAAAAGGTATTTTATGTAACAGTTATTTTATTAGTATGGACTGCTGATGTGTAGATCGTAATTGCAATTTATATGATAGGTTTACAGCTACTTGGTTGGTAATCAATTAGGTACCTTGATTTAGTGACTTTTAAATTTTCATACTATGAAGCGTTCATTTCACAATTAAATAAATACAAAACTAATTAACCATTTAGTCACTGGCGACGTATGATTTCGTAAGATTTTTACACTTATTTTTAGATATTCGTTTTTTTTTTGGTTACCCCAAGTTACAAACTATATCCATTCCTATTTCATCCAAATCCGTTGAGTAGTTTAGACGTGAAAGCAGAACAAACATCCAAATAGTACATTTATAATATTAACGTGAGTGTAATGTGATCTGATTATAAACAAAAATACTATAAACCGTACATGGAAACAAAACTTTATGCAAAATTCTGTTTAAGTTTAACTTTGTTTCTTCGTGTTTATGAGATGGAGTGACGATTATGAATGGGCGAAGTTTAAATTAAAAGGTGCAGTTCTTAACACTTTCTCGTGGTTTCAGCACGCGAAAATGATAAAAAGGGGAGTCGAAAGCACATTTAAATTCGACTACAATATTGCAATAATATGATGAAAACTGGAAGTGCAAATATTTTGAAAAACTTTTTTTTTTATTAAGTACTTAATGCGTCTGAATTAAATAGGTATTTTATGTTCTTCGTTTCATATTTTTTTGATTTTATTGAATCTTTACAAAACAAATCTAGTCACCTAGGGCCATAAAAGGATTTAAAAAAAAAAGAATCCACGAAGTATGGCGCCATCTATCGTCTTCATTAGAACAATTTTTTTTTTTAAACTATCAGAAAATCCCCCATTGTACCTAGTTTTGTCAACACGATTCAAAAATAAAAGTTCTTAAGAGTAGAAAGTGGAACGCTCACTTCTTATTCAAGACGGAGCCCTTAAAGGTACTCAGGAGAAGTTCTTTATAAAGGATGTCCAAAAAGGGTGTTGGCAATTTATACCCAAAAATTATATATGAAAAATATATAATTTCATAATTCTATTAATATTTGCAAAAAGTACATACAATGGAAAGTTTACGACAAAAAAAATGTTGTCCAAATAACGTCCATTACGTCTTAATCCATTTTCTAATGATATTCGCACTGGGAGATCAAGAAATGTCCCGTAAATTGAACTGCGCGCGATGTACATAAGCAGCGAGCTGTTATTATCGAATTATTGTTTTGATATAAGCTCGTACACATAATGCGCGCTGAGCTCCGGTATACGAATCCATTTCAACTAAATTTCCAATAAATTCCACTTATGACATTATATTTGTTTTTGCTGTCTACCCTCATTAAGACGATTTATTGATATTTAAAAGTGCAAATACCCTTTTTGGACACCCGGTATTAGGTGTGTGTGTGTGTGTAAGTTCAAAGGTCGTATGTTTCAAGGACTCGCGATGAGTGTGTGGGAGAATATGAATATCATCTTCTAATGTCAGTGTTATACCAGCTAAGGGAGCTGTATAATATGTACGCTAGTTGCCAAGTTTAGCTGGGAATGTTGATTGGAAAGTGGGGTACTGAAATTGAGAAGTTTGTTGGTTCGTGTATGTTAGTAAAATAGTTGCTAAAGCTTTAGTACTATGGAAAGCGTAGCCAGGAGGACTCTAAGCTAAAAAGAAGAATACGCGTAAAGATTCTAGATATAGCATTTATTTAGAGGATGTCATAAAAACATGAAAAACGTGTAGTCTCTAACACGAAAGCATCAAGACTTGCAAACAAAAGAAGAAAAATTCGAAATTCAAAACTTATTATTAGAACGAAATATGAAAATGATCACAATCAGTAACAACAAATGAGGCCGATCTTTACAGTACCTAAATTTGAGTGCAGTAGAACCTGAAATATTTCTGAAAAAATCATCAACATCAACGGCCCGTTTCAGTCCACTGCTGGACTATGAGCCTTCTCCACTTAAGTGGTTTTGTCATAATCTTCACGCTTGACAGGCGGGTTGGAGATCGCAGATTAAAAAGTTACTGTATCAGAGAGCGCTGCTGCCCGTTCCCTGTTCAATGTGTAGTCCCTAAGTCGCCTCTTACGACACCCACGGGAAGAGTAGGGGTTGGTGACAAATGTATTCTGCCGTCACCACACGGCGACTAAGGCCTAATCACTCGAAATCAGGGTAAGCTCGAGCCCCTCAGTGGGGACGTATATGCGTTGTTGATGATTAACTCAGCAAGCAAGCATAAATTCCTGTCCACGCTTTTCAATTTTCGGTAAAAATGTACGTAAATATTTAAGGGGGTAAGTTCATGTCGCAGTATGTCGTAATTTTACACATTCGTTAGTAAATTGCCACATTCTTATGGTGATTGCATTAACATTCACTAGGTTTTATTCAGGAAGTCACGCTATAAACTTTAATTCAAGTCTTTTTCGCCTTTTAAAGATTAAAAGGGACAAAGGGTGGACGTCTTATCATTAGAGCTGTCAAACAAACATAGAATTTGAACTATTGGACGCGTTATCGATCGCACAATTTTAGAGCAAACTATTTTAGTTTATCATTCGTTCAAAATAGGGTATCCTACTAATATTATAAATGCGAAAGTTTGTATGTTTGGATGTTTGTTGCCGAATCACGCTTGAACCACTGGACAGATCGGAATGAAACCTGGCACACATATAGGTTAGGCCCTGGGATATAGACTACTTTTTATTACGCGAAAACACTTCATTCCTACGGGAAAACTCATTAAACGCGGGTGAAACCGCGGGCGGAAAGCTAGTATTATATAATTTTGCTGCATATAGGCCGAAGGTCGTGGGTTCATGTCCCGCCGGAAGGTTTACGCTTTTGGTTGTTTTCTATGAACGAATTGTATTGCTATGACAATAAGAAAGAAAAAAATATCTTCACTAAAATTCATACTAATGTGTAAGTCACAGCAGCGAAAAGGCACTACTCAGCAAAATGCCAGCCAACCTCAGCGGAAGCAGGCGCTGTTATTCTGCCGCGCCCTAAGACGAGTAGAAAGGGGGGAATAGATAGACGTAAGGTGCAATAATTGAAAAATAAATTTTTCATTCGTTCATCTAACTAAAATCTCCTCACTTTCATTGGTTATAAAAACTCAAAGGATGATTAGAGCAGGACTGCGTGAATCGAGGCCATTTTGTGAGTAAACTCTCTTATGTCGTGGTAATGTTAGTTGCTAAGTGCAAATTACGTATTATTATCACCAAAAGATAACGTTGCAACGAGTAATTTAAGATTTCCTGTGACATAATGTTTCCTTTTTCATGCAATTTCAAATTTAACGAAGTAATGTTTGAATAAAGAATATCTAATACTTTAAACGAGCAATTCTTGTATATACCTATATATATAATGAGAATCTCGGAAACGGCTGCTACGATTTCGATGAAATTTGGTATCGAAAATTTGGTCTCGAGGGCGATAAATCGATCTAGCTAGCTTTTGTTTTTGGTAAAACAGAATTTCTCCATGTTTTCGGGCTTAAAAGAATTTGTACGCCATATCATTAAAAGAGAAGGTTAATTTCACCTGGCTCTGTTGGGGAACCGGGAGGCAATGAAACCGAAGGTCAAACGATCGAATCCACATGAATGTACTTTTTTATTTATTTATTTATTTATTTATTTAACCATTTATTGTACACAATAGATAACAAAAATATAAATACAATACATACATACATACATTTTTTTGTTCATGTTTCTTTTTTTGTTTGTTTTTAACTTTTCAATACTTTCATTTAGTTATTTAAATACAAAAATGACAGAAATAAAAATTTCTTATTTAGTACCTTATTTTTTCGTGGTCTAAATTTTTTCCAACAGATAGAGCAATTTTTATAGGTATGTTTTTTTATTTATTACTTACCGTCGTCGTCGTTGTTATTACTTATTTTTTAACCGACTTCAAAAAAGGAGGAGGTTCTCAATTCGTCTGTATTTTTTTTTTTATGTATGTTATTAGATATCTCCGCCAATTGCTAACCGATTTTAATAATTATTTTTTCATTCGATTGGATTTACTCTCGAGGTGGTCCCATATTAATTTCGTCAAGATCTGATGGTGAAACATGAGGTAAAACTTGGAAATTCCTCAACAATGTAGCATTCGCGTCGTTATTCGTCTATTCTTTTAGTCATATCTCAGTCAGTTTTCAACCGATTTTGATGATTCTTTTTTCATTCGATAGAACGTGCTTTAGGGATAGATCCATACCAATTTTGTTAAAATCTGATGATGGAATAAGAGATAAAAGCGGAAACTCCTCAACCAGTGATAGCAACATGCATTGCGCGCGATACCGTTTGTGGTGGAATGTTGCTAGGCAACGAAATAAATTTGTTTTGTCAGTTTGCTGAAAATCTACGTTTCCCTTGTTCCATTTATTCGATTTTATTACATTATTGGCGACCGTGGCAGGGCAAGAACCTGCAATCTTCGGATATTGTATTGGAAAGCACAAATAATTTAGCTTCTATGACCGAGTGGTCGAGTGTTTTAATCTTTTTACGGAGGTTTCGGGTTCGAATCCTGGTGAAGACACTCTTAAACGAAAATGTCCTTGTGAGACTTTCTCCAGTTTAGTGTGGACATTGCTGCCTGAATCACCCGATTGTCTGAAAAGAAAGATTATTCCGTGCTTCGGAAGGCACGTTAAGCCGTGTGTCTCGGCTCTAATATCTACAGAAGGCGTCGTTACTCGAGCTAAGTCAGTGGGTTTTGACAAGGGCCCAGTACTATATTAATTGTGTGACCAGGGTGTGTGAGGTTGGTTGTCGACCTTATAATCCACAATATGAAGAAAAAGAAGAAGCCAGCTTACGTTCACTATCTGTAATCAGCTAAGGATAGACTTTCAAGATACCATCTCAAACCTGAAACTCCTTAAGAATAGCCCAGGTATCGGGGTAAACTGTAAGCTTATTAAGAGGGAAGAATCATGCTCGTCCATACAAAAAGAGAAAACGTTTTTCCACTTCTATATATATTTTCCAATCTCCATGATTTTTTAGTATGTTATTGACACAATGAAAGACTAGGTTTATAGTTTTTGCTTTTTTCAAAATTCGCAATAGATTCAAACTTATATAGGCACCTCAAGTAACGTAATTTTTTTGATTAAAACTGTGTCAAAGTGATTTGTTGAAATTTAGTAATTGGAAACCGTTTTCTCCCGAAGTGGGAATTTCATCAAGAAAAGTATCTATTGTCGGCGAGCTGCAACGCTCTCGCTCTCTCTCTCCTGGGGGTATGAGCGCACGAGCGATAGCAAATGTTTTCCTAAATACCTATTTCGTTAGGATCGCGAAGCTATTCTTTCCTCTTAGCATTGTCAGTTTAGTGGCCAGCTGGACTACCAAATGACCTCTTACTTCGTAGCCTCTTACCCAGTTTAACTTATGTTATTTTAGAAACTATTATATAAACAACTAAACGCGGTTGCAAAGCACGAAAGACGCAGTCTAAACTAAGCAAATACCAAAAATATAATATCTTTGTACTGAAACTGTTAAATAACAAAACCTAGCTTTGGATAATGAAGAAAAATAATAGAAAATGTGTCGCGGTTAGGATTAATTACTTACATAAAATATATTGAATAAAACACTGAAAATCATAAATTTTTATTCATTTACTTAGTTACAGAAAATCACTTCGTTTTTCTTACACCGAAAGTTCTGCAACAGATGGCACTACAACTCACATAGTGACGAAATTTTCTTCTAAAAAAGCATTTAAAAGTATTTTCAGTTATTTTTTCAGATATGTAACACAGAAATGGAAAATGCTATTTTATCCACGGAGACGTTATTTAATCCACGCAACCACAACAAATTCAATTTTATATTAATACTAGCGCTGCCTTAACCATTGTTAGGCATGGGAATAATAATTTATTTTCCTTTCTGAATTCTATCCAAATTCCGATCCTAATTTATTGTCAATGCAGGGAAATCTATTTTTACTAAAAAATAAACCTAGATAGATCGATTTATCGCTCCCGAAACCCCATATAATGCTAAATTTCATCGAAATTATCCACGCAACCTCAATAAATGCAAATTTATATTACTACTAGCGCTGCCTGAAGTGACCAAAATTGGAACTACTGCTAATAAGTTGGTAGGTTACATAGTTGTTGTGGGAATCATTTATTTTCCTATAATAATCCTTTCTGAATCCTATCAAAAGTCCCATCCTATTATTTTAATTACGTCGGGCCATCTGATGGAAAACTTTCAGAAAACCAAAAAATTTATCAGAAATTTTCTTTTATTTTTGTATTTAAATAACTAAATGAAAGAATAAAAAAAATATAAGAAAAGAAACAAACGAAAAAAGAACAAAGAAATAAAAAAAAATATTTGTCGAGATTCAAACTGCAAACTCGCGGTGTCCCGACTGAGCCAAAATTACCTTTCTATTTCAATGATATCGCGTATCAATTCTTTTAAGACTGAAAATACGGGGAAATCTATTTTATAAGCTAGATCGATTTATTGCCCCCGAAACTAAATTGCGAAATCGTTGCAGCCGTACCCGAGATCCATATTATTCTTATCTTGCTCGTTTAAAGTATAAGAGTGGTGCTACTATGTCTAGCCGCGTGTACTTTCTTCTGAACGTATGAAGTAAGTAGAGTCTATCGAAATGCGTAGGTGTCTTAAAAAAAAAAAAAAACGAGCTAAGCTCGGTCAACCAGGTACTTTAGTTTTAAAATGCATATTCTTTGTAAGACTGCTATTATTACCTCTTTTTGGTATACATGCAATTAGGTCAGAGGTCAGTTAGGAAAAAAACAAAGGCTGGGTTTTCCCCCTCAAGGCGTCGTCTGTCTGACGACTGCAAAGAAATTAAAAAAATTGTGATGTCAAATTCAAATACAAATTATTTTTTTGCATGTCATAGACCAAAAGTTGTTACAAAAAATATGGGTAGTACAATATGATACCCCGCTGGGGCACAGCAAAGAAATATCAACAAAAATCTGAGACCTCTCTCATAATTGCTATTCACCTATTCACTATATTTTATCGGCCATGTATTCTTTGGTCTAATAATAATGTACAATGTCTGCGCCCCACATTTGTAATACTTAGGTTAATCACCGGACAATATCTGAAACTCTCAATTAACAAATCACTAATTTACAAATACGTTATTAGTAAAGCTTAGTTATTCTACAAAGTTTCTTAATTTATTTATCGATGTACGTTTCACCTTAGTGTCAGTCACTACACCTGTAGGAAAAAAGACGAGGAAACAAACCCATTCACTCTTGCCTTAAATAAACACCAAGAGATACGGCGCACCATTTTGCTTGGTTCGAGAGAGAATTACAGCCTCGTAGAGAGCCATCGAGAAAAGCGAGATTTTACGTTTCCTAGCCTTATTGGCACAGAGTACTTTTTCCAGTGTTTACCTTAATTTCGTATGAGTTTGACAGCTGCTGTTAAAACTTGGTTTTCTCGATGGTACTTTCAAAACGTTGGAAGTGCACAATAGAAAATAGTTTTTTTTTTACAATTTTTTTTTTATCTTTGAAGAAAATTAATTAAGTTTCTGAATTCTATGAATCCTTTCTTTTTACGGATGTGTAAATAAAGTTATTTTTGATCCACAAGGACAAACCTGACATTAAATTACAGTTTCTTTAAATTAAATCTCAGAATATTTCTAATTTTAATTTATCTGCTAATAATTAAAACTAGGCAGGTAGGTAGGTAGTTCAGGGTAGGCTCGAGCCCCACGGTGGGGACTTATATGAGCTATTGATAAAGTATTGTATTTAAAATTACAAACATTACACGTATATCTGGAAAATGTAAGTCAATTTGGAATATTTGTATAAAAAATGTTTTTAAATACGTGACAGACAGAAGCAAAAAAAACATTTCTAAGTATTTCTACTATAAAAAATCCATCGAAAAAAGCAGTTTTTCTCGCAGACGAATCGAAAAATGATTTTGTTAAATATTAAGAAAAAGAAAACAAAAAATGTAAAATTAACAAAAGTCCAAATTAAAATGAAGCGCGTTCTCATTAAACACGAAGACAGAAACCAAATTTAAGATCCATTGCTGTCCCAACAGAGATAGTCTGATCCTGTCCAATCACCGAGGAGTTCAGCATCTTAGTGTCCAATAGAAATTAATCAAAGTTGGATTGCGTCTGTCACTAAGCTCTTGAGTTGTTAAGCAACATTGATTAAAGTAGAATTTATCTGTGTTTAGGACGAACGGACTAGAAACGGACGTAAAGTACCAAGTATTATCTACTGGTCGTCTACCCGCTGTTTTGATATTTTCCCTTGGGAATACAGAACAGTGTTTCAGTCGAAGTTGAAATTGATTGAACATCCTGCTGTGACTGAGACAACGAAGTTCGGTATCTTTGAACTTTTTTATAAAACTAAAATAAATGTTGAATTCTTAATTTACAATTAAATTCGAAGTTAATTGAGTAGCCAATCATCCTTGAATATTACCCTAATCTTATTTTGGTATATCAGCTACGCAAAGTACATCGAATTGTAATGTGAGTCAAAACGAGTTTTCTCAGAAACAACACCTCATAATACGTAATAAAATTTTATAGCTCAAGAGTGAAAATAGTCGATTCTCTCACGAACACATCAGACTGACTTTTCCTCTCTAGAACAGTAACTAGCTCAGTTTTGTTCAGACTTTTCAAGGGTTTACGTTGAAGGGTAGTTGTCAAACGATAAGGACTTTTTACTGGAATAACTCTGATAGGGGATTATTCCTGTGGGATATTTTTATCTTCTGTATAAATAGAATTTAGTTAAATATCTTCTTTGATAACGTCAGTCAGTGCTGATAGAAATTTTAATTTGTGCTATAAAATTAACTTTTTCATTTTTACATTCGAATGACGTACGTAACCTACTCTAAATTTGTATTATTTTAATTATACGACATCTTTTCTTAGTAACTACTGACACTTATTTTTTTTCCTATATTTTTGTCTATTTCTTTCTGAACTCTTCATAGCTTATTTTAATTAGGTATCATTTTTTTTTATTCAAAAATTATTTAACAAAATGGACGTTAGCAGTTTTTTTACCGTAAAAATGTATGACATCCGAAAAATACAAAATCCATGAGAAAAAACTGTTGACAGATAACCTCTAAATATAAATAGTTTTCTAGATCATAGATTAATCATGCTGATAGCAACACTGGTGTCAGTAAGCTAATCAATCAGTTTCTACCATTCTAAATTCAAAAGGAAAACGACCGTTTGACTGACAGAAACAGGGTTGAATTAAATTTAGAACGTAATATCCAGAACAACTCTAAATCGATTCTTGTGATATATGGTGTTTACCATCTACATTATTGACTGCTTAGATTCAATATTTTCTAAGAATAAATTTGCTTTTAAAATTTCATATGCATATTAAGGTCAATGGTCTCGCGCGGTCCGTTTTCAACATTTGTCTTCTTGAAGTGATTTTGATATGGGTCGTGTAATCTTTGTTTAATCAAAAGGGATTTTACAAGCATGCGTTGTTTTATATTTCATTATATAATAATATTATCGTCATCATCAACAGCTCATTATACGTCCCCACCGAGGGGCTCGAGCCTACCCTGAATTAGGAGCTTTGACGTCGAAAAATGATTTGTAAAAATCTTAATTCGAATAAAAAATTTTGACTTTGACTTTGACTTTGACTTTGACTTTGACTTTGACGATTAGGCCTTAGTAGACCACGATGACCCAGTGCGGGTTGGTCTTCTTCACAACCTTTGAATTTCTTCGCAGGAGTGTACAGGTTTCATCACGATGTTTTCCTTCACCGTAAGAGCGTCGAATAAACGTACATAATATGAATTCGAAATTCGAAAACACATTGGTACGTGGTGGCGATCGAACCCGCGTCTCCCGGACGGGAGGTAGCGGCCCTAGCCACTAGACCACCAACGCTCAATATTATCATCATTTCTTTTATATTTATATTCAAAGTACAGATAAGTTCTGTAATCTACTTGTAAGTTTTTTTTAATCTTGATATTTAGTATTCTCATTTTGGTGGCACTTTAAAAAGTTCTAAAAATATGAAATAATTGTTAGGCGTTGTTTTAACAAATATTATTTATATTTTGAGACTCGTAATATTGTGAAAGTGTGTTTGGATATTTTGGATGTTAAGATGTGTGGATGTTCGTTCCGCTTTCACGCAAAAAGTACTGAACGGATTTGGATGCTATTCGGAGTGAAAATTGTACACATAGGATACATTTACGAAAAAAGTCTTATTCCCACGGGAAAATCTTACACAAAGTTAGCTTAGCCACGGGCGAACAACTAGTTTAAATAAAAAATTGCCTGAAAATAGGATACATTTACGAAAAAAGTCTTATTCCCACGGGAAAATCTTACACAAAGTTAGCTTAGCCACGGGCGAACAGCTAGTTTAAATAAAAATTTGCCTGAAAATAGGATACATTTACGAAAAAGTCTTATTCCCACGGGAAAATCTTACACAAAGTTAGCTTAGCCACGGGCGAACAGCTAGTTTAAATAAAAATTTGCCTGAAAAAACACTATCAGGCTCAAAAACGTTCCTACCAAGGGGCTCAGACTTACCCTAAATTAGGGCTTAATGAACATTAAATTGTAAACGTCCCGTTTCCACCCCGGAAGCAATAAAGTTCTTTTAAGATCTAAACTGTTGTGTAAGTGTCGATCGACGCAAAGCAATCACGGTGTTTACTCGTTGATCAGATATACGGACGGTGCGTGATTAAAAGTTTAGTGAGAAGTAGAGTAACCTTTAGAGGAAAGCTTAGGCTACGGAAGGACGTTAATCGATTAAATTGTAAGTACGTACAATAATAAATTGAAGTCTTATATAATTAAATGCAAGATTTAAGGTAATACAGCATGAAATTTACATTGTTTTGTTCCCGCCGTGTAGTAATAGTACCCATCAAACTGAACAACTTTTCACGAAAAAAAAATTTCCTGCGACAAAATTTTTTTTGTGCTCCCCAAACTAAATGAGTCGGTCGGGAGTCTCACTTTATATGAGAGACCAAAATCTTTTTTGTCGTAGGAATTATTTTTTTCGCGAAAAGTTGTTCAGTTTGACGAATACTATCACTACACGGCGGGAACAAAACGATGTTTTCACGGTGTATAGTAATTCCACTGAGAAGATTTTAGTGGGAATCTTCCACGAGGATTGAATGCCTTTTACCCAACGAATTACTCGTATCTATAGTCAAGAAACGTAACTACGCTTCAAACTTGACCCCACCAAATGAATACCAAAGAAGCCGAGGAAAAAAAGCTATACTCCACATTCGAATACGCGATACAATGATGTTTTATATGATTCGGTTCGTAAAAACGTCGAAAGTAAGCTTCAATGTACAGCAGCGACATCATCTGCCTGTCTGTCGTCGTCGTTGTCTGTCAAAATTAAATGTGCGATTTAGGTGCTATGTTTCAGCGGACTTTGCAAGGCGGTTACTCTTAAAGACTATGTAGTTAGTTCTTGGATGATTATTCGTCCAAGAGTTCGTTGCTTTTGCCAGATCCAATTCATGTATGACATCGAGCCCAAGGCACCCTAGAGATTTGACGCGGCAGACGCGACAACGTCTGAACACATAATATCTACCTATACAATTGTGGATGTGTACGTTTTCAATATAGCAACATGATTTTAAAGTTCTACGTTTGAATTTTCACACTTCTTTCTTACGTACGTACTATAGGCCGCCTAACTGTACATGACTCTCAGAGGAAATAAAAGACGATTGCTTCGTAAAGCGCGAGGCGACGCGCGTCAGAAGTCTTTGACAATATGACTACCTGTTCTTACTTCCACTCTGTCATTTATTATTTCTGTGTGTGCAATGAAGCATATTCATTCATTCATTCATTCATTCATGTTTAAAACAGTCAATATTTTTTTTGTAGGTGTTTTTTAACATACTACCAGAGTACATAAAGCAAACTTAGAGAAGTAATACTTTTCTTTTTACTTTTTTAAATGGTTTTCTTTCTTTCTTTCTATCAACAATATTTATTTAATACTCTTCCTTCTATTGATAATAACAATTTTCATAATCTACAGATGTAGGTAGCCTCCTAAAACTCTGTTCACTCCGTAAGACATTCGTTCACATGTTTTGGCTACTGAACAAAACCAATTGAATTTCAAAGATTTTGTCTTCATCGGCAGTAATGTGATCGCTAAATAATTTTCACCATTTAATTTTAAAATCAAATTCTCAAGTTGTCACTAAAGACGCAAAGACTCGTTAGCAGGGTGTCCCGAAACTGTCAACGCTCGACAACCAACAAACTATTTACTGACAGACACTTCACTTTTTAAAGATTTAAATATTTAGAAAATATACCCGACTACATTTTCAGTCTACTTTTTCGTGTAAGTTAAAATTTCACTTTGGGATTTTTGACAGGTGACATTCAGAGACGAAAACTAAGCCAAAATTGTACTCAGTGAGGTAAAAATTGCGTAGGTACTGTCGGGCCGTTCGGCGTAGGCAAGTCGTGGTGGAACACTCGCTTCTTGATAAAACACACAGATATTTGATGCAATATTATATATTAATCTTTTTATCGAAAAACCTATTTTACAAAATCACACATCAGCTCTTCATTTTCTTGACGCCCCAACCCCACTAAGCTTTTTCGCCAAAATCCGGTCACTCTCGACTCTCGAGTGCCAGTATCAACTAAAAAGAATCAATTCATAAGAATAAATATCGCGGAGTTTGCATACAGAGCATACAAACTCCACAGTACTTAAGCGATTTTTGTATTTAAAGACAAAAGAGAACTTAGACCTTACAAAACTGTTTTTTTATACCTATATTTTAAGTTTAATTTTAGTTAAGTTTTTTGTAGTTAAGTTATGTTTGTTTTGTTTGTTGTTTGTTGTTTGTTTGTTACTTTATAGCGTGGTTAGATAATATCTTTTTTTTTCTTCAATCAATGAAAATGGAAAATGTTCTGATCTTAGCATGGACAGCTTCGTGTGTGCTTATTACATTTTGTCTCTGAATGTCATTCTTAGATTTTATACATATTATGCACATCAACAACAACGGCCTGTTACAGTCCACTGCTGGACTATGAGCCTTCTCCACTTAAGTGGAGGGTTTTGCCATAATCTCCACGCTTGGCAGGTGGGTTGGAGATCGCAGATTAAGGCCCGGTTTGGAAACCGGTGTGGACCAAAGCGGAGAGGAGAGGAGATGTGTTTGAATAACCAATCAGATTCCGTTATTTCCACATCTCCTCTCCGCTTACCTTCAATAACGAAATCTGATTGGTTATTTAAAGACATCTCCTCTCCTCTCCGCTTTGGTGGAAACCGGGCCTCAGAGAGCGCTGCTGCCCGTTCCCTGTTCAATGTGTAGTCCCTAAGTCGCCTCTTACGACCACACCCACATAATAACTTGTATTGCACTTTCATTAAAAGTTTCATCTATCGTTGGAACTGAAATGCAGTCAGTCAACATGTAATTATTTTCCACTATAAACGCTTGTTATGAATTACATACAAGAAACGTAAAAGCAGTGTTAAAGCTTCACCATTACAGTGTCAGCAATTAGTTTGAATGCACTTTACTTATCTTGATGGATTGGTCTAGCTGGTTACGCCACTAATAGGGCAGATACATTACACAACTATTCAGAAAGTTTACTTTTCCTCAGAGGTCGACGCAATGTGTATTTTTTAAACACTCCTTAGCAATTATTAAAAAAAACAAAAAATTGCGACTCTTATGTGAAATTTTAAAATTAAATTTTATTTATATTAAAATAAAATGAATCCTATAAATAAATACGTATTTATTTTTATTCCTAAAAAGGGTACAAATAGCTTCGATTATTTATATATTTTTCAAAATTGTTGTTTATAGATAAAATTGTTGTTTAAAGTAACTTTTTAAACGCTTACAAGCGGTGCTTTGCAGTGTCGGTAGAAAAATAAAATACAAAACACATTTTCGTTGTTTTTCCTATAAATATGTAGTTGGCTTCTGATCAGATTGTCAACTACAAAACATAATACGTCTCGGTCGGTCTGTCGTCGGTTCGTGTATGGAATGCCAAAAGTGATTCTTTTGTTCGGCTTTCGGCTTACCGAGTCGAGCCAAAACGGAAGACGAACGAATAAAAGCCTTTTAAATGGATTTATTTTGGCCATTATTCGTTTTTGCGGTCCGACGTTTTGGCACCTTTTGTTGTCAAAGTTTTGGTATCGGACGGTTTGAGTGAAAGACTTAATTACAAGTCTATAGAGGATGCATTCCGAATCAAGCCTTTCAGCAGCGTCAGCAATCAGAAAACGAAAAATAAATGTATTGGTTTCGCCCGCTGACAGTATAAGCATAGTAGAAAGAGTGCAAAGTACGTTATCTTCATACAACGCACCGCGTGCGGCTTGTATGTGTGCGCCATAGTATCTAACGCACACTCAAACAAAATCTCGACCCGTTCCGACCAGATTTTGTTTGAGTGTGCGTGCTGCGACGCATAGATACTATGGGCGCACACATAAAAGCCGCGCTGTGCGTTTGTATGAAGATAACCTACTTTGCACTCTTTCTACTATGTATAAGTGATCTAACTTGCGCTCGTAGAATTTGGCTCTCATGTCTTTGTAGCCCATCCGTCATCATCATCTTAGCCGAAAAGATAAAATAAAATCTTCTCAGATGCTCGATACTAAAGAATAATATCCCGTCAAATGCTATGTGGCATTAATAATTTTCCTCACGTTTACAAAATGATTTGTTTTTACACCCCGACGACGCTTCGGCAGTTTTACACAACTGGGAATACAAATAATAAACAAATAAACTCGTCATAAATTCAGCTAAATAGTTTTATTTCTCGTGTTCCGGTCGTTAAAAACATTAGAAAACAACTTTATCAATTCTTGTCGAGCCGTCTCTTTTGAAACTTGTTTTTGGTACTGGTGGTTTTTCGACTTTGAAAGTATTTTTTTCACGAGGCTTTGAACTTTGACTTATAATAAGCTGGAGTCAGCAAAACCTTTGAATTTCTATGCAGGAGTGTGCAGGTTTCATTGCGATGTTTTCCTTCACCGTAAGAGCGTCCAATAAACGTAAATTTGATTTCGAAATTCGAAAACACATTGGTACGTGGTGGGGATCGAACCCGCGTCTCCCGGACGGGAGGCAATGTGTTTTCGAATTTCGAATTCATATGTACGTTTATTGCACGCTCTTTATTTGGTTGCATGTTTTAGTTCAACTTAGTTGTTTTAGTTACTATATAGCGGGCCTGGAATTTACTCACAAGTTGAACTAAAACATGCTTTGGAAATACAGGACTCAGCTACTACAGAGACAATTCTATTATTCAGTATTATGGACCACCCTCTTCAAGTTAAATAAAAAAAATCATCATCATTTTTTTTCTTACATGGCTTACGCAGATCGGTTGACTTAAATAATAGCCAAAATAGAAGCAAAGTCTTCCTCTCAGTCATCAGTATCATCTTCCTCACGAACAAATAAGTTATTCAGCTTGGAATGTCCAAAAAATAGGACTTTACTAGTTTCTCAGTGGAGCAATTTCCTATTCATATCGAGCAAAATCGAATAAAAGCACCATTGGGTCAACATTTCCCCATAAAGGACACGTGGCCACTGTGACCCGGTCATGTCCCATAAGTCCCATGACATAACCATGATAGGGGACAGATTGCATCCAATAAAGGACATATTGCACCCAAGGGAAACTTGTGATATGAACTGTTTTGAAATGATTAATTGCACAATTATAACGGACGGGCCTCAAGTGGTTTAAAGAGATGAGAAAAATAATGGCGTCGGACGGTTTCATAGTTTTATGTTGTAGAGGGATTGGAATGGAAGGAGATTGTCCTGAATTTATATTTTTTTAAAGTTAATTTAAAAGACAACCAACCCGCACTGGGCCAGCGTGGTCGACTAAGGCCTAATCGCCCTAATTCAGGGTAGGCTCGAGCCCCTCGGTGGGGACGTATATGAGCTGTTGATGATGAATTTAAAAGAAATCAAGCGGGTAATCAATCAGTTGCGGGTAGTTATAACCTAAGCTGAATGACAAGTCATTTGGTGGCTTCAACATTTCAAATAGTTTTAAGGCCTGACTAAGTGTGTAACAATTCGTATCATGCAAAGCCGGAATATAAGGTAAATTCTAAATATTTTCAAGTCTTGGTTTCAGGCGATACTAAATTGCAAAATCTACTCTATCTTAGAATAGAATAGAATAGAATATACGTAATGTATTTTGAAAAAAGTATTTATATATTTTGTGATGATTATACTAAGCTAAATTATGAAAAAGCTTCACTACTTATCGTACTTTTTTTTTAATTAGTCTTTCTAAAGAACTTTCAACTCCTTATTGCCTACTGCATGAGATTAACAAATAACTCTAATTTAATGTGTAAGTATGTGTAATAAAATAAACTGCTTGGTCAAGATATAAATTTTCAAGAACCATTGCATAGCAGATTTCACAATGAAAAAATACGAGCCGGATCATAATGACTAATAGAACATATTTTTGAGTGCCATTATTTAAATTTAACTATTATTTTAGGCTAAAGTAGTGTTAGACAACGCCATTATAACTCAGTGGGCTTGGCACTAATGGCTCATTTCGCGTTCTAAGATTTATCTTACAGCTTTTTACAAAGGGTGGTGTGTTCTACCAATTTGTTGGGTATATAAATTACTGCCCGCCCGTAGTAGACACATCCTTATATATCTCCTATGGAATACAAACTTTATCTGCAGTAAAATTTATGTATATTTCTTCAATTACAAATATGTTTCTCAAGCATTAAATCTAAAGTGCAGGCCTGTTGTAAATCAATGGGTAGAAGCCCTAGCTAGCTACTACATCACCAACAACGCTCCAAATCACCAGGTAACGACATGGTTTTGTTTAAAGTAAATAGTCTGCACTTGAGTTTTAGTGCTTGGGAAACATATTTGTTAATGAAGAGATATACATAGATTTTACTGCAGGAAAAGTTTGTATTCCATAGGAGATATATTAAAAACTATGAGGATGTTGCTACTACGGGCGGGCAGTAATTTATATGCCCAACAAATTGGTACATGAATGCTCAAAAAATGGGCCGGTAAAGCGGTGCTCAAGCACTATAGGTACATTACCGCAGTACATGGCAAGAAAAATACTACTATATTGGTATAGGTTGCAATTAATAAAATATACATGTCACTTTTTAATCCCAGCGTACTTTCAAATAGGCAGTGTATTTTTTGTATGACGCGCTTTATCTAGGCCTGGTAAATCAATTATGTTTCTGCCTCTAAAATGGAAGGCGTCGCCGGTTCGAATTGCACTGTATATTTGATTCCTACCAGTACCAATGTGTTTTCGAATTCATAATTACATAATTTACGTTTGTTTGACGCTCTTACAGTGAAGGAAAATATCGTCAAGAAACCTGCGAACTAAATTCAAAGGTTGTGTGTGAAGTCCACCAACCTGCACTGGGCAAGCATGGTAGTCTTAGTTCCAATCGCTCTAATTTAGGGTAGGCTCGAGCCCCTTGATGGAGACGATTATGTGCTAACAACAACAATGATTCAAGAAACTTAAACAGCAAAGGGAGTTTAGTATATAGGACTTATTTGTGGTCTACCAATCTTGTATTGTATTGTATTGTATAGGTACCTGAACTGTAATATACTGGCGTGGGAAGTATAATTATTATCTGTGATAATAGTAACCGCACGGTTGTCAAAACCATTTGTACAGTAATTAATTTGTCCAACGACGCCTCCAGTGCCAATCACAAAATGAAACATCGTCTTCACTATTCCAGTAATTCTCCTGAATTAGCTTTACTTGCTTGCTAGATGAACTAATGATACATTGGCTACTGTCTTATCCGATTGTTGTCTCTTTTTAAATATTCCACATTAACTTTTAAGGGACGTCCCCCTGCCAGGTGAACTGATGAGGAAGGTCGCTGGTGGTGGCTGGGTGAGGAAAGCGGGTGATCGTGCGCTTTGGCATGCCCTTGGGGAGGCAGCAGTCCAACAGTGAACTGCAATAGGCTGATTGATAACTTTTAAGTTTGAGCATGAAATTCAAGTCCGCGCCCGCTATATTATATTACCACTTTGGTAAAATAGCGATTAAGTTCGTTAGGGAAAACATTGCATGAAATTATTAAACAAACACTACCTACCTACTTACAGAGACGGATGACCAGAAACACGAAAGGGAGAAAAAGTCCACTGGAAAGATTCACACACTAAAGATTCTTCTCTCTGGTGGTTCCATTCTGGCACTACTTGTAGTTCTAAAAACAAAATCTCTAGATCTCACAATAGGGTTATAAAGTGAAATTACAAAGCGCCACTTTTGAGTGTTCCTATAAGATGTTCATTGGTTAAACAAATGTGAGATATATTTTTGACATTTTATTGTCCAATCGCTCATATTTAGGAACAATGAACAATGGCGCCACTTACATCCCGTTTTTAAAAAACTTTCATCACAAATAACAGATTTTGTGTTTTACTGGCACAGTTTGAACAAACTATTACCACATACAAGCGATAATAATAGTTCATTTTGACGAATGACGCTCGGTTTGACAAATCGGAATCGGACGAATCCCTAATTGCTTCGTTCGAACAACTATGAAATTGTTTTATGACAACAACAAATGTCCAACATTAATAACTTAATGTTGCCATTAACTGAAAGCTTGGCCTCTCGTTAACGAAATAAGTAATATCCGCGAACAGTTAACTTAACGACTTGTGAAAGTTGAACTACCTTTTTATTTATTTGTATCAATAATAGCAGACAAATGCGAGTACGAATGCCTCCTTAAGGATTGATTCCATTCACGATAGGATACGAAAAAGGCATCCTCCAATATAATTTTTATACTCCAATAACACCATACTTGTCGTATTTATAATTTTTTGTTAATTAACTTTCGAATAAAGGAAGGAAGAGTCTTTATTGAAAGTAAAACTGAACTTAAACATTTATCGTCTTCTTTTTCATTGTGTGGGTTATAAGGTCGACAACCGACCTCACAAACCCTAGTGTCAGTGTTATAGAGCCGCCAAAGGCCACTGACATGGCTCGTGTAACGACTAGATAGTAGCCGGGACCAACGGCTTAACGTGCCTTTTGAAGCACGGAATCATCTTTCTTGTCGGATAATCAGGTGATTCAGCCTGCAAAGTCCTAACCAAACTGGGAAAGGTTCACAAAGATATTCTTGCTTGACAGTGTCCGCACCGGGAATCAAATCCGGAACCTCCGTAATGAGCAGTTAAGTCTCGACCACTCGGCTTCGGAGGCTGTTATTCGGCCACGGAGGCTCTTGTTTCATCGTCAAAAGTAGCAACACCTATTACCAAGAACGGAAGTTCTTAAAACATAATATAATATAAAAGGTGTAATTTGCACTACTCTACATACGTTATTGAAGGAAGACAAAAAACTTACATAAAAGTTTCGATTTCTAAACCTATGCGATGATGTGGTCTGTTTTTCTTTTCGCATTAAGTAGGACAAAAAAAAAACAGATTCGGATTTACTTCTTTTTTATAATGTAAATATGGTTATGTTATGATTCTCATAAAACGTTTTTAAGTTTAATATGCACATATTGAGAGCATTAAAAGTAAAGCATGATATAAAATATTTAACGTGAAAGTTTGCAGAATACTTGTGACGCACTAGTATGTTATTATTCATACATAATTTATCGCAAAACCATAATTCTAAGCTATAAATAATGCAAAAATTATAAATTTCTGTCGTCCTGATTATTTTATCTTACCTATCGTTGTAAGAAAGGGTGTCAAACCATGCCTGGCAAATATAAATGCTAATTTTGACCCGATTGTATCTGTGGGTCATAATCATAATACAAATTGATCAATAGTACCCTGCAAAGGAATAAGAAAAAATATTTTATTACATTTAAGGAGATGGTCTGCTTGAGGTTTCAAGTTTTTTGGAAATTTTTTGCAATTTTGCAGATTGCTAAACTGTACAAGTATATAAAATTCATTTAAAAATGTAAAAAAAAACCTGGGAAACTCTATTCGTTTCAAACCAGCCTGCCTTATCTCCTTTGCCGACTGTACCTACCTACTTGAAAGTCCACTGTACTATTTCACAAGAAAATAATTCCACGATCCTAACCTTCAAATATTCTGTTACAGATGATAACACGACCAGCGTGACGTCACAGCCTCTGCCGCCGGCGCCGGCCGAACCACAAACAACGCAATGTGAAATGTCAACGTTCACATGATTTCAACGGCCAAATACACCGAACCATTGAACTACTCATACGAAAATGTGCCAAAACTCTTCGACTACAATGACAGCTCAAACACAACTTTCCACACCCCATTTAGTATGGACAATATTACTGAATATGCGGAGATACCGTACTATATCAAGGCTACGTCGATGACATTCTGTATTGCTATAATGTGTCTGGGTGTGATAGGGAATGTGATGGTGCCAATAGTGATCTTGAAGACTAAGGATATGAGGAATTCGACGAATATTTTTCTAGTGAATTTGAGTATAGCTGATTTGATGGTGTTGTTAGTGTGCACGCCTACTGTGTTAGTGGAGGTGAATTCTAAACCTGAGACTTGGGTGCTGGGGAAAGAACTATGTAAGTATCGTCGTTATTATTATTATAATTGAAGAATTATTACAGTTATAAAATTAGGTTAAGCCAACAGGGATGAATAAACCACACTCCGTCCAGTGCTTGTATATCATCATACACCTTTGGAAATTTTGACTATTTTACTTACACCGACTTGTCCTATTATAAGGAATATTGTGCACAATGCTTAGTTTCTCAGAATTTTTTTTTTCCTTAGGTTTATTTACTCATTCTCGTCAAAACTGGATATTTAAGACATCCTGCACAGAAGGAAGACAAATATACAGCCAAAATTAGCAGTGTTGGTTAAACCAATTAATTTAAGAAATAAGGATGGTACTTTTTCATTTGGTAAAAAAGAAACTCCAGATGATGTCAAAAAGTTTAATATATTGCCTCAAGGGAGCATTAGTCTTCTCCCCAAGAATATACTGGCAAGAAAAAAGCTTGGTATTCACAATCCACGATCCATTTTTTTGCAGACAATTTTTGATGCCGTTACTTCGTCGTATAAATTATACAAATCCACATATTACTTTGAGCATGGTTCCTTTTACATACTCGTATATCTTAAAAGTTAGGCGTCGTAAATTGCAGGTCCAAAATGTTAGAAGCTAGGTCATTATCAGTAAAAAAAATGTCAACCAAACTATACCATAACAGAACCATTAATGCATCATTTTCATGATAGCCTCTGTGGCCGAGCGGTTGAGCTATCAACTCTCGATATGGAGCTTTTGGGTTCAAATCTCAGAAAGCTGTTAAACAATATGATTTTTTTATTGACGAGCTAAATCACCTGACTGTTCGAAAATAAAGATTATTTCGGGCTTCAGAAGGCACGTTTAACTATGGGTTTCGGTTACTATCTACGGAAGTATTCGTTCCATGAGTCACGACACTATTATAGTGACACCAGGGTTTGTAAGGTCGATTTGACGACAACAATTCACACGATGAAGAAGAAGAAGAATGTATGAAGGACTGCAAATCCATGTGTATTAAAAAGTACAACTGTGACACAGTAAGCACCAAATCTTTTGTTTTAAAACGTTCCACTGCTCTAGCGCTGCGGTCAATAGTGGCTAACCATTTGGTGCACGCGGTGCCTGATTCCAACGACCAAATTATGAGATCTATAATATCCAATTGATTTCAACTCTTCCATAAAGAAGCATTGACACAGTGTCAAAATTTAACTTAATAATATTTTTTCTGAAGGAATAGCTTTCAACTACAATTTTCATCTATTAACTATCTCTCGCCTTTAAAGATGTTTATTGATCTACATAATATCTATTCTGGTCTGAGTGTGTGCTCCTTGGGAGCCAACAAAATCTCTGCTTAGTCCTTTGAGATAGGGGCGTGATTTTATGAACAGAATAGAATGAAAATAAGAATGAATGCAAAACATCTATTCTGCCAACCAAAACTTATAGAGTCAAAATCGTCCCAAATGCAAAAATAATAGATACTAAAGATAGAAATCAAGATTTTTTGGCGGCTAAGCATAAAAGTAAATTTGTTAAATTGATCATTTTATTCCTGTATGTTCGTACTTTTTATTATGTAGATGTATAAGAAAACACAAGATAACTCTGTCGTCCTTTCGAAGTTGGAACGAAATTCATATTTTCAGTCACTCTGCTTATCATTTTTGCAGAGGAGAAAATTGCAAAACTTTTCATAAATCTGGTGGCGATGTCAGGGAAAAATAATAATTTACATTCCGAGAACATAAATACCAGCAAATGTAAATTTGTCTGAATTCAATAGCGCACTTTGTATCAATGGATGACACTATTCGCAGCTTATTCATATTATGTGAAAAAGTTTTCTTTTTTTATGCCTATAACTCGTGCGTATAACATTGTGTTTGATATTAGTTTGGACTTAGGATCGCTGCTTTTTTGAGGTTGCAAAATGTAAAGGTCAAAAAAATCTGAAATAATTATGATATTACCTGTTATAATACTAAAATATCTCGCCAAAATCTTTCTTTAAAAAATGAATGCTGCTGGGAGACAGTAGCTCGTGAGTTCTACTAAGCTTATTTAGATCAGGTTCGAGTACCGCAACCTACAATATTTCAAATAATTTATCAGTTTCAAGTATCTCGAGCCCCTTGGCGTGGACGATGAGCTGTTGATAAGTATCAGTGTTATGTTTAGAAAAATACGTCTCATGAAACGGAATCAGATCAAAATATAATTATAATAATAATGTAACGACAAATTCATACACTGGTTTTAATTTTTTGTAAAATGTTAACCTTTTGCGTGCTTTTGCTTTAGCAAAAAGCCTCAAAAGCCTACCTTTAAAAAGATTCGAACGTAAAAAGGGCCTTCTAGATTTAATTCAGGACACAAATTTAAAAAGCACGGTTATAATTATCATTGAAACTCGAATAAAAGGTACTACAAAAAGTCTAAAAATGCCTTTTCCAGTTTACAACAGTAAAACGCTGTGAGGAATATAACCGACACAGTTTTGTTTTGCTGTTTCTAGATAGAAATAGGGCATGGAATACCGGAGTAATATTTCATACCGTTATTAATGCCGGTATTGAAACTTCAATTACCGGTATACCGAAATTTCGGTATTTTTTCTGTATTTCTTGAAATACTGCTAGTTACTGTTTAAATGATTCCAAGAATGATTAGTAAGTCTCGTTTGCGAAAAGTTATTAAAGAAGTTTTCTACGCTGCTGTATAGCACAAACACTCAAACTATTTATCAACTCCCTAGAAACCACAAAATGAGTAATTTAAAGTAATAGGTTATTAAGAATACTATAGAAAATACGTTCTTTGATCCAAGAATTATTTATATTATTTCATTGGCACAAATATCACAATCAAATATTAAATTATAAAGTAAAAAATATTTTTTTAACAACACGTTTTTACGCACTAAAAAGTATAAAATATTTTTTATTGAGATTTTTATTATTATTTTATTTATTTATAAAAGACATTATAAAATTATAATCTAACAAAAGTCCCGCAAAACTGCGCAGCAGTTTGTCTGCGGAATCGGAGTCTCTTTAAAAGGTAAGTACACAATTTAAACTAGTAAAGTTACACTATATTTTAAATCTTATTATTCTAAAGAATTTAATAAATGTTTTTTTAAAGTAACTTTAAATAAACTTTTTTTGTTATTACAATATCTTATGTCCTCAGGCAAACTGTTTAGAAAATATGGAAGACGTTTTTTTAATGTCCTATCTTCAAAATAATTATTTACTCGAGGAACAACAAATTTACCTGAGGTCATTGCCCTCGTATTGTGATTGTTAATTAATTTTATTAGTAGTGGGTTATGCTCCCGACTGCTATGATTATTGATGGCTAGAAGGTATTGGTGTAGTACTCTTGTAGGACTTAAAACGAAAAACGTGGGGTGCATGGAATAGATATTCTGAGAAGAAGAAAACGAGATGATGGCTGAAAAACAGCACAGCTGACGCTTACAGCGTAAGCTTTTCATTGTCGTTCTTATTTTCATGTCTGTCTGTACTACTTATTGATACATAACATATTGTTAATGTTATGACAATGAATAAATGTCTTCTAAATCTCATGAGTGCCAGGGGTTGTTATGTGTTATGTCTTGAAAACTTACAAATAGTTATTATTAGTATATTATTTGCAGTGCAATTCAATTGTTGTGTATTTTATTATTGGAAAGACTTGCGTTTGACCATTATTCTAGCTGATGGCAATGCATTATAAGGTGAAAGATGGACCACGCTCGCCTAGAAGATGTTTATGTTTTTTTTATAAAAGGGCTAATCTATAGTTTTTTTAGAAACACGGTTAAATGCTTCAAAATCTACTCCATGCACCCCACGTTTTTCGTTTTAAGTCCTACAAGACTACTACACCTATAAAAATCTCAATAAAAAATATTTTATACTTTTTAGTGCGTAAAAACGTGTTGTTAAAAAAATATTTTTTACTTTATAATTATTTTGTGCTTTTTAGTCCAGCGTATTTAAATGTTGCAACATGCCCTGAACATCACGTAGGACTAAATTGCTAAGACTAAAAATCCCAAGCATGCCGAGATTATGTTGTTACGATGAGATTACCTTCCGGCTTCACCATGAGACCCTGGACATCACGTATGACTAAAGATCTTGTCAAGACAAATCCAACGAGCCCGAACACGACAAGGTTATGTTGCGACGTTGAGAGAGTTCCTATGGCCACCTTCTGGTTCCATAATGAGATCCTGGACATCACATATGACTCAAGAACTAGTCAAGACAAATCCAACGGGCCCAACACGACTAGGTTATGTTGAGTATTTGAGGAAATACAGCGGCTACCTTCCGGCTCCATCATGAGGTCCTGGACATCACGTCACGTATGACTAAAAATCTTGTCTTGACAAATCCAACGAGCCCAAATACGACGAGGTTATGTTGTGTATTTGAGGAGTTCCTATGGCCACCTTCCGGCTCCATCATGAGACCCTGGACATCACGTATACCTAATTAAAAATCTTGTCAAAACAAATCCAACGACCCCAAACACGTCAAGGTTATGTTGTGTTTTTGAGGAGTTCCTATGGCCAACTTCCGGCTTCATCATGAGACCCTGGACATCACGTATAACTAAAGATCTTGTCATGACAAATCCGATGAGTCCAAACACGACGATGTTGTGTTTTGCATTTTAGAAGTTCCTATAGCCACCTTCCAGCTCCATCATGAGACCCTGGACATTACGTATGGCTAAAGATTTTGTCAAGACAAATCCAATGAGTCCAAGCACGATTAGGTTGTGTTGTGCATTTTAGAAGTTCCTATGGCCACCTTCCGGCTCCATCATGAGACCTTGGACATCACGTATGACTAAAGATCTTGTCAAGACAAATCCAATGAATCCAAACACGACAAGGTTGTGTTGTGTATTTTAGAAGTTCCTATGGCCACCTTCCGGCTCCATCATCAGACCAGCTCTATGTTGTCATAATATTGCATTGTCACCGAGGTTACATAAGTGTACCAAATTTCAGCTCAATCGAATAACAGCACGTGCTTCAAAAATGAGTTGCAAGATTCAGACCGAACAAACCCACAAACAAACAAACAAACGGACAGACAGACAAGAAAGCGAGTTAATAAAAACGTGTTAAAAAATAAAATGAGATGGTCTAAAATCTATCAATTACTTTCCATTAGTTGAAAAACTGCCGATATTGCAAAATTAGATCACTTTTTTTGAAATACCGAAATACCGGTATATTTTCCTCAAATACCGGTATCAAAATACCGATAAATTTGACCGGTATACCGGTATTTCGGTATACCGGTATCCATGCCCTAGATAGAAAGTACCCAAACAATGTAAGGAAAATTTTGTCGCAGGAAAATCAATAGAAAACGATAGCAACCCGCATGTCTAGCTAAAAGCCAAAATTATTTTATCTAAATAGCAGCTCTTCCCAAAAAACGGAACGGAGATAAAAATGGCGCTATCTTTATTATCTTTTTCAAGTACAACGTGCGGGCGTGTTACATTTTTATTAAAATTTGGGGTTATATTGGTAAACCTGCTTAAGTGGGTGTTTTACAAACATTATCTTATTATTCGCGTAGTAATTCAAATTAATGGATAGCCAGTGGCCTGATTTATGAGTGCTTGTATTCGACGATTTTGTTCCTATACATTCAGTTTGAGTGCAGAACCATCATAGAGTGGGTTTCTATCTGTATACCTATTATGTAAAACTATGACAGCTTACCTGATATTAATAAAGCAAAAAAAAATATTATTATTTGTAAATCGAATAATGAAAATAATAAATCTATCTCACACTTTGCAAGAAAACCTAAGCAAAATTTCTGAAACCCTCTGACTGTCTTAATGCAAAAATAGCTCTATTTAATAATAATTCTTAGAACCTCCTGTGATTCATCAGTATTCGGTATCGCAGACATTATTTACTTCAAGTAATGGATCGTTTTCAATATTTCAGGGTTTCAATAAAACAAAAGTAGTTTTGGTTTTATTGCATTCTACTGTTTTTCGCGCCATCTACTTCGAGGTCGATTTGAACAGCAGCGGACTAAAAGAAAATTAACCACTCCAGCGTTCTTGATACTTAAAATGACAACACAGTTAAAGCTCATAATACTCGTATCAATTTTAACATCTTTATTTTACCATGTTTTAAGCAAATAAATACATTTAGTCATTTAATCAATTTGGGCTTTATTGATTGAATTTAGAGATACTCTACGACTATTGCACGTTTGAAAGATAATTGTAAATTATGTATTTGCTCCTTGTCCCTTTTATTTTCCAGAATACCGCAAATGCAAACCTTTTGTTTTAAGCTGTTTTGTGAGAATTGACCTAAATATTACAATAAATTAAAATGGAAAATATAAAACATTTATTACACTGAGAAAAAATTAAGTGATTGCCAGACACGCCACTTTTTCAGTTCATAGTCAATCTGAGTTACCCATTGTTGGTTAGGTGTGAAATGTTTATGTGCAGGCGTTTCTTTTTATTTTTAAAGTAATATTTTAGGCCTATGATTTTCACTATCCGCTATGATTTTCTGTTTTCTTTTTCTAATATTAGAAATAAGATATCATTTTCATAATCATAATACGTGTTTTTTATTTAGACTTTAAAAGCTTTTTCTAGGCAGGCGTGTATAGTTTCCTAACGATATTTCCTCTCACCGTAAAGGCGTCGAATAAGCATACAATGTGAATTAAAATTTCGAAAACACTTAATTAACTTTGAAGTCGGATATTGGTTTTGAGAAATAAGTGGGTAATCTGTTCATTTTTTCTTAGAAAAGACAGAAGGTCAACCTTTAATCATAACTACAGTCCTTTATTGACGTATCAAGTGTACTGACATTGGCAAGTTCGGTCCACCCAAATTTTCCGAATGTGTGAACAAATAGAGCAGCCGCTCAATTCACTCACAGCCAGGCCCATTAAAAAATATGGTTTCCATGAGGAATATCGTTCGTTTACTCTGTCACCCTCCAGACAATTTATGTTCCAATTGAATGCTTTTTCCACACATCTGAAACAGGAAAATGGCACCATTTGTGAAATTTTGTTGGTAGAGATGATATTACGTTTTGGGAATCCACGACATTTGCCTTCTCTGGTGGTATTTTGTTCTTATATGATTAAAGTAATGTTGTATAGCTTAAAAGCTGGAACGGGAGCCTACGAAACAAGATGCTGAGAGAGTTGATAAATTGTTTACTAAATTCTGAAGCGAGATTTGACGCAGATGTGTTCACATTTTCTTGCTTACAGGCATGTTGACTTCCGAGTTAATCCTAAAGCTGCGTTAATAATCATATGTGGCCGTATCAGCGTTTTATTCTAAACCAGACTCAATTTTTTAACTTAGACATTCTAATTTGTTTTTACTTAGTAGTTGGATACTTGCCAACAGTTTCACTTTGAGTTCCACACACTACATTTTTGAGGGCATAGATTTCTTCAATAGTTCTCGAATGGTACGACGCTTTCATATAATACCCATGTTTTCCTAGTGGAATTCGATCCTAAAACCTACCTTTCCAAAGGTAGCCACTAGAACCAATCGCTCCTAAATAAATTATTTACCGACCCCTTTATTCTTTTCGTGCACACGAAATGTGTTTTCATTTGGCTCCATGCAGCTAGCACCGCGGTGGGTAAAACTAACGACAGCACTTACTTACTGCATCCGACAAGTGGGATATATTGCTGTGAGACGGAGTGGAGTGGGGCCTTTGTTTGCCTTTTTGATCTTGGTGAAGTTGATTGTTTTCAAGATGAATTGTTTTACATTTTATCGAATTGAAGGTGTATTCCAAATCTGCAGCTCTGTTTACATTATATGAGATTAATGAACAATTGTAACGAGGCATTCGTCCTCTTTCCTGTTTTATGACTGGCAACCTTTCTTGCTGGCAGTTTTATCCTTCATTTTAAATTCGTTTTCAAATTTTGATTTCTTACGTTTCAATTTTGTCTTTTTTCTGCTAAATTCCTCACTTCATGCCCTGATCTCCGATAGTACATTGCTAAAGCTTTTCTACTATTCTCTGCTATTTTTCCTTGAATATATAAATACCTTTTTTTCTTCGAGCTTGTGGTGGCTGCTGGGCTACTCAATTAAACTCAAAAGTAAGAACTTTGCAATTTGCCTCGAGTTTCCATAGGTTTGAAAAAAAATAAAAAAATAATAATTTGAATATAGACAGTCAAGTATCGTTGTTATTTTTCTTATCAAATAGGTTGTAAGTTCAACGAGGTTTTACGATTAAGCGGGAAAACATGTGTCAAAACCTTCTATGTCAAAATCATAATTAAAAAATATCATAGGTGGGCACGCGCTGAATTCTCTAGTAACTGTGTTTTTTTAACAATTTTCTGGAGCAGCTTTCATATGGTACAAAGATCTTTTGCAGATTAACTTCAAACAGCAAGCTTGAAACGATTTAGTTTCAACAAACTTTGGTTTTATATTTCATGAATAGCAAACAGTTCATCATTTAGAACTACCGTCTCTTCGTACCAACCGCAGTCTGTTACCACTTTGTTCGGGTTATAGACACCCATATTTTAAATGTGGTTTAGCGTGATGGTGGTTTTAAAAATATTTATTATCAAAGTTACTGACAATAATGGCCAAGATTTTTAAGAAGAGGTGGTGGTTAAAACCAACCAGTACTAATGTGTTTTCATATTTTTAAAATTCGTAGTCGGAAATCGTTGTGAAGAAACTTGCAAACGCTTACGAAGAAATTTAAAGGTTACAATTTGTTTTATAGTTACAAGCGTAGACTATAGCGCCAAAAATCAACTAACTAAATTTGTCGTCTCCACTTATACTGGTTTATGCCAATATCAAACACTGACTAACAAAAGTTTAAGACTCACGCGTCGACTCGTTTATCGTTGCTTGGTGCAGATAATTCTGCTATATTTATAAGAACATCGGTAACGATTATAAAATAATAATGATACTTTATGAGTTTTGTATACCTATCCATGATGATGATAATAATTTTTCCGACCGTTTTCACTTCGACTAATCTATCGACTGCACGTTTTAAAACTTTTAAATTCTAATGCTCTGTTGCAACTTCCTTCATCTTATTTACCATCTGCGTTATCAATCGTCATACAATAGCTTGGTAATATTCTTATTTCAACATTAATTTTCTTTTCAGGTCTAGCCGTACCTTTCATCGAGCTGACCGTCGCGCACGCATCAGTATTAACAATTTTAGCGATCAGTTTCGAGCGCTACTACGCCATCTGTGAGCCGCTGCGCGCAGGATACGTCTGCACCAAGACGCGGGCGACGCTTATCTGTGCGCTTGCGTGGTTTTTCGCCGCGTTGTTTACTAGGTACGTGATTGGTTGGTTAAAGGCCAATGGGAATTGAGAGCTAACGCGGGAAAGGAGTTGGGACATTTAAAAAAATAATTCTGGAACTCTCGGTATAGGTTAACATTTACATTTTAAATCTTTAACTGAATGAAGGTCGTTACAGTTGAAATTTGTAAGGTGTAAAAAAAAACTTAAGTAACATTAATATGTAGGCGTAGATGTTACAATAATTTATAAGAAACTGTTAAAATCTTTCCCCGGCAAACAATCTACATCAAAATCAAAATCAATCAACGGCCCGTTACAGTCCACTGCTGGACTATGAGCCTCCTCCACTTAAGTGAAGGGTTTTGCCATAATCTCCACGCTTGGCAGGCGGGTTGGAGATCGCAGATTAAAAGGTTACTGTATCAGAGAGCGCTGCTGCCCGTTCCCTGTTCAATGCGTAGTCCCTAAGTCGCCTCTTACGACACCCACCACGGGAAGAGTAGGGGTTGGTGACAAATGTATTCTACTCTGCCGTTACCACACGGCGAATTCGAACATTCTACATCATGAAATTATAATTTTCTAAGCTTGATTGTAGTATTACAACCAATATATTACTTCTGAAGTAAATGAACTGAATGAAGTAAAAAAAAATTGGTACATGAGAACCAAGCTATCCGATGTCTGTAGTTCATCTTCATACAATTTTACAAGAAAAGTTACAAATTAGAATAGCTTGCTTTCTAGGCCAAATGCCTCTGAGAAAGTCTAGTTTATTAGATTTTCCTAGAAAAAAATACATTGTCTTTTTTCGCAGGCAATCTTCTTAGTGTATATCGTTGACCGAGAGATAAAAAGAATTATTCTGTGGTGAGCCAAAAATGTCCCATCTCCTTTTCTTTCTTAGATTTAATAACAAAATAGGAATAAACAAAAACCTCGAACTATTTCCGAGTTTTACCCGACCTCGATGGCAAAGGAGGGTAATGTTTTGGAGCTTTGAAATTAACGGTTTTTGGTACTCATAAGATTGAGATAAACCTGGTCATGAAGTCTATTTTTCAAAAAGTCGATTTAGGGTTCTTTCATTTGTCATTTAAAAGGTGGTAAAACCATTAAGCTGGCTCGAGCCCCTCGGTGGGGACCTATATGAGCTGTTGATGATTGATATGTGATTAGTAGCAGCTACGTATACGATCTAAATGAGGGTATCGGCTCAGGTCCCTCAGCGGGATTTATTTATTTTATAATACTTAGAAGGAAAATTCAGAACTAACCAAATGATTATTTGAAAAATAGACTTTATAATCACACATAACTTCGTTTTTTGAGATAATAAATCAACCAAATTGATTTGCAGCTAAAACATTAGCACGTAAAATACAACACTGGCTAAAAATTAATTTATCTTACAAACTATTGCTAGACATGCAAATCTAGATTTTTAGTTGAAAATAATTTGATAATTGTATAATATCTCTATGAACGAGTTTACACCTAGAATTTGACCACATGGGTGCAATTTTGCAGCTTACAATGGTGGCTTATACCATGGACTTTACTTCGTTCAAAATGTAAATAAAATCCAAAGGACTGGACAAAAGCAACAGGTTTTCTTGCAAATAACTTATTACGAGCTTTTACATTTAATATTACATTATACGTGACTTTAAAAAGAATGATTTAGTATGTGATGGGTTTAACATGCCACTTTTGCGATTTGGTTGATAAATTGCTTGACCAAATAGATGCGATATGTAAATAAATAAATAAATAAGTGGAGACATCTCACACACGGCTATCTGATCCCAAACTAAGCAGAGCTTTTACTATGGGTATGGGTAAGCTAAATAGATAAATACATAGGTACTTATATAGATAAACAACATCCAGACACAAGGCAAACACAAGTGTTCATCACACGAATGTTTGCCACGGGCGGGATTCGAACGCGCGACCCTGTGCTTCGAAGGCAGGCGTAATACCAACTAGGCTACGGAGCCGTCATTAACGACTAAAATTCAATAGTAGTCCTCAGATTGCTTAACCTATCGGAATTTTTTAAGAGTCGCAAAGAAATCTTTACTGTTATATAAAGATAAAGATAAAACTTACTACTACTTACTTATTTACTCACTTATTTACTTATGGCTGGTTTACACGTATTAAGTTGTCAAGTAGCAACGAAATTTTAACTAAATTTTAAGCGACTAAATTTTAAGTAAGTGTTTACACGTCATTTTAGTAGTTAAGCTCTTTAGTTAGCCCAAGATGGACGATCAACAGCGAATTCAAATCTGTAATAAATATAATAAATAAAATAATAAAGTATAATAAAATATTTATTTTTATATAATTAATATTATATTATTATTTATTTTTTATATATTTTTTTTTAATGATTAATATTTAATATTAATAATATATTAATCATTAATGTTTTTATACCTATATAATAATATATATTAAAATATATCCAAAAAATAAACATAAAACACTCGCACTTAACTTCGCACTTCGCATTTAACTTAAATTTAACTAAATCGCGCCTTTCTAAACGTGTCAAGTGACAGGCCACGCCCACCAACTTACCCGAAAAATAGAAAAAGTTCTAATCTACTTGTTTACTTGCACACTAAATTTTAACTTGCAACTTACTACTTAAACGTTTTTCTATTCTATTCTACAACTAAATTCGCTGTTTATACGCATTAAGTTGCTTAAAATTAAGTTAAAATTTAGTTAACTACTAAACTACTTAATACGTGTAAACCAGCCATTACTCACTTATTTACTTACTCACTTACTTACTTTTACATAATAGATTGATTGGGCTGATTAGTTTGTATACAAAAGTCAAAACTTGTTTTTGTTTTGGGTAAGTTTTAGTGAACTGACAGCGAGGGTTGAAGTTATTAAGTCAACACATTGTATAATAGTAACGTTACTATCACGTTATCAATAACATTTAACAACATTCAAACCAATTTAAAAAATCCTCGATTGGACCATAAAAAGTATGTTACCTATTTACAGAAGCAACAAAGATGCCATCGGATTTTTATTGTACGAATAATGTACCATTATCACCAGTCTCGAATATCCACGTTATTTACAATAGACGTATGAATGTAAAGTTTGCATATTATGAGACAGAGGAATTTTCACATTTACAGATAAGATCTCCGACTCGTGATTCAGCATTGATTTAAGTTACTTTCGTATATGGATATTGTTTCGTAATTGAGTGTGCCTATATCAAATATTAATACCGATTTAAATTATTATGGGATTACACGGTTCGCTTGAGAAAATAATCAAGAAAAAACAAAACATGATAAATAAAGCAGAGTCAAACTTCAACTGTTTTTTATTGTAGATAAACAAAAAAGATAAAATGTGAAACTTTAATATAGAGGTAGGTAAGTCATGAAAAATATTTTGTCATGCTTAAAATAAACAGATTATTTGAGGCAGAATTTTATCAATGTGCTTAATTATTTATATTTAAAACATATTTCTACCTACATACATACATTAACAAAATCATAACGAGATGCCTACTAACAACTTACCTTGACCTACTGCAGAATAGTAAACAGTAGAAAATCGCCTTCTGGTACAAAATACGCAGCCACAAAGGAAACCACCTTTATATACATCAAAGGAATAGTGTCACAGACAAGACAACACAATCAACACTTTAACGATCTGTGCCTAGATATTTAAATGACTCTATCTCAACGACATCAGAACAGGGATTGTAAACTATGTCGGGTATCTGGAGTAATGTTTATTGTGCTGCACAAACAAAAATGTAGGTTATTCATACACCCTATTTTTTATATATTTTTTCGTTAGATCATCTGGTGTAGTACTATAAGACCACTGCCACTTGTCCAGTAGAAGTGGGGTCGAACCCAACCACGTACCAATGTGTATTTTATTTTCGAATTCATTTAAAATGACGCGCGCGTCGTTCCTATGGTGAAGAAAAACATCGTGAAGAAACCTACACATTTCTGCGACGAAATTCAACGGTTGAATTAAGTTAATCAGCACGCACTGTAATGGATTAATGATGATAACCAAGGCCTGAAAACCCCAATTCGGGGTAGGATCGAGCCCCTCGGTGAGGAGAGGACGTATATGAGCAGGGGCCTATTTAATAAAACTTACAATTACAATTCGAAGTACATTGCGTAGTCAACAACAACAACAACGGCCCGTTACAGTCCACTGCTGGACTATGAGCCTCCTCCACTTAAGTGGAGGGTTTTGCCATAATCTCCACGCTTGGCAGGCGGTTTGGTTACTGTATCAGAGAGCGCTGCTGCCCAATCCCTGTTCAATGTGTAGTCCCTAAGTCGCCTCTTATTACGTTACGACACCCACAGGGAAGAGTAGGGGGAAATTTAATATGCCTACCTAATAATATCACATCACATCACACTATCACACTTCACACTAGTATTATATATGTGACAGTATGTTTGGATGTTTGTTCTGATTTCACGCCTAAACTACTGAATGGATTTATTTATGAATGAAATTTGGAATTAGATATAGTTTGTATCCCTAGTCCCTAAGTCGCCTCTTTTACGACACCCACGGGAAGAGTATTCTACTCTGCCGTCACTACACGTCAAAATTGCGTAGTCAATCAACCAAAATAATAGACATTTATATTATTGGTATATCGGCTGCTCATTGTACTTCGAATTATAATGGTAAATTGTAATTGTAATTTTTATTAAATAGGCCCCTGGTGATGAGGTATCACCTGTCTCTACTAGAAAGAAACAAAGAAACATTTTTTATTATTTTTACGCCACAACACAAACAATAATAATAAAATAGATACAACGGTAATCATTAGTGCTACAGGAATGTGCCGCGACGTCAAAATCACCACACCACACACACACATACACACACACACATACACACACACACACACACACACACACACACACACACACACACACACACACACACACACACACACACACACACACACACACATACACACACACGCCCACACCCACCCATACACTCTGCTTATGCCGCGATCGTGAAGACCGCGACGCTGGTATTCTGTGGGCCCTGGATATTATATTATAGGGCTGTTTGAAACAATGCAGCTTAAGTACATTCAGTAAAACATAAATGCAGTTTTAAACATCAAGTCTTTGTAAAAAAAGTCTGAAACTGAAACTATGTCCGTTTTGTAGAGCAGAATTCGTTCATAAAATCCTTGCATACCAGAACGTATATTACATCAAGATGCCTGGAATTCTCACAGAGATTAATTTTATTGTGCAACACATTTTATAACCGGTGTTAAACTGTTTTTAAAAGCAACCTATTTTCAGTCTAGGACCCAATAAAATATTAACTTATTCATCGATAGCTCATATACGTCCCCACCGAGGGGCTCGAGCCTACCCTGAAGTAGAGCGATCAAGCCTATGTGTGAACTAGGCTTAGTCAACCACGCTGGCCCAGTGCAGGTTGGTCGACTTCACACACAACCTTTGAATTTCTTCGCAAGAGCGTGCAGGTTTCCTCGTGGCTTCACCGTAAGAGCGTTGAATAATCGTAATATAAATTTGAAATTCAAAAACACATTACCACGTGGTGGGATTGAACACGCGTCTCCCAGTCGGCAGACAGCGGCTCTATAGCTATATAGTCACTATACCACCGACGACACTCTCTTATTAGCCACCTACCGAACTTAGGTATTAACTAGTGGCTCTGTGAGCTGTAGATTTCGCGAGTCTGTATATATCTTTTCAAATTTATTTTGATTTTTTCTCGACAAACATTCCCGACCCCTTGTTTTTTATTTTTATTTTTATTTTTTAAACTTAATTTTATTTTATTCTATCTTTTTTTTTTGTTAAGAAATGTGACCTGTAGAGGAAAACAGCCTCAGCGGTAGACCGTGTAAGCTGGCAACCCCCATAACTCCGTAGTTTTAAAAAATTTCCAAAAACTGACTCGACGAAAAAAAACGATTAATTTATCGAACCTGCTCACAAAATTTCACGAGAATCGGTTGAGAAACGCGACCTGTAGAGTGAAACAAACAATCAAACAAACAGATGGACATACAAAAGCAAATTTGGCCAAGCTGAAACAGAGACAATTAAGATTATTTTGGTTGCTATAGCGACACAGAATATATAAATAGTAGCAATAAAGGGAAGAGTTTAGATATTTTTTTAAATTAATTTGAAATTTTGTATTCCACTCATATTCTCCAAAATGCGAAGCTTTTTTTGCCGAAAAAGTGTATAATACTCATACTTCTTTGTTCTCATGCATGATAATGAAACAGATAAAACACTTTCATCTGAAAGTATTCTGTTTAATCAGCATTATGGTAAATTCAGACCATGAAATGAACCCTTTTTTTCGGTACACACATGACCAGCACCGATGAACTTCAATCCGAGAAGCGTTACTTAGCTTATTGGTTTGTGTTATTGGCAATGAATCGGTTAAGAAAGAAAACTTACTTCTTACCACTACCTACTCTCATTTATGAACACTTTCGATGTGCGTTCGCCCTAATTTAGATTTAGGTTCAGCCACATAATTTATTTTTTATTTTATTCTCATCCTAGAGTAGCTAAATAAATAAACGAGTAAAAACTGTTTAAAAACAGTCATTATTAATAAATATGTACAACTAGCGGTCCGCCCGTGGCTACGCTCGTGTTATGTACGATTTTCCCGTGGGAATACGACTTTTCCCGGTAAAAAGTATCCTAGGTGTTAATCTAGGGTACAAACTATCTCTATTTCAAATTTCATTCAAATCCGTAATCCGAAAATCTTACACAACACGAGCGTATCCGCGGCCGGACGGCTAGTATCCAAATATATCCAAATAATGAGCTTCAAATTGACAAATTAGCATGCCTTAAGCCCAAGACACACAGAGCCGTGCCGGGAGCGGCGCGTTACCGTGCCGAAGGCGGGATGATTTGTATTGTTCGAATTTCTATGAACCCTGCCAATGGTGGTACTCTCCATAGATTTCCCTTCTTGTATTAATGTCGTGTACCCAATCCCGTTTCTTCTCATGTTTTTTCTTTTCTTCTTGCGCTAATGCTAATAGTAACAAAACTTCGTCGTCACTGTCAGAATCCAGCTCTAGCGACATGTTGTACCTACTTAATATTATCGTAATAATTGAAGGAAGATAGATAATTTGCCGTCCGTCTCCGTCGTCGCTTCCGTTCCGCGCATAGGTCACACACACCGCCTCCGTGCCGCAAAACCGCGCGGACCACGGCCGTTCTTCTCTGTGTGACACCCCCCGGACCGGATTCGGTTCCCGCAATCCCGGCCCCGCCACGGCACGGTAACGCGCTGCTCCCGGCACGGCTCTGTGTGTCTTGGGCTTTATAGAGGACACGACGCGACGCGATGAGGGACGATCCATGCTTCTTAGAAGAATCGTTACATCGTTAGTTCTGACATTTTATTGTGGTGATGGAGGTGTGTGAAAACAAAGATAAAATTAATGGGGATAACAATTATTTATCGTAACATATTTTAAAATAATAAAAGATAATGTTTTTCAAGGGCTTCTATTATTAGACTGAGTCAAAACATTCAAAACCGACATGTTTCGAAATCATTTGAAATACAATTCTAGAACAAAATAAAGCTGCCAGTGTGCATTTATCACACGCCAGCATTTTTAAATAACAGAGTAAGGAGTATAGGTATTGCTATACCTAACACATTGCATCATACAACCTTACTTCGAAGCTAAAACTATTTTTCTTTAGATAACATGGTATACTTGAACGTAAAGATCAGCAGCCAACGTATTAAACCACAAAAGGTCTCAGAGGGACAAATTGAACTCTCCACCGTCAATAGAAGGATATGACATCGTAAACCGCGCTCTTTGACCTACAACACTTATATTCTACTAAGGCGCTTCAAGTTGTATGTGTCAAAGAAAGATCTCTAGTCACCTACAATTTGTATCAAGTCAGGAGCCAAGCAGATGGCTGGTCTATTCTTCCTCGTGTTGGATGTAAGGTCAGCAACCGACCTCACAATCCCTGCTGTCAGTGATATAGAGCCGCCAAAGGCCACTGGCATGGCTCGTGTAACGACTAGACCGCGCCCGCTATATTACAACTTTGGTAGAAATAGCGATCAGGAAAAAAAAAGACAGTAGCCGGGACCAATGAATTAACGTGCCCTCGGAAGTACGGAATGGAGGCCCCAGCAAATTCGTTTCATAAATAACTTTCTTTTAACGAAATAAAGATTTATGATTTCTTTTATCTCAAACATTTTTTATCTTATTAAGGTAAACGACTTTTAATAATAATAAAATAATAATAAGACATTCACCATCGTTTCATCATCTTTCCGCCATTGTGTTAGTGAACTCAACCAAAAAAATGTAATGTCATTTGTTTTTATTTATTTATTTGTAAATATGTAACGAGGCATTCGTCCTCTTTCCTGTTTTATGACTGGCAACCTTTCTTGCTGGCAGTTTTATCTTTCATTTTAAATTCATTTTCAAATTTAGATTTCTTACGTTTCGATTTTGTCTTTTTTCTGCTAAATTCTTCACTTCATGTCCTGATCTCCGACAGTAAACTTCTAAAGTTTATCTACTATTTTCTACTATTCTGTGCCCTGGATATCAATCCTCAACAACAATCTTCGTGTGGTGCTCAGCAGCTTGTGGCGGCTGCTGGGTAAATAGGTAAACCAACAGCACAAATATTACACACTAATGACATACATTGTATATAAGCTAAGTATCCAATATGTGTGCCTATTACAGGTATAAACAGCATTCACAATTTTATTTGACTATCATAGGATGTAGAATGATAAAGTGTTTACAGATTATCCATAGTAATAATACTAATTATCAATCAATCAAATCAATCAATCAGCCTATTGCAGTCCACTGCTGGACGTAGGCCTCCCCAAGGGTACGCCAAAGCGCACGATCACCCGCTTTCCTCATCCAGCCACCATCAGCGACCTTCTTCAGGTCATCAGTCCACCTGGCAGGGGGGCGTCCCACACTACGTTTCCCGAGACGCGGTCACCATTCGAGAACCCGTCTGCTCGAACGCTCATCGGTTCTGCGACAGACGTGGCCAGCCCACTGCCACTTCAGCTCGCTACATTTCTGGACAATATCCACCACCTTGGTCCTCTGCCGGATGATTTCGTTTCGTATTTCATCCCGTAGCGAAATACCAAGCATAGATCTTTCCATAGCTCGCTGAGTGACATGTAGCCGGTGGGCCAGCTTCACCGTCATGTTCCACGTCTCGGCTCCGTATGTCAAAACGGGTAGGACACACTGGTAATACTAATTAAAAGAAATTAAAAACAGCAAAATAATATAACTTTGAAACAAGGTTAACTAATCCTAAAAACTTATCCCCTCCTTAAGTAACCAACCCTTCTTTATAATGTTGTAGCCCAGAATGTGGCCACTTGGACGGCGGATTGTGTGGCGTCCATCAAATCTTGCTGCGTGCAGGTGGCAGGGCATGCAGGACATGATGTCAGGACCGACCCTTAAAAGCGTGAATGGTGTCCAAAAATATATCCAGCCCGAGTTCAGCATTCATTCAAACATACTGGGAGCATATCCTTTTAATTGGACTGTTTCTAGCGACATTAGTTCTACAATGTAATAACATCATTCGCTTGCCCTTATCCCATCATTTGGGGTCGGCGCAGTATGTTTTTTTCCTCCATTCATCCCTATCAGTCGTCATTTTAACACTCACATCCTTCCTGAACATATCATCTTTTCCATCTCTCCATCCATATTTTTCTTTGGTCGTCCTCTCCCAAAATATCTATCCACATTCAAATTCAACACCTTTTTCAAATGGCCCCCTGGCACTAGTAGAGTCGGGTTCGCCTTATCGTCCTTGATTTCCTACCGGTTAAGCGGTGGGCGAAAGAAAACCAATCACTTGATATACGCTTCTGCTTTATGAAGGAAACATTTATATATTGGAGTAAATACTGGCACAAATGCCGAAACAGATTTGATTTTTCAGAGCCTTGAACTAGTCTAGTCTTAATAGATAGATAGATAGATAAAACGTTTATTATGGGTAACAGTACAGGCAGATTAGGCTTATAACTAGAAACAATAAAAATTGATTTAAATGTACCGCACCATAAAAAGGCCCCAACTCAGCATTATGCTATGACCCGTTTAACGCGTCACAGCGCTGTTATTCTGTTGGTACCTATATGTGTGAGTACGCGCCTAAACGAAGATAACTACGAAAGATAACAATATTACACAGCTTTTAATACAGTTTACATTTTACTAACAATAAGACAAATGGCCAATTGCAAACAATCGAAATCAACAACCATTATTAATTAGATCTTGAGCTTGCCGTTTTGTATATAGGAATGTATTCCACTTAGAGCACCCGTCTGAATAGCACCAAAGCTATTCTACTTAGAGCACCCATGAACATTTTTTGCGGGTGCTCTAAGTAGAATAGAGACAGTCTTACAAGAAATGGCATATGTATTACGTATCTTTTTTTTTATTATAAATTATAAATTATTATTTCTTGTAAAGGGCTACATTTTAAAGAAATCTAGTAAAGCTTTTAATGGGCTATAAAACTGCTGAAACTGTCAAAAACTTCGTTTGCTGTTTGATAAAATATATCAGCTTTCGTGGAACCAACTCTTACACCCTAGGCGTCGTCGTCTCCATTATTTAATATCACAATACACCTACAACATAATAGTAAAATAATATGTGCTTTATGAATACACATTCGTGTTTTAACTTTTTCATTACATTTCCTCTTTATTTTGTTTCATTCTTTTTTAGGTAAATTTTGTTCCAATCTTACGGGGTAGTAACATCTTTTTGCAAAAGGAACGTTTAAGACAAAATTGTTGAGTTTAGTTTAAATTTATGAAAGAAAATTAATTGTTTTGGCTGCTGGTCATCAAATTAGGGAAGTTCAAAGAAAAGTGACGGAAAGAAGCCTTTGTTCAGGCATCTTCCGTTATAACCTACATAATTTCTTAGCACTTAGGTACTTGTTACATGAAGCCGCAATGTTCTTATTTAAAACTAGCAGTCCGTCTGCGGCTACGCTCGCGTTATGTTGGATTTTCCCGTGAGAATAAGACTTTTTCACGTAAAAAGTGTCCCATCCCATGTGTTAATCCAGGGTACTATCTATCTCCATTCCGAATTTCATCCTATTCATTTCAGTAGTTCAGGCGTGAAAGCGGAACTAACATCTAAACATCCAAATAATACGAGTATATTTTCACATTTATAATACTCGTTTTAGCGTGATTAGTAAGATAGGATAGTAGGAAGTATGATTGAAAAGATACTTATTTTAAACCAACTTTAAAAAAAGGAGGTTTCTCAATTCGACATAGGCATGCTAGTGTTCAAATATCTAGCGTGGAAGCCTACATTACTCCTTCTTCATTGTGTGGGTTGTAAGGTCGACAACCGACCTCACAAACCCTGGTGTCAGTGTTATAGAGCCGCCAAAGGCCACTGACTTGGCTCATTGTAACGACTAGATGGTAGCCGAGAACAACGTGCCTTCCGAAGCACGGAATCATCTTTCTTTTCGGACAATCCGTTGATTCAGCCTGCAATGTCCTAACCAAACTGGTCTCATAAAGAGATTTTTGCTTGACAGTATCCCCACCGGGACTCGAACCCGGAACCTCCGTAATGGGCATCGAAATCTCGACCACTCGGCCACGGAGGCTGTTATAATACATTACTTAATTTACTGAAAGGTCGGCTAAATATTTTATTTAGCAAACTTCTAAAATCTACACTGGTGACGTCATCAGCCAGACTACTTTTTACAGGAACAAGTTAAGAAACAAAACAATGCAATCGTGATTTTGGTTGAAACGTTAATTTATAAACATAATTACATTACACATTTCGTTACATCAACAGCTCATATACGTCCCCGCGGAGGGGCTCGAGCCTATCCTGAATTATGTCGATTAAGCCTTAGTCGACCACGCTGGTGCAATGCGGATTGGTCGACTTCACACACAACCTTTGAGTTTCTTCGCTGGAGTGTGCAGGTTTCATCACGATGTTTTCCTTCACCGTAAGAGCGTCGAATAAACGTACATACTCTTATATTATAAATTCGTTGCAATTTTGTAAAAATATCATCATAATATAAGAGCCCTTTCGACCAAGTCAATGTTTAGAAAACAGATATAAAAGTTAATAAAGACACCCCTTCGCGTGTTTAACTTTCATATTACAACTTCGTATGATTACAAGGTATGAAATTGCGTCATTCGCGTCATTCAAATTCATTTCATACGTATTCTTTCTTGGGTTGGTAAGGACGATTGTCGTTTGTTAACCGTTTTCTTAATCTATTTTTAAATATCAATGTAGAAGCTGAACACTTCTTGATTTTTCAGTCCATGGATGAAAGAAGTTTTTTTTTTTAAATATTTCATTTTATGATGTTTCTTGGGCAGAACGCTTTCTTAGAATATTTCAATCGAAGGTACGCCGATATTTCATTAACTCTCCCTGTCATTAAAAAAGCGGCCAAGTGCGAGTCGGACTCGCGCATGAAGGGTTACGTAGCAGCAAGTAACATAAAAGTTCTTGTACGATTTAAGATTTATGACGTATTAAAAAAAAACTACTTACTGGATCTCGTTCAAACTAATTATCGTTGGAAGTTTCCATGGTAATGTACATCATATATATTTTTTTGTTTTATCATTCTCTTATTTTAGAAGTTACCGGGGGGGGGGGGGACACACATTTTACGACTTTGGAAGTGTCTCTCGCGCAAACTATTCAGTTTAGAAAAAAATGGTATTAAAAACCTCAATATCATTTTTGAAGACCTATCCATAGACGTATGGGTTTGATGAAGAAAAAAAAAATTGAGTTTCAGTTCTATGTATGGGGAACCCCCAAAATTTATTGTATTTTTTCTATTTTTGTATGAAAATCTTAATGCGGTTCACAGAATACATCTATTTGCCAAGTTTCAACAGTATAGTTCTTATAGTTTCCGAAAAAAGTGGCTGTGACATACGGACGGACAGACAGACATGACGAATCCATAAAGGTTCCCTTTTTTGCCATTTGGCTACGGAACCCTAAAAATGCGCGGAATAATTCAGACCCTAACAAAATTACTAGGATTTCTTCATAATTTTATCACCTACCTACTAAAAGTTTACGTTAACTCGTCCATTTTCGTTGTTAGGTTAAAAAGGCTCAGTTTACATTTAATTTTATTGATACCGTACAAGATTCTGGTTTCTTCGCCATTTTGCCAGCCCATAACATAAATACTGGTTAACGCCCACAAAGCGATAGAAACTGCTAAGACATAGAAGGGAGGAGGGTGAAATTGGGAATTTGTTCTTTTTTTAGCTTTACCTGTAAAAACATCTGCTAGTCAGGCCTACATAAGTTGACATGTAATGAAAAAACTTATCTCACTTCTCAGTTCTAGAATGTAATCAAAATTACATTAGTTTATTTTCTTGCCCGAATCTTTCTGTAATTAAACGTTTACAAATTGCTGACAAGTTGAGTCCCTACAAAATTTACCTTATCCTTAAATATGGTATTTACCATGTCATGTATGTTTATTTGTGACTCAATTTCATTATGATGTGATGACAATCCGTTGTCGAAATGTAGGAAACATTTGGGACGTTTTGAAATGAGCCGATACTCGAAATATTTTGATATTTGAGATGCACAATTCATGAAGAAATCAGAGACAGTTTATCGATTCAAATAGTATACAAAAAACCATTTTGAGCTGGGTGGAATGTGGGCCTTTTATACAGATTAGAAAAAATAGCTTCCCACCAAGTGGTATCACCGCGTTTTGCGGTCCGTTTTACTTAAATTGGGGTCAGTACAATAACTCGCAAGGAATTCACGATAGTTTCAGCTTTAGGGAAGACGGTTCCCAAACTTTGGTCCTCCAAACCCACATCAATTTGAACAACAAAAGTACAAATACCTACCTTAACGTGACAATTTCAAGGAACATGATCATGTTAAGAGCTGCCGTCTATGGCATTTAAAAATAACAAGTTTTGTGGGGGAACAAGAAATATATAAGATTAGCAATACAAAATTTTGAACCGACTTATTTAGAGTCTAATTTCTCGTATTACACGTATAATACGGGAAATATTTCCACATCCTTTTTCTTATTTGTTCACAAAAAGTATGTGTTTTTTTTTTAGAATCAAAATATTATGAATCATTACAATACAATACAATACAATACAAATATTCTTTATATCATAATATTTTTGTCATAATATTTTCATAACTTCTCATAGCTTATGATAATTATCTATTTATAAAAACAAGTTGCAAGCATCTACATGCATGAGGCAACACGTAGGGAAAACTTTAAATATGTACATATTTTAACTTTCTTAAAACTTTGCATTATCCGAAAAAGAGCATAAAAGTACCATTTATGTATCGCCAAATTTTAACGTTTACTTTTAAATACCAGTCTAATATTTCAACACAATTGTTACTTTCAACCCCTTCTAATATTTCAACACAATTGCTACTTTGAGGACCGCAGCCTAACTAACTTGTGTGTTTTACTGTCCGATGTAGTAGTGCCTGCGTTTGGTCGAGCGATAAACCCACAAGGGTTTCTCCACAAGGGTTTCTCCACAATGATGACTCATTTACACATTTTCAGCGGCCTGGAAACCACATAATAAAAGACGGTTTTGTCGAAACTAATTTTAGAGACAGTGGCCACGATTTACACAGTCACGCTTTAAACCTTAATTTAAGTTCGTCAGTCCTTTTCATCTTTTAAAGATTAAAAAGGGACAGGAGATGGCCATCCTAATATTATAGCTGTCAAACATCGAATTTGAACCTTATGGACGCGTCGATTGCACAATTTTAGAGAGTACGTAAAACATCCGACTTAAAAATCTCTTAATCTGACAGCTATGCCCTTATTTTAGGTTATCATTCATTCAAAATAATACCATTCGTTCGTCTGAATTCATCACCTGTCTTTCATTGGTCATAAAAACGAAAAGGATAGCTGGATTTTAAAATTAGTATTAGACTGTGTGAATCGGGGCCAGTGTCTAAGAAAAATTTAGAAACCTCAAAATGTGGGTTACGCCGTTTTTGCAATATATTTCTAGTTCTGATAAAATGAACCATGAGACTAAATCTTTTATAATGGTGGTTTTGATAAGAGGTCTGATCCAGGAGGAAACTGATAAATAAGCTGATGATAATTTTTATATGGATTTTTTTTTAAAATCATGTATTTGTTTAATTAAGAGACTATTTAAAATATACTTTCTTCCTTTTCTGGGGTATTTAACTTATTTCAATGGGTGTTGTACTTTTTTCCTTGGTGCCTTATCTTGTTTCTGCGAATCAGTCTCGAGTTCGATTCTCGATCGGGTATCATTGAATTACGTGTAAAAAGTATCTGAAGCTGTTGTTTATTTTTTTGTTTTTAAATGCTACCCAGTTAACCAAGACATCCCTTGTCAAACAAATGATATATTGAAACCATTAGCAGTAATCTACACGGGAATATCTGCAGATTTCGAACGGATAATCAATCAAATGTAATGGTTCTGTCTATAGGTACATTTATAGTAATTTATTAATACGTAAGTATAGATTTGTTTTCATCGCATATGATGTTTCGTCTTTTGATAATTAACGTGTTTAAATCTAAGTAGTAGCAATTTGAAGCCTAAATACTTAATGTGGATCAAACGGCATTTTTAATTCTCTTTCCTTACTCTCAAAAATATTTAATTTTCTGGTTTTTTTAGACGCCTTATTTTTTTTATCTCATTTCACGATTGAAATTACCTACACTTACATCCTATATTTATCTTTTTCCTATTTGCTATTTATGATACTCATGACTTGATAAGGTATGGTATTGACAAGTATTCACAGTTTTTAGATACCTGCCGAATATCAATCACTACTTAGAAATTATGTTAAATTTAAGACTAAAGATCCTATTTTCTATTTTAGCCTATAAAGCGCGGCCGCACATTGTAAGAAATTTCTGTCAGATAATTTTCTGAGGCTCGCCGGACGCACCACGCATACTATCAGAAATTTTCATCCGGCAACTTTTGAGCCCAGTCATGTTTCATATCTCTTGCGACTAACATGGATAAAGACACGTTATTGCTTTTAGCACTATTGTTTTGTTACAAAAAAAGAAAGATAAAACGTCGATATTGGGTTCACCCGCTTAATCCCCACATATTTATTATTTATTTATTTTATTTAACATAATAAAGGTGAAGGAAAACATCGTGATGAAACCTACACACTCCTGAAAAAAAATAAAGGTTGTGAGTGAAGTCGACCAACACGCACAGGGCCAGCGTGGTCAACTAAGGCCTAATCGCCCTAATTCAGGGTAGGCTCGAGCCCCTCGGTGGGGACGTATATGAGCTGTTGATGAATGGACGGGGAATGATGGTGATAATCCGAAATAAGAACATAAATTACAAGTGCGTACAAAACTAAGTGAAAAGATTTAACTTTTAGCTTCTTCTGACTTAACAGTTAAAGATTAGAAAAATACCTGCGTTCCTTTTAAATTCAGGAAGTTTGTTATGAATCTCAAGTTTTTCTTTTAAAGTAAATACAAAGTTTCTGATTGTCCTGAAGAATTAAATTTTATAACTCTTTGATTGAGTAGGACTTAATAGCCATGGAGTTTGCCTATGAAAAATGTGACGCTTTTTATTTGAGCAGTTATTTTAAAAAGTTTTTCTTTCATATTTTTAGTAACCAATCACTTCATAATGTTGAAATTTGTACATTTTCTTAAAAAACGTCTAAGACTTTTCAACGACACCTGAACCTATACAAATAGGTACCTACTCAATTACTATTATGCGTCACATACTTTTGCTATCTTGAAACAATTTCATCTAGAAATTTCAGCCATTTTTAATATAAAAAGGAATATTTTTCTTTTTTCTGACCGCCATCTTCAAGACTGCACAAGATATTGGCAGCCAGCTGCCAGTGCTATTCGTTATTTAAGCCCGGAACCAATAAGGGCGTCCAATATGTCTAGCGTATTGGACATTCTTCCACTTGGAGAACATACTAGAACCTTTTATTTCCAGGCTAACGTTGCCTCAAGCAAATGGCTGCAATGGACGTCTATTGAAAACGATGAGGAATTTTCCAAGATATTTCTATTTTTTTCTCAATTGACCGATATGGGCTGGATGTAATCTAATAATGGACTTGCTGGACGTATCATTCAATATATAATAGAAGATTGCAATCTTTATGACTTTCTTGATAAGTTTTCTGAATCTTTTGTTTTTTACGATAAATATTAGACTATTAAGATTCAGATGAAACTTATTTCGGTACTTTTATTTTTCACAAAAACACAACAATCAACAAAATAAATACACAATAGAATGACACAAAATGATACAATATTATGTCTAAAGCGGGATCTACGTTACATAAGTAGATATAATTTTAAAAAATCAACCTAGTATTCGAATTCTATAAGTACCCGAAATCTAAACTCGAGTACAGTCAACTGCTCATCAGTTAGTGGTAAAGTGTTAACACTTTGACCTCGAACGCTTCTTGCTTCTATAGCATTATGGTCGAGATCAGCTCAGTCAGTCAGCTCGACTCGGCACATCACTACGACAATATCATGCAGTATCGTCTCAAATACGAATGAAAACCGGATCGGATACGGATGAGTGCGCAAAAGCTAGACGTGAATTATTTACCTTTCTTCCAGCAGATCCAACTTTGCTAGTAAAAGATCGAAGTATTTGTATTAATCAATCAATATAAGTTATGAAAGTGTAGGTATTACAATATTAAAATCATCTTGAGTTATTTCTTTGCCATATAAATTGCCAATCAGCCATATTATAAAAAAACTATCTGTGTTGAGAAATTAGGGTAAGACCACATCTTTTTATTTATTGAATGGTATATGGTACAGAATCTGAATACAAGTAAATTTTTTCATACGTATTATTTTCTCTTTAATCAATAATATCACGCGCTAGGGTAACAAAACCACCCGGAGATGTGGTCTTATCCCGGTGACGTGTGAAGAGATGTGGAGTAACCCTTACAAGATCCGATCCAGAAGGAAAGGAAAAACCCTGAAGATTGATTGATTGTTTATCTAGTATCTCGGTCATTCAACATCTCTATAGGTACAATAACATGTTTTGCCGCGTCAAAAATACTCTTGTTTATTGTGTTTCGTTTGATTGAGTTAGTAATCGAGGTGATATGACTGTACGGTAGGAGGTAATTGAAATTATTCGGATGTCCTAATTAACATTGACTCTATTATTAGAGAAACTGATCAACTGAAAGAGTATAAAGCAAATAGCTTTATTTAAAATAGGCGAAGATATTATTAAACATTTAAACAGACTCATGCTATTTCAAAAACAACGTTTGCTCGAAGAGAACAGTAATTTTTGTATACCTACAAAAAAATCTATGAAGAAGCACAACAACCCTCCGTTTATTTGGCCTAATATTTAGAAAAAAGTTTCTATTCTTTGACTGCGAAAAAGTCTTTCTTTGTTATGGGCCTCAATGTTTCAATATCACCAGCACAATTACAACATCTTCTATACAATCTTCACATATAGGCAACAAGTGCGTCAAATAGCTGCTATTCTTGGAGATATTCCCACGCTGCTGTCTGCCTCAAAAGATCTCGAATATTTGCTTGGGATGTATCGGTTACCCCTGCAATATAGGCTTAGGAAAGGATTCTGAACAGATATAATTTTCTATCTAGTTGTTCCGATGTTTACGCCATTTCAGTTACTGTAATGTTGTATACTTCGAAAGTATTTTGAAATCAAGGTTGGCTAGAAATACAGATTAATTTACTTCTCGGAATCTCAAAGATGTGAGTTGATGTATTTCATAAAAATAAGAAATCAAAATAATTGTCAATTTATTTTTCTAAACACTATTTTCCTTACGAACCGAGTAGGTGTCTCAAAGTAGACGTATTATTATAAAATCTAAACCTACCTAGCACGAGTGTTCTGAAACAGTTTTTGCAGTGCATTGTAAAGATGCTTGACGCAGAGTTTTGAAACCATTTAGAGGCATGGTGCGTAGAATTTGCACTTTTTTATTAAAAGCTATTTTGGTGTGGTGTATGCTTTTTGTGATTGCCCTTTTCTGCACGCTTACTTTTTGTAAATATTTTTATCGTAATTTATTGAATGATGAATTTATTTTGTTGTTCAACTATGTTTTCCATGTTATTAGAATCTTCATTTTTTAATTTTGAAACATAAAAATTATTAATTTTTATTATTTAATTTTCTTTATTATTATTGTTTCTGTTTCACTCTTTTTGATGTAGTGTTCATATTATATTTTTCACATTAGTGCATCTACACATTGGTTTATTTTTTTCTTTTACAGCCCAATCTTGACCATCGCAGAATATCAGCCTGTATCTAGAAGCGACGGGACAGTTACCTTCCAATGTCTTACTCAAGCCGTCACCTACTGGCAGATCAGTTTTTTCATCATGGTCATCATCCTCCTCTACATCTTGCCACTCTTCATCCTGATCACTCTTTATACCATCATTGCCAAAAACCTCATCACAGCTGCTTCCAAAGTCGTCATGAATAAGACTTTTGATCCTTATAACGCAAGAGCTAGAAGACAAGTTATATTGATGCTTGGAACTGTCGTTCTCTGCTTTTTCTTATGTTTAATGCCTTATAGAGTATTAGCATTGTGGATTATAGTTACACCACAAGAAATCACCGAAGATATAAGTGCAGAAACTTGGTACAACCTCCTATATTTTTCAAGAATAATGTTGTATATAAATTCAGCAATCAATCCGATACTTTACAATTTGATGTCTTCCAAATTTCGTATTGGATTTTGCAAAATATGTGTCTGTTACGAAGGAAAGTCCATTAGAATTCAGAAGCGAGCTCAGAGGACAATTACGAACGGATCTACGACAAGCACAAGTCTAACAAGGACCACAAACAGTCTGAAGAAGCTCTTCACACATCGAAGTAGTTTGGACAAGAGCGACTCAGAACTCGAGAGCAATGACAACAGAGACGACAAACGGAACGGTTTCTTCGACAGAATATTCACAAACAAACGTTTTATACGACAACAATCTTCACCAACCTGCACTAACGTGAAACCTCAACTGCAGAGAATGAGAAGTGAGGGCAATCTGTTTGAGATAGTAGATATTGATAAGAACATTGAAACTGATATAGAAGTGTTGAACCATTCCAATAGTAGTTTAAATCCAAATATTGAAAAAGAACGCTGCCGAGGCTCTTTGAGACGTAGTGCATTAATAAATGCTCAATCAAAAAACAATGAAAGTGACCGCAAAAAAATGTGCTATCATAAAATAAGTAAAGAACATGACATTGCCAAATCGAAAAGTGAATTTGACTTTCCAGAAAGTTTTGTATAAGTATAAAATACTATTTTATTATTGTTTTGTGCATTTAATTGTCATGTATAAGTATTAGAGTATAATGACTTATGTGGCTTCTATAATTGTATAAATATTAATGGAAATGAAGTGCCAAAATAAATTCTGTATGCTTATTTTATTTACTTAACGAAATCAGTATTGAATCAAGTTCCACTAAACTAAATAGAAAACATCGCGAGTAAAACTTCAGCGAATAAATTCAAATGTTTTGTATAAAACGACCAATCCGCACTGGGCACTGGTCCACTAAGGCCACTGGGCAGTGGTCGATTAAGTCTTAATCGTTACGTATAAATATAATATAAATGAGGTTGTTGATGAAAAATGAATAAGGGAACTTCTTGATTACCTGAATGCTTTCAGGTAAGTTTAAAATAAACATAACAAACCCTTGCTAATTCTAGCTAAAACTTAATATTACTTACCACAAAGTACACGCAACTAATGGGAAAATTAATCTTTCATCACTGTGAAGAAATTCCAATAATACAATATTTGCCTTGACATGGCTAAGTAGACTGGAAAACTTGTCAATCTAATCCAAGTAAGTAGGGCGAGTGACTGATGTGTGAAATGTCACTTTGTAACTTCGGTTTATTTCAAGACTTTGAAATGTTCCAAAATAAATTATGAACTGTTTACGAACAACGCTTCAAACACTAGTATCTAATATTGTAGGTATAACAAAAAAACCTTTATCTACAAAATAAAGTTCAATGGAAGCCTTGTATGTTACATGTTACCCCAAGATTAGGAAAATTGCTGGCTATCGTCTAACGTGTTTTTTAGGCTTACGTAGTCTAGAAGGAACACTCATAGTTTCGCCATGTCTGTCTGTCTGTCTGTCTCAGAGAGTTTTAGTACGAGGAAGCTGTGATTTGGCGTTTATATAAATATTAATAATGCCGACAAAGTTGTAGAATAAAATCTTAAAATAATATATTTTTGGGGTTTCTCTGGTACCTTTAAAATGGGGGATTATTAATTTTCATAGTGTGAGGTGTCATTGGATAGGTTTTTATGATGAATTTAAATAGAAAATAATCAACATCAAGAAGTCTTTTCAGGTTAACGAATAATAGACCAACTTATAAAATGTAATTGTACTAGTAAGAAATTCGGTACAATTTTAAATATCATGGAAAATTATTTTGATGAACGTTATAATTGTCTTTAACGGGTACTTAAGTAGTATTATATACGGAACCCTAAACTACGCGCGGCCCAACACGCGCTTGGCTGGTTATTTTATGATAAATCTAGAAAACATACAAAGTTTATATTTTTTTGTATGCCTAGTTTTACAATTTTTAAATTGAATAACCCTTCGAAAGTAAATTTTCGTTCAAAAACACCACCAATCTCAAATTCAATTACTACGAACTGTAACTTCGGTAATTGCTGTAAAATGGAAGTGATTCAAAGCAAGAAAAGGCCTCTTTTTCATTCAATTAGAAAGTTTTTATTTTAATCCCGAAGCTAAAAAGTGAATGTAATTTTTTTAGACTGAAAAAAGAAATTGTCTTATGTTTCTTATTTACGCGTTCGTGTTCATGGTAGCCAGGCCATAATCTTGTGTTGACTCACGCCTATACCCTAAGTAGTGTAGATTAGTCGACTAAAAACGGTAATTTAGACAAGTTCTCGGCCATATGCATAATTGCAGCGAGTGACAGGTGGAGGCTCTCGTTTTTTTTTTTAGTAGGAGAGTCTCATTCAAATTATGTACCAAATACAGCATGAAATTTACATCGTTTTGTTCCCGCCGTGTAGTGATAGTACCCGTTAAACTGAACAACTTTTCGCGAAAAAAAAAATCCTGTGACAAAAAAATTTTTGGTCTCTCCATACAAAATGGGTCGGTCGGGAGTCTCACTTTGTATGGAGAGACCAAAAATTTTTTTGTCACAGGAAATTTTTTTTTTCGTGAAATGTTGTTCAGTTTGACGGGTACTATCACTACACGGCGGGAACAAAACGATGTAAATTTCACGGTGTATACATCTCATCAAAACAATCGAAACACCTTGCAAGTTTATGTTTTGTAAGGAATAGCAGAAAAATGTGTATATTTTGGAATACACACACAATATTTTCAACAATACAATACAATTTATACACATTTTTCTGTTATTCTTTACAAAACATAAACTTGCAAGGTGTTTTGATTATTTTGATGAGAAGTATATTATTTCCAGACTTAGGCACACATAAAAGGTAAGTCATTAATTAAACTTATTTCTACTCGAGCTAAAGAAACGCAAAGTGATCAAAATCGCTTTTCTCCACGGTTAAGGCACGGACATTCTGGTAAAAATATGTCGAAAAATAAAATAAATTGGACCTTTTTATGGTGAATCCTCCCTTCTCACATTTGGACTGACAATAACGTATGCGTGATTTGCAAGTTACACGTTTCATTTCTCCGGTTGTAGCTGAAAAAATATTGGAGTTGGTTGAACATGGACCGCACTTCGCAGTTTGGAAAATAACTCTTTTTATTTCTTCTTTGTAGTGTAAGTACTACTATCCCTGCGTTCCGAGACGGGCTGAAATCGATTTCAGCGCACTCAAAGCGCGTACCGAATTACTGTCAGCAGATGGTCAAAGTAAAAAAAGCCATCAAAAATCATTTATTTCCATATGATGTTATTACATCACTTAGATCCGTCATTGCATTTTTGGGTGAGTTCACTAACACATCAGCAGCATTCGTCAGCAGGCGAAACCCATTACAATCTGATCGCTGACGGCGCTGACAGTTTGATTCGAAAGTGATTTAAGCGCGTATCGGAACGTGGCCTATGCTTGGGCTACTCAGAGTTTTGTTTGCACTTCAACTTTGCCTAACTTATTATACTAACCTCTCATTAGTTCATACCATGAGATTAACATCGATCTAATTTTAAAAGATAAATAAAAAAAAGAATTTGCATACAAAATGATTCGTTTAGCTGATCTTTATTTATACAGCATGTTACAAAAAAGTTAGAGCGTCGGTGGTCCAGTGGCTAGGGCCGCTGCCAATTTTGAATTCATAATGTACGTTTATTCGACGCTCTTAAGGTGAAGGAAATCTTGATGAAACCAGCACAGAAATTCAAAGGTTGTGTGTGAAGTCGACCAACCCACACTGGGCCAGCGTGGTCGACTAAGGCCTAATCGCCCTAATTCAGGGTAGGCTCGAGCCCCTCGGTGGGTCGCATATAAACTGTTGTTGTTACAAAAAAAAAAATAAAGCGGAAAGGGGGGAAGCCCAGGGGGCCGTTTCACGAAGCTACAAGTTACAAATTACAAGTACAACTCGACGTACATTGCGTAGAAGATTAGATTAAACGATAAGGGCTTACAGTTTAGGCAAATTGACTACGCAATGTATATCAAATTGTAACTTGTGGCTTCGTGAAACGAGCCCCAGGCTATGAAGCTAAACAATCTTGATACGTCGATTTTGCGATGCGACACAAGCGCACTAAGGCCACTAAAAAAAGTAATAAGCTAAGCTACTTTACCCAAGGACATAGGTCGACAGGCGGTATAAACGTTGGCCCTTTCAGCTGGTCGATTTACTAAAATGGGAGATGCGATTTATTACTTAATGTTCCTCGGGTTCAGTTTCCGACACTGAAACCCCCTTTTTACTTTACAAATATGTTACAAACACTTCCTGTACCTATATTAGTTATTTTTCTAAATAATAAATAAATTTTCTAAATAAAGTGACGGCTCCGTAGCCCAGGTGATAGTGTATTTGCCTCCGACGCACAGGGTCGCGGGTTCGAATCCCGCCTAGGGCAAAAATTCGTGTGATGAACAGTTGTGTTTGCCTTGTGTCTGGTTGTTGTTTATCTATATAAGTATGTATTTATCTATTTATGTTATGTATATCAGCTGTGTGGTACACATAGTACAAGCTCTGCTTAGTTTGGGATCAGATGGCCGTGTGTGAAGAAGTCTTCACATATTTATTATTTATTTATTTATAATACGAAGTTCAACTGGTCATCAGGCCCCGCAGAGTCCGTTCCCCAACATGGTGGAAACCCAGTAAGCACGGGTATCCGCCATGTTGAAACATATTGTAACCAATGTTTCTTGTTGATTCGAGTTCTATTAAACCTTCGGCACTAACCAAGTTTTCATAAGTAGGCCAGAAAGTTAGTTGGATACATCGAGTTTTCCGGAAAGTTTCTTACTAACTTAGATTTGTACTCGTAAGTTTTTAACAAGCAGGCTGCACGAGATGCAAGATTTCTCTCGATTTTGTTTTTATAATATTAAATTTGCATTATGAGTGATCACTGAAAAATATTTCGGGGGTACCCGTGGGCCCCATGCGGGAGCCATGCTTGCGTGTCCGATGACAATAGACGAATTATTCAAAGTGTGTTGTAAATAATGAAAGAATGAGCTTAATAAATAAAATATTTACTTTTTTAATTATTTATTGAAAGCAAAACAAGATAAAACAAAAATATTTATTTTCAAGAATACAACTAATACAAGATCTAATATTTTTATTCTGCCAAATAAAGTACGGCGTGCTTTCTCTTAAACAAGTTATTTGTACGTACTTAATTTAAAAACAGGAAAAAACACAGTTAGGTATTTGTAACTTATCCTTATCCATCCTTATTTCGAGTACTAAAACGGGAGCTGTTAATTTACCAGGTATTCACAGAATTCCCTCTCCAAACACGCAATTCCTAACTACCGGCTAAAGTTACCCCGTATCAATGAGTTTCCTTTGAAAAGGATCGTATTAATTAAATTTCCCTTTTCAACATGACCCTAAAAGTCCGATTCCCCTCGGGTGTCCTTACAATCATTAACAAAATTTATTTCCCAACCGGAAGTTCACTAACCTAACCTAACTACCTGTGAATAGCCGTACTGTATCCCAGACTTTTATTGACTGAGTGAGCGCGAACCACGAGCGAAGCGTCCACTCTACAGGTCGCGTTTCTCAACCGATTCTCGTGAAATTTTGTGAGCAGGTTCGATAAATTAATCAAATTTTTTTGACGCATCAGTTTTAAAAAATGGCGGAGATCGGAGTCATCTCCGAGGGTTGAAAACTTAATAAAATCAGTATTACTTTTTTCCTGTATGAATAAGATGCTGTACAGTCGAATTCATAAGTGGATCCATAACACGTGCGTCTATATTTTAACCTGTACTTAAGTTTATGCACTCGTATGTAAACACTTGCCACATATATTCCATCCATGTACCAAATTCATTGATATAATACAAGTATGCCAAAACTTCACAAACTTTTTTATCTATAATAGAATTAGTAGAGCTACAATAAAAGCAACTACAATGAATGAATGAATGAATGAAAGACACTAGAAAAAAGTATTGTTTGTAATATTTTTAAAATGAAAAAAAAAGTAAAATATTTACGTTTTTTTTCCTTAGCTAAACAGTAATTGCTGACTAAAATTGTATTTCTTCCAGCCCAATCCTCGCTTTGGCCACCTTCTCCTACGAAGAGTACGACGATGGCACCCAGCAGCCCGTCTGCCTCACCCAAGCCGACACCTTCTGGGCTGCACTCTTCTTCATCCTCACCATCGCCATCTTCTTCATCATACCTCTTGGGGTCCTGCTCGTCCTCTACAGCATCATCGCCAAAAATCTAATGGAGAACCCCATCATAGTCTCACAGCATAGCAAATATTCTACCAATCCGGGCAATGTGTTGAGATACAGAAAGCAAGTTATTCTTATGTTAGGTACAGTTGTATTGTCCTTCTTTATTTGCCTTTTGCCATTTAAAGCATTAACATTATGGATCATTGTATTCCCGCCGGAGACAATAATGTCACTAGGTCTAGATGGTTATTATATACTTTTGTATTTTTGTAGAATAATGCTATACTTAAACTCTGCCATTAATCCAATATTATACAATTTGATGTCGTCCAAATTTAGGGATGGCTTTTTTAAATTACTTAGAATAAACAAGTTAATAAAATACAGTAGGAATTTCAAAGAAACTATGCATAGAAGAGATACGTTTAACACAACAACTTCAACAGGATTTTCAAGTAGTCATACGACTGACTCATTTTGGAAAAGGTATAGCAACAGGGCATCATCTCAAAAAAATGTAATTCAAAAAGAAAGCAAAAAACCTAAAGAAGTTAAAGATGTAGATAAACCAAATGTTAAAAAGACAGACATGTCTTCAAAGCTGCCTCGTCGAGACAGCATGAAAATTATTGCAGAAATGAATGAAGCTAAAAATTTAAATTTGATTAAAGATAATAATTTAAAATTCGAAAATACTGTAGAAAACGACGTTTTTGTAGAAGTGCATGATGGTAATAATGACGAAGAAGAAGTCCTTAATAGAGAATGTGATGATGTTGCAGAAAATAAACAAATACAAATATTAAATTTAGATTCAAAAACAAATAATGTGTATTCAATAACATTAGAAATTAACGAAGGTAAGAATAGATTTGTTTGTGTACCCATACAAGAAAAAGATAATTGCAATATATTTGTATACGACTTTGTAGGTAAAGAGAGCTTTGTATGAAATACTATTAACAGCAATATGAAAATATGTCGAAATATATTATTGTGTTCATATAATAATATTCATTGGCCAAAATATTAAGAAATAGTAAAATGTATATCAATATTATAATTTAGACATATAATAACAGTTAACAATTTGAAACAATGACATAATAATTTATATCTAAATTATAAATAATAAATAAACCTGATTCCAATTTATATTACCTACTTTAAGATTCTAACAAACCGGTGAGTTCCATATATGGATCTAAAACATAAATGAAAGCATTTACTTTTTTTATGAAGTTAGTACCTAATAAATGTAAAAAAACAGATCCTTACTTTTTTTTTTACCTTTTCCTATTGAAAATAGCTATGATTTCAAATAACATTGTATAGATTTATTTCAATGTTTCCATAGGATTTGTCACACTCATAAACATAATTACTGAAATTGTAAAGCATAAATTCGAGATAACATTTCGCAAGAAACATACAAAAAACAGGAAACAAAAATACTGGGCAACATTTTTAGTAAGAACATTATACTGACCACTCAAATGTTCTTTCTCCACGTTTATTATTCTAAATTACCTTATTAGGGCTAAGAGATTGTTGCTCAGTTTTATTCAAAGTATTCACATTTTTAGGGTTCCGTAGCCAAATGGCAAAAAACGGAACCCTTATGGATTCGTCATGTCTGTCTGTCCGTCCGTATGTCACAGCCACTTTTTTCGGAAACTATAAGAACTATACTGTTGAAACTTGGCAAGTAGATGTATTCTGTGAACCGCATTAAGATTTTCATACAAAAATAGAAAAAAAAACAATAAATTTTGGGGGTTCCCCATACATAGAACTGAAACTCAATTTTTTTTTCATCAAACCCATACGTGTGGGTTGTCTATGGATAGGTCTTCAAAAATGATATTGAGGTTTCTTATACCATTTTTTTCTAAACTGAATAGTTTACGCGAGAGACACTTCCAAAGTGGTAAAATGTGTGTCCCCCCCCCCCCCCCCTGTAACTTCTAAAATAAGAGAATGATAAAACTAAAAAAAATATATGATGTACATTACAATGGAAACTTCCAACGAAAATTGGTTTAAAAGAGATCCAGTAAGTACTTTTTTTTAATACGTCATAAAATAACTTTTATGTTACTTGCTGCTACGGAACCCTTCATGGGCGAGTCCGACTCGCACTTGGCCGCTTTTTTAGCGATCCTTAGATAATATTTTGCATGATGATTTGTATTGTCCAGCAGTGGAAACCAAAGGAAAGGCTTGTGAAAATATATTTGGATGTTTGTACCGCTTTCACACCGTACCTACTAAATGGATTTGGAATAGATATGGTTTGTTCCCTGGATTTAACACATAAGATTTTTACGGGAAGAAGTCTTATTCTCACGGGAAAAAAAATTGTACATAGTTACGGGCGGACAGCCTAGTAAAAACATAATTTAATAAAATTATGCCTTTTGGCGTGTGGTGACGGCAGAATAGAATACATTAGTCACCATCCCCTACTCTTCCCGTGGGTGTCGTAAGAGGCGACTTAGGGACTACACACTGAACAGGGAACGGGCAGCAGCAGCGCTCTCTGATACAGTAACTTTTTAATCTGCGATCTCCAAGCCGCCTGCCAAGCGTGGAGATTATGGCAAAACCCTCCCCTCCACTTAGGAGGCTCATAGTCCAGCAGTGGACTGTACGGGCCGTTGATGATGCCTTTTGCACAAGAGGTCTTGTTTTAGACTCTTGTCCCAGCAGTATCTGTTTCGTGTTTTCAATACTTACTGGTAGACGCGAAAAAACGCAAAAAAAATCTTTTTGGCGAAAGTAAAACAGGAACTGCATTGTCAGACAGACGACAGAGCGTACTGGATGCGCACGTCTATAAATAGTGAGTATTATACCAACCAATTTTTTTATATACAAAACCCACGTAAAGATGACCACACTCACACTTTCCTACGATAAAGTATGCAGGTGGTATCACAAGAATTTCGTTCTTGCTAAAATTACAGCAAAATTATCGTAAAGTTACAATTTTATTTGCTCTCATGAGCGTCGATATAAATTAAAATCATTCAAATGCAGACTTAATTTTGTTAAGTGCACTTGATAAATAAAATACCGGATCTTAAACCAACAAGTTTACCAAATTTTAGTACGTGCGACTTGTCAGCCAACATTTTAAAGATCTGCTTGAAGTTATGAATTAGTTGATAGAACATAAACTAACACTAACTACTAAAGAGCTGATGATCACGAAAGTTTTGCATAGTCCTGATGTGTATCTAGAGCGTTTTCCGTGCCTCAGAAAGCACGTTAACTCAACAACAAAAAAAGAATTGACTGTATCTTAGCACAAAGTCACCAACGAACCGGAGAGTGACAAGCTTCTTTTTACCGCAGGAAAAATCCTATTCCTACACACTTTTCGTTAACTCAACAACAAAAAAAGAATTGACTGTATCTTAGCACAAAGTCACCAACGAACCGGAGAGTGACAAGCTTCTTTTTACCGCAGGAAAAATCCTATTCCTACACACTTTTCGTTAACTCAACAACAAAAAAAGAATTGATTGTATCTTATCACAAAGTCACCAACGAACCGGAGAGTGACAAGCTTCTTTTTACCGCAGGAAAAATCCTATTATAATATGTCCATATAAAGTGAAAGTGAAGAAAAAATCAAAAAGTGATGGTGGACAGGATAATTAATAAAAGCCAAAGTTTGAACTTTCCAATTCGTCTATAATCGGGAACCAGTTACAGTCTCTCAAACTTTAGACACTGACAAATAGCTAACAAAACTTCCTGATTGGCTTTTTAGCAAAGTTTGAGAACCGATAGTGAAGCAATTTTATTTATAGTTGGAATCGACTTCCTAACTGCCATCAAAATTAATGCAGTGGCCTATAAAAGTTAGTGTTTACACTATGAAACACCTATAACAAAATTAAGTGAGTTGTTTTTGGGGATAGAATCTGAAAATTGATGACTACCCGTAGTCACACAGAAGGAATAATACTACTCTTAGTTAGATACATTATAGTCACCTATAGCATGATGTTATACTATTTTTCAGGACAGGACATCCACGGCTTCATTTATAATTTAATCATGATAAACAATGATACTCGTAATAAACTCTTGAAAGTGAGGACTTTGAAAACGAACTCAAATTCAACAGATCAAAAAAAAACTCAGCTCTAAACGAAATAACAAGAATTTCAAAAAACACCTAGAAACAGTATTTTAATCCAAACATTTCTACGCTTTGAAATTAGAACTACTCGTAGTTTAACACTAAGTAGGTACATTTACCTTTACCTCGCTGCTCTCTGTAAACTGCAAAATTCCAACAGCATGCAATGAAATTAAATTAAATTAATGAAGCGTCGGTGGTCTAGTGGCTAGGGCCGCTGCCTCCCTTCCGGGAGATGCGGGTTCGATCCCCACCACGTACCAAAGTACCAATGTGTTTTCGAATTTCGAATTCATATGTACGTTTATTCGACGCTCCTATACTGTGAAGGAAAACATCGTGATGAAACCTGCACACTTCTGCGTAGAAATTCAAAGGTTGTGTGTGAAGTCGACCAACCCGCACTGGGTCAGCGTGGTCGACTAAGGCCTAATCACCCTAATTCAGGGTAGGCTCGAGCCCCTCGGTGGGTACGTCAGTATATAAGTTTTTGATGATGAAACAGTATTAACTTTTAGATGTTACATGTCTTAGTTTCGTCATAACATTTCTTTTTTTTAGGTGAGTTCACTAAACAATATGCTGACTCTGTATAGAAGAACTCACCGAAGAAACTCACTGAAGAAGAACTAGTAAAGACATACCAGTAGGGATACTTGGAACAGGTTGTACTGTTATCCGGACCTATTTTTAAACACTATTATGACGAAGACGATGATCAAACACTCAAACCGTTATCTATCTAAACTTAGCCTTCTCCTGATACGATACAACATTTACTCCTTCTTTTACTCGATCTACGTATGTTATCCTCTCTTCTTATTCTTCTCCTACTTTCCTGTATTTAAGTTTTTCAAAGAATGTTCGTGTCGTATCCTTTCCCCTCCAGCAGGGTGAGCATAACCACCGCAGACAAAATAAACCCGCGCGATATACAAAGTGACCGCCAATAGTATCCAAGTATTTGTCGCAAGAACTGAGTTACTATTGGCGGCTACGTTTTATGTTGCGCGGTTAAGTTAGACTACGGTTTTTTCCTGATGCTAGGGACTACACATTGAACAAGGAACGGGCAGCAGCGCTCTCTGATACAGTAAGTAACCTTTTAATCTGCGATCTCCAACCCGCCTACCAAGCGTGGAGATTATGGCAAAACCAAACACTTAAGGGGAGGAGGCTCATAGTCCAGCAATGGACTGTAACGGGCTGTTGTTGTTGTTGTTGACTACGCAATGTACTTCGAATTGTAATTGTAAGTTTTATTAAATAGGCCCCTGCTCATATACGTCCTCTCCTCACCGAGGGGCTCGATCCTACCCCGTATTGGGGTTTTCAGGCCTTGGTCATTATCGCTGATCCATTACAGTGCGTGTTGATTAGCTTAAATCAACCGTTGAATTTCGTCGCAGAAATGTGTAGGTTTCTTCACGATGTTTTCCTTCACCATAGGAACGACGACGCGCGCGTCATTTTAAATGAATTCGAAAATCAAAAACACATTGGTACGTGGTTGGGTTCGACCCCGCTTCTACTGGACAGGTGGCAGTGGTCTTATAGTACTAGTCCAGCAGTGGACTGTAACGGGCAGTTGATGATTGATGATTTATGGTTTTCATAAAAAAATTCTTCTCGCTAGTTAGCTGTGGGACCATCTAGGTTATTTTCTTCATCCTTCACCCACTTACCTTTTCGAGTAATGCTCCTGAGACTGGCATAGATATGTGCTTTTGACAAAGCTCATGGAACGACAATTGTTTTATTTTTTTTTCCGTTATCTTTTTTTTTTACCACAGAGTCAATTTAAACTAGTAACAAATGTCCGATTTAAGTACATAACATTTTCGACTTGAGCGTTTTCCTAATAATATGTCAAGAATGTGTGAATGTGTTCTAAGAATTTATGATCACTATACCTTACGATCAAAAGATCATTATATGGGTCGCCACGCTGATTATAACACATTTTGTTGAGACGTTTGATATACGTCCAATTTTACGTGCTATTACGTCCTCTACGTTACGTTGAAACTGTTTCGAAACGTAAGAAAACATCCGTCGTTTTTCAGCGTTAAAATTTATGATGGTATGTTCGTTTTTTTAATATCGATATTTGATTTAATGTTGTATGTATATATTTTTTTATAATTTTAATAATGAATGCATGAAATCAAAATGAAAGATGCTGTCTTCTTTCTTTTTTTGAGTGAACATTTATACTACTAAACTTTTTTACTTAAACTAATTATGTAACCATACCAATTGCACAGGCAATCTAACAGATTTTTTGTTTTTGGTAAGTACTCTTACTTACTCTGCAATTTTACAGATTTACAGACTGTAGTCACATTCATACCAAATGCATTCTGAAATATGCACGTAGTATGACTCCACTATTATAAACGAGAATGTATGAAAAGGATTTTGTATTTGTTCAGAATAAACAATTACAATAATGTAACACAAGTAAATTAAAATCAAGTTTTCCATTATCATTTATTTATTCATCAACAATACAATTATTGTGTTTGAAATTATTTCTTAAGAACTACATATCGAATTAAAAATACATTAGATAGAATTTAATTAAAAGTCATTACACACATTCTTATAAAAAAAATCTCTTTAACATAATTATATATATTATAAATAATAATAGAATCATTAATTTTATAAATTACCCCCGTTGATGAATTATCTAATATTAAAAAACTAATAAGATAGAACATGAGCTAGAAACGAACCAAAGGGTAGAAAAAGGGAAGGGATGTTTTTTTTTTAGATCTCTTTCAGAAAATTCTTTCTCTTCTTTTCTTTTTCACAGCAAAATTTTGTATCGTCTTCGGCATCCTTATGTCAAGTCAAGTCAAAGTCAAGTCAAAATAATTTATTTCCATAGGATGTTATTACATCACTTAGATCCGTCATTACATTTTTTTGGGTGAGTTCACTAACACAATGGCGGAATCTGTGGAGAAGAGCTCACCGAAGAAACTCCACAGTCGTCGCATCTTTTGCGTTTCCTTTTTTAAATTAAATATTGTCAATTACAAAATTAATGCTTATTACATATCGAAAAAACCTGCCACTCAAACAATTAACTTATTTCATTATTATCATTATTATGTATAGTTCTACAGCACCTTTGTAGTGTAGGGTTTAAGCCTCTTATGCCACATTCTATTATCCGAGAAACGAAGCCAAATAGTTTCCTTAGTAAAAATAGCATACGTACTCACGTGTTCTATATTACAGATTCACGGATTATATATTACTTCTATTCACAGATCAATTTGTCTGTCATTTTGTCGGTAAACATGACACAAAAATACAAATACAAATATTCTTACACATCACGAGGTATAACTCTTACCTCATTCCAAACTAATTTATAAATCTAATTCTGTATAATCCGGTCCAGAGATTGTTTTTGGAACTTTCAAAAGGAATTTAATAAATTTGAGCAGATTTCAAAATTAAATTTCACGCGGAGAAGTTTTCTAAGACTGCTCTAAGTAAAGTGATTTTTGGATTTTATTAACTTTTCGCTAACAGGGGGCCGTTTCACGAAGCTACGAGTTACAAATTACAAGTACAATTCGACGTACATTGCGTAGACAATGAGATAAAACGGTAAGAGCTAACAGTTTAAGCGAATTGGCTACGCAATGAATATCAAATTGTAACTTGTTACTTGTAAATTGTTGTTTCGTGAAACGGGACCCAGTTTGTCGATTTTCTAGGTAAGTTTTAGCTGTGATTGATGATGATCCATCACTCGACACCCATTAACTTTACTTTACGAAAGATTTAGTATGATTTTATGTAGCTACACATTTTGTATAACTATTATTATTCTGTAGTACTGATAACTCGGCGAATGGGACGAATCCATCAACAGTTGGTTGAACAGATTAATAATAGTTATACAAAATGTACATAATAATAGTTATAGAACAGCTACATAAAATCCTGTATCCTGGAGTGGACGGCATCGCGCGTGTGGCGGATGTCAATCCGGCGTTTGAGCGCGCTGAAACTGCTTTGGGTGCGGGCCTTTTTAAGCCGGTATGACATTGCTGAAATTGCTTATAACTCAGTCTTGCCAGATGTTAATTAATATACGTGTTAAAAAAGTATCGTATAGTTGTGAGAACAGCACTTTTCACATGGCTAGTACCCAAAATAAGAAAAGGTAAGGGTAGGATGGAAGAACGGACCCATGTTCATCAATGAAAGTATATAATTAAAGTATAGTAATTTATAAAAGTATCATTGAAAAGTGTCATAGAAATATACTTTTAGAGGCGTTGTTAGTCTGTAAGTAAAATAATTTTGTTCTTTTGTTAAGTACTACTGTGTTTTGTGCAGACTATTAGCAGCCCGAGCCGAAGGTGAAAAAAAAACCACTTTATTTTCAAAACTTACTCTGCTAAGATTTCATCCTCTGCCAAACTACAATATAGTTTGTAGGCAGCAAGAATAGATAGTAATGTAGAGGATAAAATGGTTTTGTTGACGAGTTATAAACTCTGCTTTTCACTTCGATTGCGAGGAAATAAAACAGTAGTATAACATAACGTTTCTTAAATTAACCAATTTACAAAGTTATCGTAAACTTTGAGATATTTTTCCCGAGACTTTGGCGGTAATATCTGTTGCATAACTCTCTGTGCATTAATTTCCATAAGCGTATTAGGAGAGAGTGTTAAATCCTCTTCTTCACTGGACATTTTTAACAATTATAGCAAATTGAAGAAATTAATAAACGCACAAAAAAACAAGAGCTGTTTCCCGCCGCTTTATTTTTTTTAAATCTTACGACATTGATATTAGGCTTGGGCTGCAGACCTATACAGCCAATAATAATTTTCTTAAATTAATTAAATAATCCGTACTAGAATTAAAATTTTAATATCTTTTATGTCTTAAAAACACATAAGGCAAATAAATTAAAGTAAATATTATAACATAACAAATTCCATCTATGAACTTCTTATTGTATTTGGCTGTATGGCTCATATTCTTTGCCTTCATATAGATACATTTATGAGTGGATACGTTATGCACTTGTGCACAAAATTCGATTTTGTGCAACCTATATCCTGCACAAATAAGCACTTTCAGAGCATGAGAAGTGAAAATAACTTTGGTTGATTAAATAATTTTGAAAAACAAAAGCAGGTTCACTGCTTTTTGCTCAGAGTGCATTACAGCTCCATCTGTCGGTACATTTACAAACTACCGACATCCATGTTTCAAGTTACATTTAAATTATCATGAATACGATGCGCTTACTCAATACTATAGATTATTATTGTTACAGATAACGTCTGTTAACGAAATATCTAAAAATAATAAAGCAGAAAATTTAAAAAATTGTTGTTCTTGGATAGGACTCGAACCTGCATCTCCTTGGCTATCCGGGCCAAAAACAGGCGCAAATAATGCAACCAAGCTCTGTGAAAGGTCGACGAAATTTTTCACTGCAGAGTGCTCAATGATATAAATGTTTTGATGTGCTGCGCGGGATGCAATGCCGAACCCGACCAAATGCAGGGACGAAGACAGGAGCTGCTACCAAGAAACTCCGGGTAGGTTTCATTCGATGAATTTATTAATACTCGTAATTTCGTCGTCTACATTTTTAGGCTGGCACCGACTCCAAAAGAAAGTACAAAATTCTAAATATTTACCACTACCTATCTATTTAAATGAGGATATTGGCTATTAGCTATATTTTTTCTTATGTTCCATCTGAAATGTTATTTTATTTGTTACTTTTTAGTGAAGATATATAATATAAGGTAATTTGAAGGAAGATTCTACTTTTTTGTTAAAGTTATATTTATTTTTCTTAATAGTTTCCAGAATAGTAAAGATCTCATAGAAACAAAATAAGATCGCGAGGCGACGCGCTTCAGAAATGTTTGCTCAAGATGTAAAAAAAGCGGCCAAGTGCGAGTCGGACTCGCCCATGAAGGGTTCCGTAGCAGCAAGTAACATAAAAGTTATTTTATGACGTATTAATAAAAAACTACTTACTGGATCTCGTTCAAATTAATTTTCGTTGGAAGTTTCCATGGTAATGTACATCATATATTTTTTTTAGTTTTATCATTCTCTTATTTTAGAAGTTACAGGGGGGGACACACATTTTACCACTTTGGAAGTGTCTCTCGCGCAAACTATTCAGTTTAGAAAAAAATGGTATTAAAAATCTCAATATCATTTTTGAAGACCTATCCATAGACACCCCACACGTATGGGCTTGATGAAAAAAAAAATTGGAGTTTCAGTTCTATGTATGGGGAACCCCCAAAATTTATTGTTTTTTTTCTATTTTTGTATGAAAATCTTAATGCGGTTCACAGAATACATCTACTTGCCAAGTTTCAACGGTATAGTTCTTATAGTTTCCGAAAAAAGTGGCTGTGACATACGGACGGACAGACAGACAGACAGACAGACATGACGAATCCATAAGGGTTCCGTTTTTTGCCAATTGGCTACGGAACCCTAAAAAGAGAAAAATTAGGATTTGTTTCAAACAATTTCGAAAACTAAATAAGGAAACGTTGACCATAATAACTCACCAACTTGGTAAGTAAAAGGGCGCTAAGTTGCACATGTCCATTGCCTGCATTAGCCTCAGTGGGGGGCGCTTTATTTCATAAGGGGCAACCAACACAACTTCGCCGAAATATGTGTTTGGGAACTATAGCTGAGAGATGGACTAAGGAAATCTGTTCTAAATAACATGCTGTTTTTTCTTAAATATTAAAGTTTTTTTTTTTTTCACTTCTCATGCTCTAATCGAATTTTGTGCACAAGTGCATAAACGTATCTACTCATAAATGTTTCTATATTAAGGCAAAGAAAATGAGCCATACAGCCAAACACAATAAGAAGTTCATAGATAGAATTTGTTATTTTATAATAATATGTACTTTAATTTATTTGCCTTATGTGTGTTTAAGACGTAAAAGATATTAAAATTTAAATTCAAGTACGGTAGGTTATTTAATTAGTTTAAGAAAATTATTATTATGAAATTAATTTAATTGACCGAGCGAGCGAAGCGTCTCTGTTTCAGCTTGGCCAAATTTGCTTTTGTATGTCCATCTGTTTGTTTGTTTGTTTGTTTCACTCTACAGGTCGCGTTTCTCAACCGATTCTCGTGAAATTTTGTGAGTGGGTTCGATAAATTAATCGTATTTTTTTGTCTAGTCATTTTTGGAAATTTTAAAAAATGACGGAGTTATGGGGGTTACCAGCTTACAAGGCCTATCGCCGAGGCTGTTTTCCTCTACACCAATAAAATAAGATAAAATAAAAAAAAAACAAGGGGTCGGGGAAGTTTGCGGAGAAAAAATAAAAATAAATATGAAAAGATATACAGATTCGCGAGGTCTACAGCTCACAGAGCCACTAATAATAGGCTGTATAGGTCTGCAGCCCAAGCCTAATATCAATGTCGTAAGATTTTAAAAAAATAAAGCGGCGGAAAACAGCTCTTGTTTTTTCGTGCGTTTATTAATTTCTTCAATATGCTAAAATTTTTAAAAATGTCTAGTTAAGAAGAGGATTTAACACACTCTCCTAATACGCTTATGGAAATTAATGCACAGAGAGTTGTGCAACAGATATTACCGCCAAAGTCTCAGGAAAAATATCTCAAAGTATACGATAGTTTTGGTTAAGTAAAGAAAAGTTATGTTATACTACTGTTTTATTTCCGCGCAATCAGAGTTTATAACTCGTCCACAAAACCATTTTAATTTCGACATTACTATCAGCGCTCACCTTCGGCTCGGGCTGCTAAAAGTCTCGGTTAAAAATGGCTCGTTTTGTGCACTTTTTGTAAAATCTACTATTACATCTTACATTCCAGAACAAATTGTCGTCTAAAGAAATTAATGAAGAAAAAATATGTAGGTTATAAAAACAACTTCCGTTTTTACGGTATATTTCACTTGTTGTTGTATAAACATATATTCAAAAACTAGAAAGATATTAAATATTTTAGATTCACGTAAACGTTTTTGGTTGTTTTTTTTTTACTGAAATATTTAATATTATGTAGGTATTGTTAAACGCTGGCGGTGGCTGGATGTGGAAAGCGGTGATCGTGCGCTTTGGCGTACCCTACGTCCAGCAGTGGACTGCAATAGGCTGATTGATTGATTAATTGATTGATTGATTGTTAATCGCATAGAAAACCATGTAATAAAGATCATTTATTTATTTACGTACTGATAGCAAATTATTAGCTAACTGAGAAGAAATCTACGCAAAATTGTTCTGCTGTGCAATTATTGATGAATTATTGTCAAAAAATCATTGTACATCCCATTTCCTACCCTCGTAGTGTTATTTTTTTGTTCCTATATGAGACAAGTCTCAACAACAAGGAATAAACCCTTTTTTTATATTTTAATACTTTGACAAGATTAACACTTCCCAAAAATATAGATTTAAAAGTTTAATATCATTATCACGAGGTGGGGTCGCTTCGCCATGCTATCTTATATAATAATTTTGTATTATTTGTCCTCTTGATCCGTCCCTGTTTCTGACAAACTTGTTTTTATATGAGACAAGTTCGCATCCTTATTATTCGGTGTGCGTACGTTCTCAACAAATTTGTGAGAGTAACAACACATTTTGTACTCACATATTGTAATAGTAGATTAATAAAAAGTTATTTTATTGGCGCAGAGGAAAGTGATTATCGAACAGTGGGTAATAATTTTCGTGTACGGTCCGCGCGCGATCTGAAAGCAATCGTGGCTCTAGGTAGTCATATACATCAGAACTGCAGTCAGATCGCTCGCGAACTGTATTTATAACATAATAATAAAAAATAAATGTATTCCTGTGAAACTCAATGGCCTCGATTCGGGACGTCACTTTCTAATCCTTAATTTAAGTTAGTCCGTCCTTTTAACCTTTTAAAGATTGAAAAGGGGCAGGAGATAGCTATCCTCATATTAGAGCTGTCAAACATCGAATTTGAACCTTATGGTCGTGTCGGTTGCACAAATTGTAGATAGCACTTAAAACATGCGACTTAAAAATCTCTTAAACTGACAGCTATGCCCTTATTTTAAGTTATCATTCGTTCAAATTAATATCATTCGTTAATCACCTCTCTTTCATTGGTCATAAAAACGAAAAGGATAGCTGGATTTTAAAATTAAAATTAGAGCATGACATCCCGAATCGAGGCTAATATAAACACAAAAATACAATACCAAAATATACAACTAACATAATAAAGCTAACATGATATAGCTGCAATTAATCTATCGATGATATAAATGTAAGTACTTACGCATACTATTATGTATGTTTATTCATTCATTTTAAAATATATCATAAAACGTCGTTAGATTCGTTTCAATTTTGTAAGACTGAGATGATTATGTGTTATTAAAGAACACCACGCAGCTAATACAAGTGCTCATTACACAAATATTTGTCCTGGGTGGGATTCGATTTCGTGACTCTATGCTCCTTAGTAGGCAGGTGTAGCAGGGATCAATTTTTGTACAACCTTTCGAGATCTCCTAAGAAAGGTTGTACAAAAATTGATCCCTAAAAACAAAAGAAATTGAGAATGTGCCTTAAAAACAAAAGAAAATATAGTGAAATAAATCAAGGTTAAGGTCGGCTTCTTAGCCTGGAAGTACAAAAATATTTGTCCTGGGCGGGATTCGAGCACTTATATTAGCCGCGTGATGTTCTTTAATAATAAATTTTTGAGGGTAGTTGATTTTTGTGACGTTATTTTTAAACGTCACATAATCATCTCAGTCTTACAAAATTGAAAATAATCTAACGACGTTTTATGATATATTTTAAAGTGAATGAATAAACATACATAATAGTATACGTAAGTACTTACATTTATGTCATCGATAGAATAATTGCAGCTATATCATGTTAGCTTTATTATGTTAGTTGTATATTTTGGTATTGTATTTTTGTGTTTCTACTGGCCTCGACTCGGGATGTCATGTTCTAATTTTAATTTTAAAAACCAGCTATCCTTTTCGTTTTTATGACCAATGAAAGAGAGGTGATTAACGAATGATATTAATTTGAACGAATGATAACTTAAAATAAGGGCATAGCTGTCAGTTTAAGAGATTTTTAAGTCGCATGTTTTAAGTGCTATCTACAATTTGTGCAACCGACACGACCATAAGGTTCAAATTCGATGTTTGACAGCTCTAATATGAGGATAGCTATCTCCTGCCCCTTTTCAATCTTTAAAAGGTTAAAAGGACGGACTAACTTAAATTAAGGATTAGAGCGTTACGTCCCGAATCGAGGCCATTGAGTTTCACTGGAATAAATTTATTTTTTATTATTATGTTATAAATACAGTTCGCGAGCGATCTGACTGCAGTTCTGATGTACTCGTATGTGACTACCTAGAACTACGATTGCTTTCAGATCGCGCGCGGACCGTACTCGAAAATTATTTCCCACTGTACGATAATCACTTTCCTCTGCGCCAAAAAAATAACTTTTTATTAATCTACTATTACAATTATATGTGAGTACAAAATGTGTTGTTACTCTCACAAATTTGTTGAGAATAAGGATGCGAACTTGTCTCTTATAAAAACAAGTTTTTTCATCAATTTATTTTGTTTTTAGGGATCAATTTTAATACATCCTTTCTTAACCTTTTGATAAACTCATTTTGAATTTCCAAACTATAGAATGGTATCATTTTAAATCTCAAATCATCTTCTATGGTCCATACCAAACTGTGGGACGTTATTATGTTGTTAGTTATGTTACCAGATTTGGCAATACTTAATTTCTTCTTCTTCTTTACTCGTATAGCCTTCAACAATTTTCTATAGGAGTCCACGAAATTATATAAAGAATTTGCAGATTTCAAAATGCACGAGTCAACTACTAATCTTTTGCATCCAACTTGAAAATAGTAGTCAGTTAGAAAATGATTGTTGAAAATGGTGTCCCAATCTTCTTTCCAATTAATGTCAACTATTCGACTTCCATTGTTAAATTTATTTACCAGCAGTAAGCTAGTTATTAAGCTTTTGTATGAAACAGGTAAGAGATCACATAGTGGTTTAAAATGTTTATATCTTGACCATCCAGTTAGGATAATACCTTTAAACGAATATACTTTGTGTTCCCCAGCAAAAACATAATTGTTTGTAAAATTCAACCAGGCTAGAGTATTTTTAGTTCTCCGTTCATAATTAGGCACTAGACTCGTATCACCATCAGCGCCTTTAAAAGCTGAAGCTATCCATATATTTCCGATATTTTGTTTGTGGTACAAATACATACTGGTATGTGTTGACTTTGGAATGTTCCCGTATAGCCAGTACACTAGTTCAACTTTTGGGTTAATTTGAAATCCGTTCCACTGGTTTATATTTATACGTCGCAACATATCATCCCATATTAATATGGTGGTATTAGGACTTAGATTTAGAACCATATTTGTCACCATGTTTACGTGATTGACGTAGATGTTACTGAAAAAAAATTAAATAGTTAATAAGTTTATAAATCAGCCTCTAAACTAATAGTTTTCATACAATGAGATATTGTATCTTAATCATTAACCGCTCATATACGTCCCCACCGAGGGTCTCGAGCCTACCCTAAATTGGTGCGATTAGGCCTTAGTCAACCACGCTGGCCCATTGTGGGTTGGTGACTTCACACACAACCATTGAATTTCTTTGCAGAAGTGTGCAGGTTTCATCACGATGTTTTTCTTCACAGTAAGAGCGTTGAATAAACGTACATAAGACTTCGAAATTTTAAAACACATTGGTACTTGGTGGGAATCGAACCTGCGTCTCCCGGACGGAAGACAGCGGCCCTAGTCACTGGACCCCCGACGCTCACAGATATCGTAATGTTACATAGGGAAATTAATTATCTCCCATATTATTGAAACACATTTTGAATATTTTGAACAGTTTTGATTTCATAATAATTGAGGCTCTGACAGTTATACACAAAATGAGAGCGCTATGCGGAATTAATTGGCAACACTGATGATGTTTCAGCCAATCATTGCAACTTCCTGTTTTTGGCTACCAATCACTACCAGTTTATCTGGTGTTGCTTTTGGTAAACAATTTAGTTTCATCATAATTTAATTTCTACTCTTTTATGTCGAACTGTAAAAAGAAAACTAAGAGCGATTCTTAAAATATTACCTCACCTGTTAGTGTCACTGATACACATAGATAAATAGATAAATAAAATATTTATAAAGATAAACAATATCCAGTCCCGAAGCAAAAACAAGTTCGCATGACACGAATGTTTGCCATAGGAGAGATTTAAACCCGCGACCCTGTGTCTTAGGCGAAGGCTCTACCAACCAACTACACTACGGAGCAGACAAAAACAGGGTCTTCGAGTGGGAAACTGTAAATTTGACAATTGACGTCACAAACCCTGGTGTCATGTAATAGAGCTACCTTAGATAGCAGCCGGGACCTATAATGGCAAATAAAATAGACTAGCGATTCCCGAAAGGTGTTCCGCGGAACCCAAGGGTTCCGTAGAAGGGTCACAGGGGTTCCGCGTTCAATTCGAGAGTTAAACAAAACATTCGTAAAAAAGATTCATAACTACAAGTACATACAGAAATAGGCTGGATGCAGCTCCGGATCTTAGTATTCAATTTGTCAGACATTAAGCCTAATTTTAACACTATTATAAGAAAATATGTAAAAAAAAAATCATTCTTCACATTAAATAGTTATAGTTACTTACTTAATTGTATTTATCTGTGTATAAAATATTTTGTAATGCTTTCAATATAAGTTTTCATTTTTAATTTGTTCCTTCTTTTCAAGTCTCACATGAAAAATGTTCAAAGCTACAAGGTAATTTTTTTAGTTATCAAAATAGGGTTCCGCCAAAAAAATATCGTCAATTAGGGTTCCGAGACCAAAAAAAATTGGGAACCCCTGGAACAGACAATTAGGCACCCGCCGTTGCGGCGGGAGCGGAGGGCGCACGCACTCTGCGTCTTGTTACTGCAACTTTTTAAATATTTATACAAACATAGTGTTCATTAAATGGAACATGATAATTAGATACAACATCCTCATTTTGTTTCAATAACTAGTTGTTTCAGTTTAAAGAACTTTATTCTCATAAAGACTACACATATAAGTCACTTAACATGAGAACTAAAATAATAAAAAAGTATACATTGGCAAATGTCCGTTTGTTTTATAAAACAATCAGAATAATAAAGATACCTAAGCAATTGTTATTAAAACTTTTGCAAAGTAGTGTTTACTGTACCATTCTTGTAATAACAAATCCTGATTTAGTAAGTACCTAGATAAACGAACGGTTTTCAGCACAATAATAATAAAAATTATTTATAATATTAATAGTAATTATTATGTATTATGTATAATTATGTATTGTTCTGTATGTCTGTGTAGATTTTTTATAATTTAGATTTTACTGTTAATGGTACTGACAATTTCGTAGTTTATATTATACATAGCGAATCAGTAATCGGAACACGTAAACATACATATTTACTGTCCATATTTTTCTAGTGTGATTTATTAATCAAACCTTACCCTGAAATATACATTTAGTAGCTGTTAAAATAATACCATAGAGATTACAAGTAAAACGTGTTTGAGACTAAAATTGTTGTAAAAATAATTTAACAACATGATTTTGTAGTTCTGGTTGTCTCTGATTTCTCTCCGTGTACGGCAAAACGTGCTTTTCGAAGCATGGAATCATCTTTCTTTTCGGTTAAACAGGTGATTCAGCAATGTCCTAACCAAACTGGGGAAAGTCTCACTAAGAGATTTTTGATTGACAGATTTCCCACCAGGATGAGAGTCATACGCTCGACTGCATGGCCTGGGAGGCTGTTGTATCCTCCAACTTACCGTGAATTCAATCTCCTCTTCTTGCAATGTTTACAGGTATTGATTTCAAAGACCTCATCACATCCAACATGTATGTGCTTCAAAGGAACAACGCTGTTATGAAACTCAATAACCTGGAGAAAAGATAAATAATACACCTTTTTAGTTAGTTTAATTACATCCAGTTATTTTCAGGTTGTAAGGTAGACCACCGACCCTGGCTTCTAAAATGGCTAAGACCTCTGTTTGCCATCAAAGACCACATAACACCACTTGCGTAGATAGCAGCTGCGTCCCATGACTTTTCCTTCTGAGGCACGTCTTATTTTCTTGACAAACGGATGATTTTGTTTGCAATTTCAGGGAAACCAGGAAAATTCAAAGGGATTTTTGTTTGGTCCTCACTACTGAGATTCGAATCCGTCGTTCGGCCATGGAAGCTGATAGGCAAAAGGCTAAGAAGCTTGAAAGCTCAAGTTTATTTCCACATGCAGAGCAATACATTGGAGACCAGAGCAAAATACGACATCCTACCATGAACTTTGAAACCAGTAGTAAAAGACCTTACAACTAAATTACCTGTTTTAGCATTCCATTGATAAGTACTCTGGTTTCCTGTCTACTAGGGCAAATATAGTCCACAAATTTAGGATTTTCTCTTAAATGCTTGAATTCTGTTAGCTTGAGTACTGACTCCATGTGACCGAATGTTTGAACCAGCGGGATAATTTCTAAACCAAGGTCATTGGCTTCCTCTAGGAATTTTTTTAGCTGTAAGTTAAATATGTTAATTGTATTGGTGGTAGTGCTAAAGGGCATAGATAGAAGATTTTTTTGTCTTGATATTAATATTACATCACGACTAAATTAGTGTGCTATCGACCTCAAATCCATAACAGGCTCCCAGGAAATAGAAGCCTATAGAAGGTACAAATCAGATGTTTGGCAGCTTCTGAAATGAGATGTTCATCGCCTGTTGTTGGGGGTGCAGAGATTGCAAATGTTTGTTTGTTAAATGATAAGAGTTTGTTTAAGTTGAATACAAAAGAAAGTTTTATTGTTATCTTAGAATGTTACAAATATACTCGATAAATGTTAATTATAATAATGTATATTGTACGCGAAAATGTTAACGTTAGAATTGTTTGATTGAATGCACCCGGTCGTGACGATTCCGTAATATGCACTAAAGTAAAAACAACGCATCACTAATAGTATCAAGCGCATGCGTCTGACGTCATCGTCTGTTCGGTAGCTTTGCACCGAACATCTGTCCGTTGGCGAAAAATGGACTTGGTTTAGAGGGCTACTTTTAGGAAATCGTTATGAATTTCATACTTTCCTTTATATTATAAAAGAGGATTAGTTTTTAGTTTTTTGTAATTTCAGGCCTAGATGCGAGTCCTTAAAATTTACTAAAATAATTTGTGATGCATTCTTTGTATTGACTGGAGAGGGAGCAATGGTGTGACTGTGGTTGAGTTGTGTAGTATTTTTGTTTTAGATGATATATAAATATAATAAGCAAGCTTACTATACTATTACCACTATTATACACAGAATTAATATAGTACCACCTGCATTGCTAACCAATAATTAAGCATAGACAGGAGCACAAGCGCTGGCTGGACGTCGTGAAAGCGGATATGGAAGAGAACAATCTCACACCTAAGGATGCCGAAGACCGGGCAAAGTGGAGAAGATTAAGTAGGAAAGCGGACCCCAGCACTGGGCCGGGAAAACGCTAGGATGAAGAAGAAAAAGACAGGAGCACAATTAACTGGAAAACGTTGAGTGAAGTCTTTGCCCTGCAAGAGGTTAGAAGTTAATGATGATGAACATCTTCATATTTTCTATTTTGGCTAACAATTTCAGCCTTTATTCCAATTATTTCAGTTTTTTTTTACTCACTTCGTTTCTGGAATAATGTTGAGGCTTGCTCAAGTTTACCAAATGATCTTGATACGGAAACATATCTTCGTATTCCATGAGTAAAGCATTGGCTCCCAGTTTTTTTAGCTCAGGCAACATACTCTTCATGAATTTAATTTTTGGCGGAGCTCCCTTCAGATCTATGTGTACAGTGACATATTTTAAATTTACTGGATTACGATATTCGAGCTTGGTAACGTTTTGATTGATATATGTAGTATAAAAACACATAAGCAGTATTATTGTAAGTATTAGACACTTTCTGGTGGATCTAAATGAAAAACGTTTCCTCATTTTTGCATAATATTTTATGTTACTCTTGTTATTACTGTTGATAGCTGCTCAATAATTCTAACACGGGTTGGTTCGGTTTGTGAGGTGGGTCATTGACATCACAACCCACACGATAATATGTTGATTATTGAAATATACGGATGTTATTTATAACTTTTAACTGCATCCTTCTCCTCGTTTGACACAGATTTCACTTTATTTCTTAATATTCATCTAAAATAAATAAATATTCTTTAAAATAACTCACAGTAAGCTCACAGTTCAAAATTACATGTTTGTAAATTGTAGAATATTGTATTATTTATGTGTCAAATCCATTACGTCATTATCATAGTTCAAAAAGCAACACTCTCACATTTGATATTTGAGAAACGGTTTCGCACTACCTGCGATCCGAATCCGATCCGGAACCGTGAAAATCAGTCCGGAGTTTTCGTAGAACTATTTGTATGGTAGTTCGGATGACGGAAATCGGATCTTATGCTAGTTCTACGACTACTCCGGACCGTATTTTCACGGATTCGAATCGTACGTAGCGCGTAAACGCTCCACAAAAACATTCTAAAATTGTATAAACCGTTTTCATTAGACATTTATTTTGTAAATATTGACAGCAGCAGCTGTGCAATGTGAGGCTATATTTGGACGAATAGTACCCGGCATTCAATAAATCATTGACATGAGTCTAACTGAGTATTAAACACAATATCATCGCCACACACTTTATTATATGGTTTATGGTTGATACTACTGTATCATCTGCGTTCGGTATTCTACATTGAAACAAAATATGTATATTTTTAAGACCTTGTATAACTATTTACATGTATTCTCGCTAATAAATATTTTTATCTTTTATGTTATCTTGATCATCTAAACTATGATCTAACGCCCTAACTTTGGATTGGGTGGAAAGTCATCTCACTAATATCATCAACACTATCACACTAATATTATAAATGTGAAAATATATTTGGATATTCAGATGTTTGTTCCGCCTTCACGCTTTATATTTTTTACGGGAATGAGTTCTATTCCCACGGGAAAATCTTACATAACGCGAGCGTAGCCGCGGGCGGATCGCTGGTAACAAATATTTCAAATGCACACAGTATCGCGTTCACTCACTGCACTGTGGTAAACTATACTAGATTATAACCCTCTAAGCGCTTAGCACTTGTGGTGATTCTGTGTAATGCTTTGATCACACGCACCGAGCAAACAGGCGAGACAGTGCTCTCGGCCGAGTACTCGGTGTGTATGAACATTACATTACCGAGTACTCGGCCGAGAGCACTGTCTCGCCTGTTTGCTCGGTACGTGTGATCAAGGCATAAGTGCCAGTTTACCACAAAATGTAAATTAATCAGTAATTTCTTGTGATAAAATTATTTAGTAAAACCATAAAAAAACTACCATTAAAATCTATTTTCCAATCCGTTTTTTTAAGTAACTCACTTCAAAATGACAGTGCATTGTGTAAAAGTAGAGGTAAGTATATCAAGAGATGATGAATAGGGTTTTTAATATTTTACGAGGATAAAAAAACTATTTATTTATTTATTGTCATAACGAAATTTTTATTATAAAAAAACAAATTACCCAATAAAACTATATACAATAACATTCTTATCTTACTTACTTAGCCTATGCTGTCCCACTGCTGGGCAAAGGCCTCTCTCTTTTCTTTCCACCCTTCTCTGTCTAGAGCACCGGTAAGCCAGGTCTTGGAAAAATTTTTTAGCTCGTCCTGCCATCTCCGCCGAGGTCTGCCACGTCGTCGCCTGTTAGTTGGGGGTTTCCAGTAGGTGGTTAACTTAGCCCACAGGATATACAATAACATACAATAACATGCATAAATATAAAATATCTCCTCTAGTGCATTGCATCCCCACGGGGCATGGTTCCCAAAATGCTGGCAGCGTTTCCTCTGTGAATTGCAAGACTAATTCGTTGGGAGAGAAAGGTACGTAGCTACGTATCCCCATGGGGCGTGGTTCCCAAAATAATAATAATGGTGGATATCTAAGTTTTTATAAAAACCTTGTACAAACCAAAGTTTTCTGACGCGCCGTCTTCCAATTCTAATTTTTATTTCTGGCGTTTCACTTGTAGTATTTCGCCAGTACCAAGTGGTTTTGCTAAGTAGCATGAGATACACAGACAGCCCTAATCCTGAGACTAGGGTGCTGTGTACGGTGAAGGACTTCAATAATAGCAGCATTACTGCATGAAGCCACCACGTGGCCGTTGCAAGTCGTCAATAATATGAGGCCTGTTGTAGATCAATGCTATGAAGGTACAAACAGCTTTGTTTACGTTTGACAATTTGACATTAGAAAGGGTGGTATTTCCTTAGATCAAATATATGGGTATTTCGTATTATTGTCGTCAATAAATCGACGAGGTTGGTTGTTCGTTTCGTAACCACACACGGTCAAAAATTTATAACCATTTTATAAATATGATAAAATATGATCTAAGTGATAAAACATTTAAATAAAATTCTTTTTCATGCTTATATAAAATGACTTTTCTTTATTCAGGTACCAAATAAAAAACCAACAATACAACTATTGAAATCACAAATAAAAGATATCCTCTAGCGCGTCTCCCCGCGGCAGAGTTCCCACAAGACTGGCAGCATTCCCTCTCTGTATCGCTATTCTCTGGGCAAAGTAGCTACCAGCTCTTGGGTCACCCGATACCTCGCGGAGACGCGCAGAGATATCACTCCGAAACATTTTAGCCTCAGGGCCCCACGGGCCCAGTGTCTCAACTGCAAAGGGCACGAAAAAGTAATTTCTAAGGAAGTCCTGATATTTTCTACGTTTGGTACCCTCCGCCGAAACCGCTGCAGCTCCCGCCCGTACGGTGGTAGACTGTACATGTGAAGGCGCCAGTATAAAACGCAATAAGTTTCTTAGAATAGTCTAAATTATCAGTTAAAAAAATGAAAACAATACTGTTTTTTGTCATACCCAATCACACCAATTTCATGGTATGTGCATGATGATATTTACTAGTCATACCGTGTCTGCCTGCAGACTGTTTGCCTCAAGTGGTTTGTATTTTTCCGTTAGGTTTTAAAATGTAATTTTCCATCCTTCTATCATAGAAATTGATTAATCACTGAGGTCTGATTTGTTTTGTATGAATTAAGATTTTTCCAATTTGCATTTGGAATTGACAAAGTTGTTTTCACAATTTGCTCAAGGTTTGGGAGTGATGTTTTAATCTTTTATTAAAGTTTATTCATTCTGTTCACCTTTTCTAAAAAAGGGAAAAGGGATGGACATTTTGATTCTAGAGCTGTCAAACTTAAAATTCCGATTAGCCTTAAATGCGCAATTTTAGATCGAACTCAGACCTGAAAATTTCAAATTAGCAGTGCATTTCAAGGTTAACATTTTTAATAATAATATAGAGCAGAAAATTAAAAATAAAGACGGTCTTGGACAGGACTCGAACCTGCATCTCTTTGGCTGTCGGGGCTATTAAAAACAGGCGCATTACCAATTTTATTATGCCACCAAGCTCTGTAAAAGGTTGACTGCTTTTTACTTTAATGCTCTGAGTCCATTACAGTTAACATTCTTGTTCGTCTCCTCTCTTTCATTACTCACGAAAAAGATGAACTTTTAAATAAGTATCGGAGCATGACGAGCCAAACTGGAAACATCATAGGAAACATTGTGAGCTAAAACAAACTACTTACATACATTTAAGAAAACAAGTTCAGTTGTGCAATAACCTTCGCATTTATGAGGGGTAAGGCCGACCCATGCAGATTCCAAACACCCCATATTTACCCTTTTATCGTTTCATTTTATTATGTTATGAAGTTTTAGTGACTGTGGAGAAAATCTTACGAGTAGTTGAGTGAAGGAAGACTAAAAGTACGTATCAATTTAATGCGATGATCGGGTTAAAGTCAGTCAAGGAGAGAAGATAAGAGTCGATTTTACATACTTGTTCTGCACAATATTTTACGAAATTTCAAGATATTGCATAACCTGTAGATAATAGATAATCCATAACTGGTAGTGAACGTGCCATCCATGATAGCTTTGACGTCGAAAAATGATTTGTAAAAATCTTAATTCGAATAAAAAACTTTTGACTTTGACTTTGAACCAATAGGGAATATGCATAAAAAAATATTAGTTTTTTTTTCATAGTTGATCTGAAAGTATACAAAAATAAAATACTGACAGTCAAAAGAGAAATTGATCGAAAAACAAACTAGATGCAAAATTATTAAAATTGTTATCTATTGTGTGTGTTAAATAAATAAATAAATTATTAAACGAATATATCTTTTCCTCTTACGAAAACAAAATTTTCTATGGCAGATATATTATTATGGCCCGCGTGACATATGACGTCACATGTCACGTCGGACCTCTCTGTCTAACCATCAACTTTGAAGCTTTATAACTTTGTTTCTGAGCAAGATATTTAAAAAATATTTTGTATTTGTTTATCTGGATCTTGAAATATTTCGATTAATGAATTTAAAAAAAAAATGTTCATATTCCTTATTACCCGAGGAAACTTTATCGGTTTTGAGCGGCCCTGTAACCATATTTCCTTGGCCAAGGAACCACAAAAACCATAAAAAGAACCACTGCACTAAGTTTCTACAAGAGTACACTGTACTAGTTAATATATTACTATGTGTAAAAGCTCAGCGTAAAAAGGCTCAGCGAGCTATGGAAAGATCTATACTTGGTATTTCGCTGCGGGATAAAATCCGAAACGAAATTATCTAGCAGAGGACCAAGGTGGTGGATATTGTCCAGAAATGTAGCAAGCTGAAGTGGCAGTGGACTGGCCACGTCTGTCGCAGAACCGATGAGCGTTGGAGCAGACGGGTTCTCGAGTGGAGACCGCGTCTCGGGAAACGTAGTGTGGGACGCCCCCCTGCCAGGTGCACTGATGACCTGAAGAAGGTCGCTGGTGGTGGCTGGATGAGGAAAGCGGGTGATCATGTGCTTTGGCGTACCCTTGGGGAGGCCTACGTCCAGCAGTGGAGTGCAATAGGCTGATTGATTGATGTGTAAAAGCCGCCGCAGATAGTCAGATTATAAAATTATCACGCTTTGAGTGTTTTTGGTTCACTCGAAGTGAATTTCAAATCCGCATTCAAAAACAATTCACACACGTAATTCATTTTGTATGATGTCGTTTTTTCGCATTTTTGAACCATTCGAACATTATGTTGCCATTATAACTTGATTATAACAAAATCTCCAAAGATATTTCATTTCACGCATAAAATTTACTTACGGTTAACTGTCATTCCATACAAATATGTGAATTGAAGTACGAGTGAATCAAAAATGCGTTTCCAGAGCATGTTGAGCTTTAAAGTTGAACACTAATAAAAATAATCGTCCAAAATTACCCCAAGTCAAACCAAATTTTTATTAGTAAGCACTAATAAAAATTGTCCAAAATTACCCCAAGAGAGCTCTTCTAACTGTCACAGCCACTTGGTACCCATTTGTGTTATAATTGGCCGAAAGCCTGTGACGCATACAAATTGCCCTGTTTTTTGTCAGAGGCTAATTAGAAAACCTGTGTATTTTTTTTTGTGTTTTTCAGTCGGCTGATCTAGAGCGTAACTAGATGAGTGAAATTATATTTTTTTCAGTATTTTCTTTGTTTCGTTATTTTTATAATAAATGTCTTGCATTAACTTTTTAAGCTCTATTAACAAGGAAAAATCATGGAAACTATAAACAATAACACTAATAGACAAATATTATGGATCTTTTATAAAATTAGGCTGTGGAATGTAGGTATCATTTGTATTTTTTGTTAAAAAAACAATGATGAAAAAAACCCTAGACATAACCACAATTACTAAACGGAGTCCTAAGAGATTGGCAATACCATAAGCATGTGATTTAGGATTGATTTCATTTTATTTTTTCCTGTCATATCGTTGGTGCTGGCTTCTCGTATTAACAAGATCCGTCAAGGTAACCAGGGTTTTTGGGGTTGTTTTTGCCTCTTAGATTTTACAACTAACACAAAATGATGGTAGTATTGTCGACTTGCCAAATCGTCGGGCTTTTTCCACATCGCAGTCGTAAATTAAGATTTGTGGACATGTCAACACAATTATGGAAATGATATTGTAGTATCATGTCCACATTTCCGCTCAATTATTGTGAGTTATTCTACTGTAGAGAAATTTGTGGCGCCTTTGTATTTTACTGGTGAGAGTAGAAGAGCGTCGGTGGTTAAAGACTAGGGCCTTCCATTCGGGAGACTGAGGTTCAATCCCAACCACGTACGAATGTGTATTTGTTATTTTGCACAACTGCCCAAAAAATAAGTATACTCGTAATATTTTTTTTAATTAACATCTAAAATTTGTGATCTTGTAAATCTTCCAAGTCATTTTTAATATGGTTGAAACCTCTAAGCAAATTGATGGTGAGGTTGCAAAAATTTACGCTCAATTTATGTTTTATATTATAATAATACTACTACGTTTGTAATAGGACCAATTACAAATAATTAGTGAGTAATAACTGTATCATAGGTGATAATAATCAGAATTAAAATTCTAATTGATTTTAGTTTTTAATCTGAAATTGGACGTGGACATTATTGACGGCCCCGTAGCCCAGGTGGTAGTATATCTGCCTCCGACGCACAGGGTCGCGGGTTCGAATCCCGCCCAGCTCAAACATTCGTGTGATGAGCACTTATGTTTGCCTTGTGTCTGGTTGTTGTTTATCTATATAAGTATGCATTTATCTATTTATGTAATGTGAATCAGCTGTCTGATACCCATAGTACAAGCTCTGCTTAGTTTGGGATCAGATGGCCGTGTGTGCAGATGTCCCCAGATATTTACTTCTTTATTATTACGTATCGTTACATGTCCTAAGTTATAATGGAAATCAACTTGTAATACCTAGGTATTCTTTTCCTTTTTCAAGTCTGACTGTGGTCAGATTAACAAAACGAATAGAGGCTCATTGCAAGACTTTATTTAAATAAGCTATGTTTGTTGTCGTAGGAAGCAGGGCTCGTATTAACAGTCAAGACACGCGTACATTCGTTCCGGGGACATCTTTCACTTGATTTGTGACTAGAATTAAGCGAACCAATCAACATTGGCCCTGTTACGTAAGGAATGTGCTAAGTAGCACGGTTTTATCGGTAACCTATCACTTTCTATTTTAATGATGTCCACAAATCTATTTTTTATTTGGTGCGCGATATTTTTAGGTTGTGGAAGTAGAAGTTGTAAGATTATTATTATTTTTAATTTTAGTTCAATTTCAGTTTGAATCAGGCGACTGATAGTGATAGCTAAAGGCTGATCAAACCTTACGTGTTTGATCAAACCGTTTGAGGTCGGTTTGACGGTTTGTCAAACGGCTCTGCGCAGTCTGATTCTGTACGCTGTCGTAATTACACTTCTGACGCGTCAAACACAACAAAATTAATTTATTTATTAAAAACTAATAATTACAAAAGACGTCATCATTACAGGATTGCTCCCAATACGATGACGCCAAATTTGAAATTGCATCAAACGTGCTTCAAACACGTAAATGTTTGACAAACCGTTCAAACCACCTTTGTAAACGATGAAAATGGTTTGAGTCAAACCAAACTTTACGTGTTTGAATCAAACCGTTTGACCCTTAAGGATACTGTGACAAATATTTGATGACTTTGGAAAACGGCCGGCAGCTATTGGATGCGTGCAGCCGAAAATCGCGCTAAATGGCGCACCTTGGGAGAAACCTGAGTCCCAGTAGACTGCCATAGGCCGAAATTATGAAACTGATGATTTTATTTATTTTACTCGAATTACACAACTTTTCAGAGTAGGCTCGAGCCCCTCAGTGGGGTCGTATATGAGCTGTTGATGATATGATGACACAACTTTTCAATAACTTCCGCACATTGAACATTCAGTTTCCTTTTCGTCAACGTTACACAAGGCTCTGGTCGGTTATTATAGGTATATTCTGTGATTATACTACCATTTACTATGACAATACTATGAGGGATCGTCAAAGCGATACAGCGATATGCTTTCTCTCGCTCCACCCACTTAGTGTTCAGCACATGGGGGCGCCCTATATTCTGCGCACACCTTGGTAAGTAGGAACGAGTGCAGCGAGTGAAGAATCATAGTATAGTGATAAAAAAAACAAAATACTTTCTTCTCTTCCTTCATAGAAATGGACCATTCTGAAGTCAGTACGGAAATAAGAATTAGAAGACAATTATTTTCACTACACACAGCAAATACAAAGTATAAAAACATTTACTTACCTACATTTGTGCTATAGCAACCAACGAGTTTGAATTTTTTTGTCACCAGATTCAGGGATATGAACTTCCCTAGAGTCATATCATATTCTCCGGATGATACCCGACTCGCGGTTACTGCCTGCTGTAATAAATCATACGACAAATAAATCATTTAGTAGGCAATGTGATTGCTTGGTTTAGATAAGTCGCCTTTTTAGAACAGTTTTAATGCATATCGTCTTCTGTTATAAGGTCCCTACTGATATTAAAAACTTGCCTTTAGACAAGTTTAAAATAATTATAAAACAGAAATTGTATAAAAAGGGTTACTATAGGATATCTGATTACTTAAAAGACAGGTGTCCATGAGAATAGATTGTTTGAGTAGCAGGCTTTTTCGATATGTAATAAGTATTAATTTTGTAATTGACAATATTTTATTTAAAAAGGAAACGCAAAAGATGCGACGGCTGTGGAGTTTCTTCGGTGAGCTCTTCTCCACAGATTCCGCCATTGTGTTAGTAAACTCACCCAAAAAAATGTAATGACGGATCTAAGTGATGTAATAACATCCTATGGAAATAAATGATTTTGACTTTGACTTTGTTCCTTTGAGATTTCACCTATCATTCTGGACCCTTATGTTATGGACCTAAAACATCTCCACGGTTAAAATACTCGTTGCTGCTTTTTGGGTTTTGCCTTGATTTCAGAGGAATAAGGAGATTGCTATCGCCTAACGTGCTTCCAAAACATTTAAAAAACTTTTTTTTCTTTTTTTTTTTAATTATGGCACTAGTTATTTGGCAAAAATAATGTTTTTTTTGTGTCTCTAAGTAACCACTGTTTGTTTTGTCAATTACTGACAGTGACATGAAGTTATTTTGTTCGCAAAATACGTGCACTAATTTGAATTGTGCACACTTCTTGCTCATAACGTAAAAACGCGAGTTTTAGTAATCCTGTTTATAAAATAAGACGCAAGCTATGACGGACATACAAAGCCTATTCAAAGAACACTGCATTGTTCCTGACGTGATTAACATATCACCTTCAGAGTTGATCACCGTTGAGTACCCCAACGGTCAAAAAGTTGAGATGGGCAAGGAACTAACACCAACTCAAGTGAAAGACAAGCCAAAAGTCAAATGGGCTGCTAAAGAAGGCGAGTATTACCTGCTGGCGATGGTCGACCCTGATGCTCCAAGTCGAGAGAATCCAAAGTTCCGTGAATGGCACCATTGGCTAGTTGGAAACGTCCAAAATGGAGATATGAACAATAGCGAAGTCTTGACTGATTACGTTGGATCTGGACCACCAAAAGGCACAGGTCTTCACCGCTATGTGTTCCTGGTTTACAAACAACCAGAAAAACTGGATTTCAACAAAGTGACGAAGATTCCAAACACTTCCGGTGATAAGAGAGGAAAATTCTCCATTTCTAAGTTTACGACTTCTTACAAAATGGGCAGTCCTGTTGCTGGAAATTTTTATGTTGCAAAATATGATGACTATGTGCCTAAGTTATATGCTCAATTAAAGGGCTAATTAGCATTGGACCTAACAATACTAAAACAGATGATTTTATTCGTTTGGTTGATGATACGATAGGGAAGTAACAATGAGCAATATTACAAGAAATAATAAAGTGACCCCGGAAATTACTTGCGAATGCTTAATTATGACTTTTATTCCAAGTGAACGATCTCAATAACGGTAAGAGACGGTTCGTCTGTTTAAAACAAAGAAGAATTTTTTATTTCAAGCATCCTTCTAGTGATGAAAACTGTTTTTATTTTTGTAGTTTTGTTGAAAACGAAGATTTTTAGTTTTATGTTTCCTTAATTAATATAAATTACATATTTTTCATTTTTGTTTTTGTCGATAGGAAGACTACTTTGCTACATCACTTAGCTTCGTTATAATATAACGGACTTTGTGGAGAAGAATTCACTGAAGAAACTCCGCTTTATAATACTAAAGCAAAACCTGATTCAGTGATTTAGATGATCGAACTACAAAACATATATATTATTATGTAAATAAACAAACCAGAAATATGTATTATACCATACAAATGACCTTTAGGTGAAGGAATAGACTAAGTTAGCGACTGTGACTTTATACAGGGTATTTTTTCATCAGTACCAACACAAAGAATGTGATATGTAAACCATCAGATACAACTTCTTCCAAAGACATCAAGGTCGACAAACGTAAAAAAAATACTTTCCATAGAAATAGTGCGGATTTAAATGATAGCGTCGTTCGTATGTAAGTAAAAAAATCGTCTTTCAGATCATCTTCTTTGGAAAAAGTTATTGTATTTGATGGTTTAGATAAAGATAAAGTACACTGATAAAAAAAACCTGTATACAAGGTGTAAATAAATTAGCTGACACTATTTTAAAGAATCAACCTACCCATGAAACTGAACAACTTTCCCATAGTAAATTGATTAGCTGTATTATATGAAAGGGACGACTTTTTTTGTCGTCCAACAGCCCATGTTTCTTGGAGAAAGTTGTTCAGTTTCATGGGTAGGTTGATGCTTTAAAATAGTGTCAGCTAATTCATTTAATGTTCCAAATAACGACTTCTCACTCTTTGAGTCGACTTTATCCAATTTTTTATCTTCTAGATATATGAGCATATCTGGCAAAAACCGTACGAGGCCGCTAAAAGGTTCAACCACCGCGGTGCTGTCACCGTTTGATTTATCATCTATTACTGGGTAATATCTGTAAGCTTATACGCATGAAATTTGGAACATATTTTGCCTTTATGCGAATATTTATCTACGAATTTTGCTATGCCCAGTAAATATATTTTGTGTATCAGAAAAGCCTTATTTTGTGTTTTTTCGGGATGCTGTTAAATGCGGCTGAGATTGGTTCATTTTAGAGCAAAGAATCCGGGTCGGGTAAAGAATACACCTGAAAATCTCGGGAACTAAGTATGCTAACTTAGTGAAATAAATTGTGTTTAATAGGCATAGACATAGGTACCTAATGAAAAAAATGCCAACCTCATCTTATAAATAAACGAAAATAGAAAACTGCAATTATTTTCTACACCTTATTATTATTATATTCTTTATTGCAATAGTACACTATACAGAAATGATATTATTAATAGCTGTAGCAAAGGCGAGCTTATCTCTAAAGAGAGATCTCTTCCAGCCAACCAATGTGTTGTGTGAGACATTTAATTAAAGTGGGATGACAAGAACGTGTACTAGAATTTAACATAATTAATACATATATACATACATACATACCAATAGACTACACAAATACATTTATATATGCCTACCCAAATATAATAAACATATACCTACTCAATATGTATAAATACTACAATATACTTACATAAGTGCTCTTTTACTCTTATTTTAAAAGAGTGGATAGTTGGGTGGCTGCTCGCACCGAAAAGGAATTGAGAAGGAATTTGGTGTTCGCTCTAGGAAGCACCAGCATTATTGTAAATTATAAAAAAAATTGTGTTACGTGCTAGCTGTTGTTTGTTACCACGATTATGCGGCTTGTCCTGGTCATGCGCAGATCCGCTTAGAAACGTCCCATCTTTATTTTTGCCATTTTGGTCGCACAAGTTAACAATAACCAAGAAGTCTTTTTGCTATAATTTGAAGTGTGTTTAATTGTCTATTAAACACAATTTCATAGTTTTTGAAATTTTCAGGTGACTACTTGTCATCGTATGACCCAGATTCATTGCTCCCGTGTGTATTTAACTAATCTTAACATATTATGGCCAATGTCTATACATAGAAGATATTAGAGAAAATTAATATCAGGGGTTTCATAAGAGCAATAGAAGCCAAGATAATTATTTTAGATGTTTTGTTTGTAGGCCAGTCATATGTTATATTTGAAAAGGTTACGAATTAGACATTTCCAATTTACCAACATATTGGAGAAAATTGTGAATATTGGGAACCTTGTATCGTGTGACCTATTAGACCTACACAATTGAATTAGGGCTCAAACTGTCAGGAATTTTGTACACTTTAAAAAAGTAGTAGTGACCTTTATCGTCAGAGCCTTCCTATGTCGTTTTTGGTGGTTTTTCAGCAACTACTCAGCGCGCGAGAATTTCAGACTGCTGCAAATCTGAATTAATACTATCCAGGTGGACCCAAACAACATACCAAAAGAGCAAGCTTACCGCAATTATGTCTATTTCAGCCTTTTTATTTGTACGATATGACTGGCCTATTGTCTGTCTGTCTGTCTGTAGTTTGTTCGCGCATCACGCAAAAATATCTGCACGGAATTGGATGCGGTTAACAGTTGTATTTCTGGAGTTCTATAATGCACCAGCGGTGCCACCGCCGCCGCCGCCTAGAAGCAGAGTATCATTTTTGTGCTAAAAAAGTTCATCTCGGAGATAATACTTTGATGACGTAAGCAAAATTCCGGCCAGAGCGTTATTTTATTATCTTAGAATGTTATTCTTAACCCCCGATGAATAATATAGGTCACACAGCGCATATAAACAACCTTTGTTAATCCCTCGAAGCAAATACCTAATAAGTTCCCTACTTTAAGTATTACAAATTTTATCATCGTGCAGTTCAAGAACTACATTTCACAGCTTAACCGATTCCAAGTATATTAGAAACTAAAATTATTGATATAAAGGAATACAGTGCCGATTCCGACACGCGACCAAACGAAGTGAGAGAGATTTGATCCTTATAAATTGATGCCATAAACTCTAAGGTATTATTTATTGTATTTAAGCCGGTTTGATTCCCGGATGTGGCAAGCGAATATTTAAAAAATGTTTGAAATAAGTGATTTTTTTAATTTGCTTTGATTTATATTTTTTTTAATTAAAAAAATATTTCGTATCTTCAGTATTTAGAGTATTTTCCCTCCAGGTGGCGCACAACTCAGAATTAATAGTGAGGACCGCCGTTGGCGATACCACCCGTTCCCGATCACAGTTCACCAAGGCTCGGCTCTGAGTCCTTTTCTGTTCAGCGTAGTGCTAGAGGTAGTTTTGACGCGAGTTCACGAACCATCTTCATGGCTTATTTATGATGTACGCTGATGACATTGCACTAACCGATGAGGACAAACAGAAACTGGAGCATAAGGTGAACCAATGGATGGGAGCGCTAGAGAACGGCGGTCTGAAACTAAATGTTACGAAGACCGAGCACATTGCATGTGGCAGCACGGGCTCCGACCCCATAAAGGTAGGAGACGAATTTATCGTGAAAACGAATAAATTCAAATACCTTGGGTCCGTGCTGCACGAGTCTGGTGAAATCGATCACGACGTCCAAGCCCAAATATGCGCTGCTTGGGCAAAATGGCGAGAAGTAACCGGTGTCTTCTGCGACCCCAGGATACCGGTGAAGCTAAAGGGCCTTGTGTACAAGAGCATCATCCGACCAGTCCTACTATACGGCAGCGAGACCTGGTCTGTCCTCGGAAGGCATGTCCAACAGCTATATGTTACGGAAATGAAGATGTTGCGATGGATGTGTGGCATTATGCGATTACATCGAATTCATAACGAGCACATCCGTGGCAGTCTCGGAGTCCGTGACGTAGTGGATAAGCTTCAGGAAAGTCGCCTCCGATGGTATGGCCATATAAGCCGCAGACCGTCAGACTATGTAGGAAATAGATGCCTCGACCTCACTGTCCAGGGCCCTAGATCACGTGGTAGGCCTAAAAAGCGCTGGCTGGACGTCATGAAAGCGGATATGGAAGAGAACAATCTCACACCTAAGGATGCTGAAGACCGGGCAAAATGGAGAAGATTAAGTAGGAAAGCGAACCCCAGCACTAGGCCGGGAAAACGCTAGGACGAAGAAGATAGATAATCAATTATTTCATTCATAATTTCATTTCATTTCAGGAAAACAGATGTAGTCTAGCGACTAAAACTGATACAAAAAAAGGAAAATTACATAGGAAAGATGCCTGGTTAAAGAAACTAAATTCTATTTTGTCCGTCAGCCAGGTTACAAACAAAAATATTAGACACGTATTTTTTGTTTTATCGAAATAACAAAAAAAATACGCATGTTGTTGGAGAGTGGGTGCTACCTACGTCACAGCTAAGTATAATATGGACTCAAGCGTGACGTCATATGTGATTTTAACTCAATTTATATTCGTAATTTTTTGATTACGTGTAAAAAAAAGAAATACGCGTCCAATACTTTTTAATAATCTACCTGATAGACAAAGAAAAAAATGTAGTTATTATCCCTATCGTTGCGTTGTTAGTCAGAATCGACACAATATTACGACGACTTATATCGAATACGGAAAAATTGGAGCGCGGTTTATATGGGGCTAAAGGTTAGTTTATGGGGAACCTCGACGGGAAATTATGATAGCAACCCATTCAGCGGCAAACGCCATAATAATAAAACCGAGGATGCCGAAGAAATCGCATATTATCATGACTTTGTGACAAGTTTTGATATACTTTTTGATTTTATAGTATAGATGCAGGTATATATTACGTTTTACTTAGATTTTTTATGGGATTGATTTTTCCTAAAGTTCAGGGTTTAGATACTATTTCAAAATCTTTTTCATCTTTACTTTTGTGTCAATTGACGGTTTATATTCATTGTTCGACCATTTTAAGATTATTTAATTTTGTTTACCGGCCGTTTATTTAACAATTTTAAGACCAACATCTTAAATGGCGATACAGTTTTATGTTCTTTATTTAGAGGACCGTTAAGTCCAAGATTCAATTTAACGACGGAACATAAATGCCGTCCTCAGAACCACTAAACCGGCTTTTCAAAAACGAAATAAAGTAGGTAATATTTTAGTTCATTCCAACGATTAAGTAAGTTTATCAGACGCAGACAACTGAATAAACTATTTTACTGAACACAATAAAATTACAATTACGAAAAAAAAAATAACATCTTCATTGGCCTCGCCTTACACGTCTGTTAATGATGATTAAATAGACTCATATATAGAATCAATCAATCAGCCTATTTCATTCCACTGCTGGACGTGTGCCTCCCCTTGGGCACGCCAAAGCACACGATCACCCGCTTTCCTCATCCAGCCACCACCAGCGACCTTCCTCAGGTTGTCAGTCCACCTGGCAGGGGGGCGCCCCACACTACGTTTCCTGAGACGTGGTCTCCATTCGAGAACATTTCTCGAAAATAGACTACAAATTGTAAATATTTTGATAATACTAATCACTTTTTACCCAAATCACATAAATTTTCATAAAAAAATAAGGTTCATCCTATCGTTTTCTTTCATGTAAGTAATAAAGAAATAAAAGACAAAATTAAATTATTTATGTTGTCATTATTTTGTCATAAATTGTTTTGAATGCCCTATAAATAAATACACAGTGAAAATTTAACAAATGACCTGTTTTTTTTAGCATCGATCACGACATACTGAAATATCTATGATAAGAATGCCTGCGTCCTCACTCCTCGCCACGTCCTTATGCTGATGTGAACGAACCCGAAATGAAGTGAGTTTAGTGAGTCGTAAGTGACATCGGTCGACGTTGATCCACGATCTCATTTTTATACTGAGAGCTGAAAGCGAACCGACACTTTTTTACCCGACTGCTTTAGAAGGAGGGTTATGTTTTTCGATGTATGTATATATTTTCTGTGGCACGCTCTACTGCCTAAACGGCTTGATGGATTTTAGCTAAAGAGGTGTCGTTAGATTCGTCTTACTTATGAGAGTGACACTGGGTACATCAAAATATGTTTAAATGTAATTTGGAATGAGAAATGCTAAAAACATCAAAAACTTCAACGTTTTAAATTGAATTACCTATATAATGTGTGGAAGAGACACAACAATATCGGTCATTCATTACAAAAACAAAAAAAATGAAAATAAAAAAAATACAAATAAATTAAAAAACCCGACTGTGTGAAAATTTAAAACTTTCGAACTTAATCAATAAATGAACTGAAAAGATGCAAACAAGTTTTTTTGTTTTGTTATGAATGATCGTGGTTGGTAGTGTTCACAATAGCAGTCCCATTAAACCCATGAGAAGGAATTTACTTTATCGTGTGGGTTGTAAGGCCGAGCCTATCTAAGAAATAAAGCCACCAGTTGTAAAAAATATTTTATGCATTCGTATGCAAGCCTAGAAATTTAGGCGGACTCTTACAAATGAATAATGCAAGTGGTGCAAATGAAGGCAACTTTATAAGAATAGCAGTGTAATTTGCTTAAAAACGTAATATTGTACTTACAGCACAAACACCCAAGTGGATGTCTCACAAGGGCTCTTATAAAAATGAAGAAAACCCTCAAGTTCACGAGCTAATAATCATAATACCTAACTAGTTACACAATGGGATCAAGCGACGTTTTGTTTGAATTTTGCAGTACAATGAAGGATGTTTTAATAAAGTTATTTTCATTAATTTGTGTTGAGAGCGTCGGTACTGTATTGGCTAGGACCTTTGTCTTCCGTTCGGGAGACGCGGGTTTGATCCCCGTCTTGTACCAATGTTTTTTTCGAATTTCGAATTTATAATTACGTTTATAAGGAAAACATCGTGCGGAACCTGCACACTCCTGCAAACAAATTCAAAAGTTGTGTGTGAAGTCGACCAATCAGTAATCAGTGGGCCAGCCCAGTAATCGCCCTAAATTTAAGGTAGGCTCAAGCCCTCGGTGGGGACTTGAGCTGTTGATGAACCTTTCCATTAAAATTCTAGCTTATACATGGTTTGGGAACTATATTATATAATACTTATTTTTACATAATACTGATTTGCATCCCTCCCGACATGGGACCGAACTTGTTGCTGCCTATCTGTACACTATTATTTGAACTGCTTGTTTTTTTCTGTATATCTCTTGTGTGCAATAAAGTATATTCTATTCTATTCTATTGTTAGTAAAAATCTAACCATTACGCCATCAACTGTCAAAAGGATCAATGTAGCAGTAACTCTACAAAATCAGCGAAAAGGCTGACGTAATTAACAATCTCCCAGGAGCGAGTGTGAATCGGCTGGGTCAATTTACTAGCAACAAGTTACAATTTCATATTCATTGCGTAGCCAGTTCGCCTAAATTTTTATCCCTTATCGTTTCATTTTATTGACTACGCAATGTACATTGAATTGTATATGTAGTTTGTAACTTGTTTGAAAAGGCCTCCTGATATTGATTCCTTACCCTTACAAAGGAGGGCAATCAGGCCTATTTGTGTCCTTGGCTGTGAACCTTAGATGAAGGAAAATTATGTTGGCTTTACCCGTGTTTTTATGTAGATTTTATGATATTTTATTTACTTTAACCACATAGGGGACGGTTACGATTTTGAAATGTTCTTAAATGTCACACACTTTTTGTTACCATATAAAGATATAAAGCTTAATCTGCAAAGGATGTGAAGGAATGCATAATATTATCACCATCAACGGCCAACGGCCCGTTACAGTCCACTGCTGGATAATATCATAGCTAAATTTAAAAAAAAAAAAAATACAGACTCGCGAGATCTACTGCTCCTGTAACCACTGTTTTTAAAATTATTACTAAGATCCCTTAATAACGGCCGGAAGTGATTCAAAATAAACCTATTTTTCATGTTGTTTATTGATCCCTCGGCAGCTTATCTAATAAATAGTATTACGATACGATCATCTTGTTTAGTAAGTGCCGATAAAAACTAAGTCTGACAATGGTGTCGATTGGGCATACGCCCAACTAAACTAAACTTAAAATTAGTCCTGCCACTTTCTATCATTTTTAATTGAAAAGGGACCGAAGATCATTGGTTTAGTTTTTGTCTATGACTTCACGACTAACTGTCAAATTTAGTCTTGTTTTAGTGCCTACCTAACACCATGACGAATAAAAAGCCACTAAAATTGACAGTTAGTCGTGAAGTCAAAGACAAAAACAAAACCGATGATCTTCGGTCCCTTTTCAATAAAAAATGATAGAAAGTGACAGGACTAATTTAAGTTTAGTTTAGTTGGGCGTATGCGGAATCGACACCAATATAACCATTGAAAATAAGCAGAAGGTAGCAGACAGCAACTCAGTGGGAAATTGATTTGGTTCTCCGTGGAAAGAGGGCAATCAGGACTATTTATGTCCTCGGCTGCGTGAACCCTTGAGGAGACATTTATAAGGAAATAAATATTCGGGAATACTCACCCCGAAAGATATATCGGAGAAGACAGTATTAGGCGCCAGTAATACCGGGACAACGCACGATTTTTGCGGAACTAATAATGCACGTTTTAGCTGGATCCCGCGGGATTAGGCGGATTATAAACAACACATTTTTTTTGTGTTTTGCAGCATTTAATAACGCGCAAGTTGAAAAGAATCACGAACAAAGATAAGTAATTCAGAAATTGTTTATATAATATATTATGATATTCAATAATTTCGTCTTCAAAATAACTGAAAATATGTGAAATTTAGACATAGGATCGTGTCACTGTAAAACTAAACATATAATGGGGTACACCGTCAATAAAACGACTAAAGTAATTGGAAATTAAATTGATTGTAATGTAGTAGTACTAAACATTTTTATGACATATGCATAGTTATAAACACAGGTTATAAATAACTTGAATGACTGATTTAAAACTCTACAGTAATAGTACATTACGATACAAGGATCGTAGGTGGCATATTACAAATGAGGTGACTTTTGTAAGCCCGAGCCGCAGGCGAGGGTTGACATGTCACTAGTTTGTTATAAAACCTAAGATCCATGTGTTGTATGACGTTTTTCAATACACTTGTGAGAAAACTGATAGTAAATAATTAAATTGAAATGGTTATGAAAGGTAATACATAGTATTCTACAAAAGCTATGACACTACAAGTAAAATGGATCATAAAATATCAGTTGTAAAAAATAACCTTTATTACATCGCACCCAGTTTGAGTATCATTAAATTCAACACTAAAACACTCATAAAACAACATTCAATGTAAAACTATTAAATGAAAATTACAAATCGATAGTATGTTTCTTTTTTATAAGAATAATTACGGATAAAAGGCTTTACGAATATTATTTGTTAAATCGAGATAATTTAATTTTTATAATTAAAATATTACTGGCTGATAATATTTTTTATACAATTTGTTGAAATAAAAAAATATAAAATACTTTTCTCTTTGTAAAAATGGATTTAAATATTTTTTATTGTCAAAATTATTCTGGCTGAATTATAAATTCTGAAGATCGTAAGAATAAAAAAAAATGTTATAAAATCGCACTAGTGCGGTAAAACGCATTTACCGCACAGTTTACTGCCTTCGAAAGTTCAATTTTCGAGCTAGATGTATTGAAAATAAATTATCCGGTTATAACGTAATGAACACTAATAATGTGACTGTGCATAGCTAATTATCGTATGTAGTCCATAATTCAATAGCTATTTAACTTGTAACTACTTACTTCTAATTTAATCATTCGCAATTATTATTTATCCTCTGCCCATCATAGCTTGATAACACACTACAATTTAAAATGGTAAATGTATTTGTAACTGCAGTCAGTGCGGCAGAAAATTCGCTCGTCTCCCACTGAGAACTATTGGAATGTATAGTCGATAGTATTATATTTGTAAAATAAGTTTCTCAATAAATTATTATGGGGAAACTTCTTCAGTTCACCGTTATTATTATTATAATGATGTTGTACGATTCACGAAAGTGAGGACGCAGGGAGATTGTTTTTTTTTAACGGATTAATCGCTATTTCTATCAGAATGGTAATATAGCGGGCACGGATTTTTTTAGATAGAATAATCGCTATAACGCTGCAATAACTATCTTGCTGGACTCGTACTCAATATTCATCCAACAGTAACTAATTTTGCGGCCGCGGCCGTAATGTACTATTTATTTCCACCAACATCCTGCGCAATCCCGCATATACACAATAATCTCGAATATATTGTCCCGCAAATACCGCGACTGAAAATATCGTGCGGGATTGCATTCCCTAGGCGCTAGGTTCCTAGTGATTTGTCGTTTATAAGGGTTAAAAAAATTAAATACTTTGGTCAGCTTCCGCTAAATTATTTTATAAACTAACAGAATAACCCGAAAATAATCTCAGTAATTGCATCTCACTAATTATAATTATAAACATTAACGTAGACATGGATGTTAAAAAAAAGAAAAAAAGTTTGATCCGCTTTCTCGCCAAAACTCATTTACCTATAACTATATATAATAAATAGATAGATCAAGCGTTAAATTAAATTAAATTAGGAAAAAGTCTTATTCTCACGGAATTCCTTTTTTAAGATCTCGGGCATAGCTTCAGGTGGACAGTATTGTAGATGGTGGTTTGTATTCGATATATTTTGGTCAAGGATATTAGGTACCTACCTTAAATAAATTGGAGATCTTTACGTTACGAGCCCTCCTCAAAACTAAGGACCTCTGTCATCAAAAGGAAAATTAATTACTCTCTTGTCTACCGCGTTTGCCTAATCTACAGGCCAAAGACACACAGTAGCCTAATCTTACTTGAAATCCCCTGAAGACCTGGAAATAAGTATACTTACTTAATAATATAAAACTCAAGAATAGCAGATTCAATTAAAAACTAAATACATACATAACCGATCTCTCACTGAACTCACATTATTTGAATGACACCTTTTTTAAACCTGTATTAAAATTCTACATGATTAAATGAAGATTCATGGTCAAATTAAAAAAACCTTTTTTTTATCAGGTATCAAATTGAGCTAATTGCTCTGTAATAAATGCCTGAATGCTAAAAAAAATATCAAGACTATTTTACTGCAAACTTAATTTGACAGAAGTAATACTCACTCAACAAACTTGCAAAGAATCTAATTAGAGGCTCAACCACGTCTGCTTTGAAGCAACAATGTGACACTTTTCCAATACACTATCACCTCTCACAAACGCAATTAGAATGTACGGCAGGCCCAGGAACGCATATGAAGAGCCGAGGATAGCCGTCTGCGCATTCTTACCACGATCACGTATTAATGCTTGTATATAAACCAAGCCCAGCCAGGATGAGACACACATTTTTACCACAACCTCGACGGCAGACAGTGATCCAGCCGTCGCAATGAACACACAAAAGTGCAACATGTTCAAAATTGTAATCCTTTCCGTGCTTAGTATCGCGAGTGCTGAATATACGGCTTCAAGACTAGTTAGAAACGTTTACAATGAATGTTTAAGTCAGTATTCCGTGGAATGTGTTAAACCGAGAGCGTTGCAATGGATTTCGTTAGTGTCCAACGATGATGAGATTAAAATTACTGATAACCTATCAATTATTAAGACAGCAGTTCTGGAAGATGAAGAAGCTGACCCAAGGTTCGCTAAGGATCCTACTTACGCCATCTTTGACAGCGTTGATCGGTTTCTCCAAACGCATTCAGTGAAAGTGAAAGTTCCTGAGGAGTTGAGTGGAGCTTCAGAATATGTGCCAAGATCGCTTCTCGCCGACTTACCGTCAGAGCTGGACATGCCTCTGGATGGAGAAGAAGACGTTGAGGTTGTGGAAGGCAGGAAGAAGAAGATTAAGCTGCCTAAACCCTTAAGGATAAAGTCTAGTGAGTGAAAATTATTGACAGTGAAATTTGTGGCATTGGATTTGAACATTTTGGAACTTAACGAACAAGAATTGACTTTACTTAGAATTGAATACTGTGGCAGTCTTCTGACATTTCTTTCCTCAAACCATTTATAACCCTATAAATAAAACAATAGATAATTTGGCTCTTACAGTCCCTAATAATGTTATATCACTTTCTTTCCAGAGCACGGTCTCATCAAGAAGGTTCTGCTGCCGTTCCTCCTTGGTCTGAAGTTCAAGGCTTCAGTCCTGGTCCCGTTGGCGCTGGCTATGATCGCTCTCAAGACCTGGAAGGCTCTGACCCTCGGCCTTATCTCGCTAGTTCTATCTGGTACGTACAGTATGAATTAAGTAGGGTTACTTTTCAGTTTTATATAGATCATTTAACATTGTTATGAATCTTTTTTTAATTGATTAACTAGGAACGAAGAAATCAAATAAAGCTTTAAAGCTAAAGTCTAACTTGCTACCTAAGATATTTGTCTCATAAATTAGGTAATTTTAAGTTCAAAGACGAAATGGAGAAAATTGCCAAAACTTAAAACCTCATTTAACAATTTGCTGTTTTGATTATAATACTCAACCTGAAGTTGATTACGTGTTTTATACTTAATGGATACTTAGAAATAAGCGATCACGATTAACTGGAAAATCTGTTCTCAGGTGCCATGGTCATCTTCAAGTTCACTAAGCCGAAAGTGGTGAATTACGAAGTGATCCACTACCCCCAGCACCACGTGGAACACCATGTAGACCATCATGCCCCAGCTTGGGATGCTCACGGACCCTACCAGGCCAGGTCAATCGAAGATTCCCACCAATTAGCCTACAACGCTCAACTCTGAAACGAACCCAAAGCTTTTAATCTAAGACTCTGACAGTGACTGTAATTTATTAATTTATTTATTTGTTATTTATTTAATTTTGTAAATTAAATAGTTATGTGAAGCTTTATTCTTAGATGATTATTTTCCTTCAATAAATTTGAGGGGTTGGATATGTTTGCGAATGAAGGAGCTGCATTTGCTGCTGCTAATATAGGTTAAGCTTTTATCTGTAGCGGGGAAATGAACACTTATCTATTGCAATATCGAATGCATTACATTGATCAATAAAAGTTACTTACTATCAGTTGAAAACACACAACAAGTTGTGGAGCAAAAATAAATTAAATGGTTTACATCTTGCATCGTTCGATGTTATACGAGTTTATGAAGTGTTCATAAACTCCAAAGCGCAGCAAGAAAAAAGTTCATTAATATGACCTCGATTGCAACATTGTTGCAATGCCTATGGTAAAAATCCCACTTGATATGCTCAAAAAACACATCGTTGTTCTAAAGCTAACTGACGTTGATAATCGATTCATGATTTAAAAATGCCTTGAGTAAGAATTCTTCTAACGAAATTGCGTTTGTGACATAAGGGGCTCTGCTTAATAGTATCCCCCTAAAGATACGCACCTTCATTTCGTTAAGGATTCAAAAACCATTATCTAAATATATTTTCTCCTAGTACAAAATAACAAAAGCGGTTGTAGAGACGGAGTAGACCTCGTTGAAGAAGGCGATATGAGCTAAACAATTTCCTCAAAACCAGACTTAAGTGATGCCCTTGACAGAAACGGGTGGAAAGAATAGAATCCTTTCAGCAGTTAGACAACATAGGAAAAGTAAAGTAAGGTTATTATTAAGTCATGGTTTCAAATACGCTGGAGTTTAAAAAAAAATGCAGCTGGTGTTATTTTCATCTATTTTCGTCTATTAAGTGAAAGACATGCACGGTTTTCACTTTTAGTTATTCACTTTCGTCCTTAGCCAAATACGAATGAAGAGAAATTGCGCGTGGGTGAATCGCCTTTGGACTGTCAATAAGAAACAAATTCCTTAAAGTAGACCATTTAATCAATTAAGTAGAACACTTTGGTGCACTAAATATTTTTCCTATGAATATACAAGGCCAGCGTAGTTGAAAGGCCTGACCGCCCCAATTCTGAGTAGACTCGAGCCCTTATGGGCTGTAGACAGCAGAGCGGGCGGGCGGGAACATGATGCGTAATTTTTTTTTTTTTTATTTCGTCCTTTCTGGACAGGCGAAGGGATGTCAGCCCATACTGCCTGGTCTGTAATTTCATTTTATTGTACTTTTCCATTTTTTTAAAAAAAAAAAGGCCGGAGCCAAGTCTTCAATTAGTTAGTATTAAGGCCGAGGCCAAGTCTTCTCATTTTCTCTAATCCAGTAGGGTAAATTCATGTCTAATCCGGTTCTGTCAAGTCCGAGAATTATGGTAAAATCCAGTGTGTGATTATTAGGGTTTCGTATCTTAAAAGAAAAAAACGAAACCCTATTAAGGGCCCCGGAGACGGTCAAACAGTTTGATTCAAACACGTAAAGTTTGGTTTGACTCAAACAAAGGTGGTTTGAACGGTTTGTCAAAAATTTACGTGTTTGAAGGATATTTGATGCAATTTCATATTTTTGTTGTGTTTGACGCGTCAGAAGTGTAATTACGACAGCGTACAGAATCAGACTGCGCAGAGCCGTTTGACAAACCGTTCAAACCGACCTCAAACACGTAAGTTTTGAGTCAAACCGTTTGACCGTCTCCGGGGCCCTTTAAGATCACTTTCGTGTCCGTCTGTCCGTCTGACACGGAGGCTTTTCCCGAAAGACACTCTATCATTACTTTACATCACAGAAATGTGTCGGTTCTTTTTCATCATCGTGTGTATGGTCGACAACTGATTTACTGACTTCTGTTAATAACAAACCATGCACAGTACTGGCCAACATTTGTACTTCTTTTAACACAGCCTCAGTGGCCGCTAGGTCGAGCATTCGACCCTCATTACGAAAGTTCCGAATTCAAATCTCGGTGGGTATTTGTGATACTTTTCTCCATTACATGCTGAGTCACCATGCAAATTGTCCGAAAAGAAAGATGATTCCGTGCTTCGGGCGCAAGGCATGTTAAGCCGCGGGTCCCGGCTGCTATCACCTACGAAAGTACTCGTAACAAAAAACAGTTTGTGGCTCTATTATTATTTTACCACCTTTTATACCGTGTTTTTGGCAAATAAAGACTTATCTTATCTTATCTATAACATAACTAAAACTGACACCACACGATGATGAAGTACAATAATTCGTGTTTCAGTTAGCACAAGTAAAGTGTAATATTTTTGAATATAAATTATCGATATAATTGCACGTTCTTGACCGGCTTAATTATATTTTCTATGGTCATCATTTCATCTGAAAGGAGGTATCTACCTCTGGCTTTATTTTTTATACAAAAAGTATATTTAATACAGAGAATATGATAGGGTGGTTAATGGTAGCGATTCACACAGTCACAAATTTCGTCAGTCCTTTTCACCTTTTAAAGATTAAAAAGGGACAGGAGATGGCCATTCTAATATTAGAGCTGTCAAACATCAAATATAAACCTTATGGACGCGTCGATTGCACAATTTTAGAGAGCACGTAAAACATCCGACCTAAAAATATCGTAATCTGACAGCCTATGCCTCAATTTTAGGTTATCATTCATTCAAAATAATATCATTCGTTCATTTGAATTCATCACCTCTCTTTCGTACTAATGGAACTCATATTCTCTTTGATACTAATAATTCTAATTTTAAAATCCACGCTATCCTTTTCGTTTTTGTGGATTTTAAAATTAGAATTAGAGCATGACTGTAGAGTCAGAACTAAAGTTCTTACTTCTTGCTCTGGACCTCTTTAGCTTGCTAACAACGCGTCGTTTCTATCCGGTGCGGTGTTGTGGCTATTCACACTGATGAGTGTGAATAGAGTGTGATTGAGTCGCGTCTTGGAACCAAACGCATACTCACTAAGCAATTCTTGGCAAAATGTAGAGACCGCACAAAAATATGCAGACACAACATCCCTTTAGTTGTGCAGTCACGACTCGAGTTTAGTTTTTATTTTGCTTTTTTCTTTTAATAAAATTTAAATGGCTATAATTCTATCATCGTAGGGCTCGAGCATACCCATAAGGGCGATCACGATAATCGACCACGCCCGCCCGTCTAGTGTGAATTAGTTGACTTTAGCAGGCGTGTGCAGTTTTCCTTAGGATATCTTCCTTCACAGTAAGAACCTCGAGAAAACATTCTAATAGAATAGAATTCGCAAATTGTCGCCTTAGAGTGAAAACCTCGTAAGTGTGAAAGAAGAAAATTTTCAAGCGAAGAAAAAAACAGCGTCGTCGTCAAGATATTTGGACCAATAGGGGATCGGACTACTTTTTTTTTATTTTATAAATCCAAACTTCTTATTTTCTGCTATCGAACACTACACTACACTTTTCTGTTTTCAAACGTTTCAGTAGCCTAGTTTAGAACGCGCAGTCTGAATACCTTTACTGAAAATATCCGGAATCCCTAACGGCAAGAAAAAGCGAAGAGAAACGTTTGGCTAAAAGGGAAAGTCTTAAATGCGGAAGTAGCCAAGCCAAAGCCCGACAGACATCCTGCATTGTCGCCTAAAAGGATCCGTGGTCAGCACTGGCTCGGAATACAATTGACCTAGAACAATCAAGGACGAGTTATTTGTGCCAACACGGACTGGCTTTGATTTTTATAAACTTATGCACCTCGTAGAGCAATAAAAGCATCGGTGGTGTAGTGGGTAGGGCCGCTGACTTCCGTCCGGGAGACGCGGGTTCGACCTCACCACTAATGTGTTTTCGAATTTCGGATTCATAATGATTCATATGTACGTTTATTTAACGCTCTTACGGTGAAGGAAAACACCGTGAGGAAACCTGCACACTCCTGCGAAGAAATTCAAAGGTTGTGTGTGAAATTAACAATCCGCACTGGGCCAGCGTGGTCGACAAGGCCTAATCGCTCTAATTTAGGGTAAGCTTGAGCCCCTTGGTGGGGACGTATATTAGCTGTTGATGAAGGCCGCCCCTATAATAGCCGCATAGTAGGTACATTTGGAAAAATGCTACATCGTAACATTTCACTATACGGGACCAAAAAATCGAACACTATGAAAATGGGATATTGGCCTCGATTCGGGACTAATTCTAATTTTAAAATCCAGCTATCCTTTTCGTTTTTATGACCAATGAAAGAGAGGTGATGAACGAATGATATTATTATTCATTTGAACGAATGATAACCTAAATAAGGGCATAATAGCTGTCAGTTTAAGAGATTTTTATGTCGCATGTTTTAAGAGCTCTCTAAAATTGTGCAATCGACACGGCCTTATGGTTCAAATTCGATGTTTGGCAGCTCTAATATTAGGATGGCCATATCCTGTCTCTTTTCAATCTTTAAAAGGTAAAAAGGACGGACTAATTTAAATTAAGGATTAGAGCGTGACATCCCGAATCGAGGCCAAAACACGTCAAAATCTTGTTCAATAAGGCTGCCCCCACAATAGCCAAAATAACAAAAAAAAAAAAAGTACATTTGGATGAGTGTTACAAGCGTAAGATTGAAAAAAAAAATTTTTTTATTGTAATAAAATGTAACTTTAATATCTCAATTTTATAAGGTTTGATTTTTTGGCCCCATATAATTGTATTGTAAAATTGTACTATGTGGCTATTGTGGGTCCTATTTAACAGGATTTAAAAAAAAGGTTTTAAAACCAAAACATCTAAATTTAGTAGGTACCTACGGATTTTTTGGGTATCATACGAAATGTTCCATTTTTCAAACGCTTACTCTGGGGTGGACTTTTTTAAATTTTGAACCAATTTAACCACTCTCCAAATATTATTCGAATAAGCATTCGGACTGGTACGCGGTCGTGTTCGAACCAGCGCCTCCTGGGCGCGAAGCAGCGGCCGCTATTACACCACGGAGCCAAATACAAAGGTGTAATAGCGGCCGCTGTATTACACCATCGAGACGAGCTGAATACCAGACAAGAAAATTATACATTTTATTTATTATACTGCACCCAACATCTTATTTACTTATTTATTTATTTAACAATTTATTGTACATGATAGAGATAACACAGACAAAACATTGGACAAAACATATAGTAAAACGACACAACATCTTATTACTCTTGATACTCTTTGCTGTAAAAAAACAATTGCAATAGGTACATTTTTTTCTCAAATTTGATTACTTTGTCAAACTGAAGTAACGTGCCTTTTTTTTATTTGATCTTTATAATGGCTAGTTTTTAGAGCGGTGAAATGGGCGGAGAAGATGATGTTCCATCGGCGGTTGCTTCCTTGGTATGCGCTGTTGTTGCTGGACAATCTCTGGGAAGAGCTGGCGGCGGATATGGATGGTCACACCCGTTCATACACGTCAACCTAACCGCTCACGGAATAATAGGATTGTTGCACTATCAAAGTAAGTCGAATATTGCCTATTCTGTGTTCCCTAGCCGCAAGAGCCACCTGTGTAGTAGAAGTCGATCCAAAGTATGTGTTTTTGAATGCAAGGGAATGGGAGATAAAAATCACCTCATTAACGTGAACCGGCCTAAGGTCAGCCCGAGGGTTGCAAAGTAACTTAAGAAAACCTAGCTGATCCTTTTCCTTTCTGATTTAACTGATTTTTTTTTACTGTTGTCAACCCAAAAAGGGGCTCGGGGCCGTCACTTATAAGCAATAAGAAGAAAATAATTCCACCCAGAACCGATGAGCGTTGGAGCAGACGGGTTCTCGAATGGAGACCGCGTCTCGGGAAACGTAGTGTGGGACGCCCCCCTGCCGGGTGGACTGATGACCTGAGGAAGGTCGCTGGTGGTGGCTGGGTGAGGAAATCGGGTGATCGTGCGCACCCTTGGGCTTGGGGAGGCCTACGTCCAGCATTTGACTGCAATAGGCTGATTGAATTCCACCCAGAAATGAAACGGATCAGGTAGGTTTTGATTTGTTAGGTTACCGTGTGACCTTCGCACTCAGAATTAGCAAGCCCGCTCCGTAGGCCATTCACTTAGGATCAGCCTTTCCCATTTTCGAAAAGTAAGGGGTCCTTCCCACTCCCTATACTCAAAATTTATTTATTATAATTATACGTTAATTCGACGCTCTATGGTGAAGGAAGACATCGTGATGAAACCTGCACACTCCTGCGAAGACATTCAAAGGTTATGTGTGAAGTCGACCAACCAGCACTGGGCCAGCGTGGTCGTCTAAGGCCTAATCGCCCTAATTCAGGGTAGGATCGAGACCCCCGGTGGGGACATGAGCTGTGGATAATTACATCGGGTGGACAAAGTCCTTCCAGAATTCCTTCCTCGTAGGTATATCATGCAGTGGTCAATCTGGAAATCACTGAACCGATTCCAGACCCAGATTTGCCACTGACAAGGGTAAACTTTACCGGTGGGATTACACCAGGGTCCCGTTTCACGAAGCTACAAGTAACAAGTTACAATTTAACAATTACAAGCTGAGAAATCTCACAATTTACAATTATTATGCCCATTTTCACCAACTACCCCTAAACTGTTCCTTAACTAAGTATCACTTATTCAAAGGAGTACCTTAAACCATCCCTTAACTTAAATTCCGTTTCATCGTTGTATTCGTCCCTTATGTAAGGGCTACTTAGTTAAGTGACGTATAGTGATGAGCTGCATCTGTTATGCCCCGGAACAACATTAGTATTTTGGTTATTTACCGTTTAATGACCATTAAATACCTAAAAATAATAATGAATGCGTAATTACTTCAAATTAAACAAAAATATATTTACTTATCATTGTTATTGATATTATGAAGTAAAGGGCTGTATGGAAAATAATCCTTGGCCTTCAACTATGGTTTTTAAATTTTGACAAGCAGGCGGATGGCAGAAGTCGGAACCCTCACTTTTTTTGCGTTGGTTGGTTGGTAGGTAGGAAAATAGGTAGTATAGATACCTACACTTACCTGTCATCAGGAAATTCCAAAAATCTTTCCACTTTTTTTTAATATATAAACACTGTAGTATGTTTTGAAAATCTGTACCTATCTTGTGAAAAAGTCCAAGTCATCATATATCTCAAAAAAAAAATGGTCGTTCGCGAGGCCGCCGTATTGATAATACATTTAAAATATCTTCCTCAGTTTCTATATTTTCTAAAGTATCCAAAAACTCGAACAAATAACTATCCATAACTGTAGTTTTACGAGCGAAAGCGTAGAGAGTAGAGAAAGGTCGGATGCATACTCTCCCAAGATGCTGTCCCTTAGTTAGGGGCGGGTTTATGATCCCGCTATTCGACCCCGTAAGTTTAAGGGACTCCTTTAGGCCCTTTAGGCTCCTTTAGGCTTTAAGTGACACTTAAATGTTGGTGAAAACCAAATTCGCCCTAAGTGTTACTTAAAATGAATTTAAGTGTCCCTTATATTTAGGGATTGTTGGTGAAAATGGGCATTAGTGTTTCACAAACCTGTACAAAAATCATCACAATAGTAAACTGTCTATGAATGCATCTTACAAGGAAAATTATATCTATTTGTGGTCCACATCCTAATTCAATCACTCAGGCTGCGTTCCGAGACGCGTTGAAATCGATTAAAGTACGTTCCGAATCACAATCAGCCATACATTTTTTTGCTTTTCTGATCGCTGACAGCGCTGAAAGTCTGATTCGGAATGCGCCCTCAATCATTCACCCTTTTTAAATTAAATAATAATTTTTATCTAATTAAATGAAAACTATGTTTGGTGTTTGTTTATTTCTTATGGATCATCAGAAAAAGCTCAAAATGATATTTTTGAGAGAAATTCTCAAGGTGTCCTTTTTGGGTACTTTTCACCATACATGTATGTCAGATACAGTGTGATATTGTGCTCCGGACCCAAGCCAGTTCAGAGCTACGCACAACTGCATTTTCAGATCTAGTCCTTGAAACCTCTATCTGTTGGATTGGATGTAACATGGCGCCAGCATCAGAATGCTTGATCAGAATCAATTCCCCCATCTACTCAGGTTTCATCCGAAATCTTTCGTTGAATTGGTATTCGGATCGAAATAAAGTATTGATGCGTACGAACAAATAAATTATTGTAGCCATTAAGCTACTGTACAATTTGTTTATTGTCCTTAATAAATAAAATAATCATCGTCTGAGTTCGACGATGACGAGTCACACTCCAGCTGCGGGAATGCTGTTGCAGCATTGACATAATTCAATTTCGATTGTATGTTCTACCTTACTTTATTATTTATTTAAAAAATCGCATGAAATCCGAATGTTTTGATCACTTATTAATTACTGTTACAATTCTACCTAACTAAAAAGCTAGGTAGACTTGTAGCAAAATTGACAATTATAAATAACAAAGTTACAACTTTATTCGTGAAACACTTGTTCGATTTAGCGAATTTTGAACAATAAAAAAAAATGTCTATGACTTGTAAATTTTGTACTTGTTGTTTATAAAGTAACAATTGTAAAAAATAAACTTTGTGAAACACTTGTATCCAATAATGTTGCCACTTAAGGTCAATGTTGCCATTTATTTCTACAAGTTACAAATTACAATTACAATTCGACGTACATTGCGTAGACGATTAGATAAAACGATAACGGCTTACAGTTTAGGCGAATGGGCTTACGCAATGTATATCAAATTGTAACTTGTTACTTGTTGCTTCGTGAAACGGGCCCCAGTTGTACCCAACAGACGAATTATGGAAATTGACGAATTAAGGATTTCAAGTTTTTTCTAACACCAGAACGTAATTGGTTTTTTATTAACACTTTTAGCGGAACATACCATTAAATATATTTTTATTTTGTGACACATTCTGATTCCATACAAACTTAATGGACGTTTAAAGACGTCTGTATTTATTACAATCCCGTCTTGGGTTTAGAATTGGACATTAGCGTCTGAATATGTCATCTCTGAATGCTGTACCGCATACGATTACTAGTTTCTAGACAAATTAAATAACGTCTAATAACGTCAACGTTATAGCGTAGCGACGTATATTGAAGTTGTGAATGCGTGCGTAAATAGTTATGTATGTGTGAGTGCCTTGTATAAAGTGCCGGTAAAAAATTATGTAATACGGCAACAGAGGTCTGGGAAATCAAAGTGATACAACAGTGGCAGCAGTGGCAGTGATAGTAGCTATAGAGTAATGTATGGTCCGCGAACGTTGTATGTATGTTTTTAATATGTATGTATAATAGGTGACCTGCTCTATAAATAAGAACTATTTCACCCTTCTTGTCTTGAGTTTCAGTCTTGAGTTCACGAACATTATCGTACGTTCTAGATATAAATACACATTTTTGGTCGACGTTATTGCACGTTGAGTCAGTAAATATTACAAAAAAATGACATAATGATCGTTGCACCGCTGAAAGTGTTATATCAAATAAAATATAATCAACTAGCGTTATGTAAGATTTTCTCGTGGGAATAAGACTTTTCCCGGTAAAAAGTATCCTATGTGATCCTGGATACAAACTATCTCTGTTCCAAATTTCATTCTAATCCGTCCAGGCGCGTCCGATAAGGTGTGAAAGCGAAACAAACATCCAAACATCCAAATATATTTTCATTACTCATACTCTGAAAGTAGTTCGGAAGTTGCCTGAGGAGCGGACTTCAGCGGACTGAAGGTAATAAATACTTTTCAGCCCGGAGGAAGAATCACTTTCAACTGACAGCTGTCATTCATTCATTCATTTTCATTCATTCTGGAAAATTATTAAAAAAGAAAACTGGTTCTGATTTCACATTTTTTTATTGAACTATACAGCCACTCAATTACAGCGCAATGTTAAATTTAAATAACATAAAGTTAAGTATTAATTAAAGAATATATATTTTGAAAATTACTTTATTATAATTAACTTTCAACTATTTCTTTAAAATAAAATAGATTTGGGTAAAATATTTAACATTTTTCAATGATGGAAATTAAAAATAATGGCTCAAAAGCTGGCCAGCACGGCCACAGCAAAAGATAAAAAATAGGCGGGAAAGCAACAATCTGATTATCATTTGTTTCTCAAGTTGTAGGATTTTGTTTACAATGAGTTCATCTGAATCAGTTATGGAAGTCACTCATTTTCTCTTTAGCTAATTCGTGTTTTTATTTTTACTTTCCTTGTATTCGTAATGAAAAGCACAGTGTTTAGCTCTGGTTAAAAGACTTATTTAATGCCTCGAACTATTAGGGCCCTCGCTACGCTCAGGTCCCAAACCCCGTCTCGGCGCTAAATAAGTTACTTTCATCCCTCGTATAACAATGTACTATTTCACATTTATAATTATTAGTGTGATCTTTTTAAAAACTAAACTTTTTTTAAATGCGACATCATTCGATCAAACTTCGCTCAAAGTTCAGGCAAGCAATGCTCGCGAGCAAATTTGCAAAGATAAATCGGAGAATTAGACATTTAAAAAAAAAATTATTACAAATTTTTCTTTTTAGGTTCAGTATTTGGAGTGGACACCGCTAAAATATTTCCTTGGAGTTTGGCAGCGGGGCGATTTTTATCCCTCGCTGGTTTAAATGCTGATGTTTGGCGCTACAAGCATAATTTAGCGCCCGTCTTGTTCGTACTAAGTGGCCTCGTACCACTTTTTTTGGAAGTTACTGAAAAGAAAAACGAAGAATTAGCAATGGGCGTAATAGTGGCCAACTTAGCTTGCCTGGCATATGCCGCAATGAAGAATAAGAACAACTGGATGTGGTACACTGTTGCGGCAGGTGTTGTCGGCTGTTTAGCTGCACCTATTTCTAAAATCAATGTAAGTCTCTTCATATTTTATTATTATTGCGACATTATAGGTACTCATGCTACCATAGAAGGTTGTTGGTGAATTTACTAAGATCTTATTGTCAAAATGAACTGAACGGCTCGAGTAACAGGTGACGATGCTGATCAGATATGTCCGCGCTGGTCTGGTGGTTGGTCGATTTCATACACAACCTTGGTTACTACTTGGTGATACGTGCGTATTTGCGTATTTGTTTTTTGCCAATCACGATGTTTTGTTTTTTGCCAATATGAGAAATATTAGGAACAGACAGTAATTCTTTTGCGCACTCATCCGTATCCGATTCTCATTCGATTCTTATCCGTTTCTGATCCGGTTTGGCCATCCTAGTAATTGTATGGACGCTTACGCACCCATACGTATCCGGTTCGTTTTCGATCCGTAAATTCTCACTCCGGATCGGTTTTTTTACGGATCAAAACCGAGTCGAAGTGGCCGCCATACAAATTGTACGTACGCTTGCGCACTACACGTTTTTTTACGGATGAAGAGTGAGGTACGGGGAGGGCAAAGCTCGCGCTGCTAGTGATGTGCCAAATTGACTATTTTTTGATAAACAAGTATTTTAGTACTCGTTACAAAAATAATCGAATGCACACTCGAGACAAGAGATCCCAGGATTCTATTTACGTGAAACGAACTACACGAGTAACGTGAGCGACTTTATTGCGGGATCTACATTACATAAGTAGATATAATTAAAAAAGATCAACCTAGTATTCGAATTTTACAAGTACCTGAAATCTATACTCGAGTACAGTCGACTGCTCATCAGTCAGTGGTAAAGTGTTAACACTTTGACCTTGAACGCTTCTTGCTTCTATAGCATTATGGTCGAGATCAGCTCAGTCAGTCAGCTTGACTCGGCACATCACTACGACAATATCATGCAATATCGTCTCAAATACGAATGAAAACCGGATCGGATACGGATGAGTGCGCAAACGCTAGACGTGAATTTACCGTCCGTATTTTTTACGGATCAAAAACGGACCGGATAAGAATCGGATGCGGATGAGTGCGCAAACGCCCTAATTAAGGTATTTATCATTTGAAAGATATTGTATAACAACTGCGATCTCCAACCCGCCTGCCAAGCGTGGAGATTATGGCAAAACCCTTCACTTATTAAGTGGAGGAAGTTCATAGTCCAGCAGTGGACCTTAACGGGCTGTTGATGTTTTTTTTTATTGTTTAACAATGGGCAGATTTGAGGGGGTCACGACGCAGGAGCTACAAGAGAACTAGTACTCTCTGATGGGACTCCGAGGGTGGGCGACTCAGCTGACAGAAACCCGGAAGCTCCGAGGCAAATGGTCCATGGAGGGAGGGTGACACCAGGGATTGCGCGGTACTTGGGGGGGACCGACGGCCAGTGACGGCAATAAGCCTTCGCTGCGCTGGGTCTCGCCAGATATACCAGAAGCAGCGAGAGCTTGTAGCGAACGTGCCATCCATGATAGCTTTGACGTCGAAGAATTATTTGTAAAAATATTAATTCTGATTTTGATTTTGACCGTGGATGTCAGGCGACTCACCTACTGAAGGTAGCACGTGGCACGGCTGGGCTGACTTGACGCTATCATAAGCTCCTCGCAGACGTCCACACTCTGCATACATACCGGTTTTCTTTTTGTTTCAGCCTCTAATTCCTTTGGGTTTTGCAGCTTATGACTACTGCTCTTTTAGGAGCTTTTTCGGTCTGAGTATGTTTTGATGAAATGAACGATACAATTATTATTGGTTTAGTTTAGAATGTAAATTCTAAAATTGGTAAGTTCTTGAATAGGGTGTTTGACTATGCTTTTTTTATTTTATAAATCCAAACTTGTTAGTTTCTACTATCGAAGACTAAAATAATTTTTGCTGTATCTTTAAAATTGACCGAGTTATAAAGGTTTGAAATTCAAGATTGGACAGAGAGATAATCTCAATACAAAAAATAGTTTTTGAAAGAGACAGACATGAAAGTTTAATAAATCACTGCAAATTCGAGACGGTTCGTTACTAATCTATATTTTTAAATTACTTAAGTCATAAAATATGGTAAATTTAGTAACAGTCAAATAACCTATTTATCTTATAAATCAGTGGTGCTTTGGCAAATCGCATGCAGCCATTGAAATCATTTTGGAATAGCAGCAGAAGAGTTAATTGTTACCTGCCACTCAAAAGCCAACTATCGATAGTTTTATCGATAGTTGACTTTTGAGTGGCAAGTAAAATAAACTCTTAATCAAAATTTAAACTATAAACATAGTTTTAGATATAAGTTGGTTGAGCGACAAAATTATCAACAATGACAAAACGTAAAAATATTTCGCCCAGACTTCCTTTTTGATCGCGAAAAGACTAGAATGAGATGCTGGCTAATAGCTTGATTTTTAAATTAGGGCGTGACCTCCAAAATTAACCCCATAGACCCCGATTCGGTGAGTCACGCGCGGAAAAGCCTAAATCCTTAATTTAAAGTCCTAGATATCCGTGAGTAATGAAAGGGATATGTAGTATAGATGAAAAAAGACGTTTTAAAATGAATGATAACCTAAAATAAAGGCGTTTGCGACGCGTCTATAATGGTCTAAAATTCGACGTTTGATAGCAATTTCTTCTCTTGTCTCTTTCTTTCTTTTGAGAAGGACGGACGAACTTAAATTAAGAATTTGAATTGTGACTTCCCGAATTAACTTTTTCTTAGACCCCGCCTTTATAGTCTTACCTATTAGGTGTAGACGAGACCTCTTAGATATTATCATACGAAGACATTTGATGCACAGTAGCCAGCATATTCGGCTGGACACTTTTACAGCGTCATAAAACAATTCATTTGCACATGACGTAAAGCTTTTCATAACTAGAGGGTAACTTATGTAAAACCTCCAAGGCCCCGTTTCACGAAGCAACAAGTTACTTTTTTTTTTATAAATTACTTGACCTCCACCACAGATGACTACAGTACTCCATGCAAGATCGGACCTGAGCTTTGTATAACATTAAGAGCTGTCCAGGCGTGAAGTACCGCTTCACTCTTGGATGCCCAGCTTTTTGGCCGCAGTGTACTAGTAACAAGTAACAATTTGATATTTATTGCGTAGCCAATTCGACGAAACTGAAAGCTCTTGTCATTTTACTTCGTTGACTACGCAATGTACATCAAATTGTACTTGTAACTTGTAGCTTCGTGAAACGGCCCCCGTTATAAAAAACTTTACGTAATTTCTCATATATTTTTTATAAAGTAAAGCATTTTCCTTTTGCGATTGACTATGGTTTGTTTGGAGCGTTCCTTTGTCCCTGTCTAAGTAACCGCATCGTATGTGCGTATCCTAATGCGAAACGCGACGGGGGGTTTCTGAGTGCTCTGTAGCGTTGTTTTATTAGATAAGTCCTGTGGTGGCACTGATGAGTTTTCAGGCAGCTTATTAAAGGAATAAAATAATTCTAAAAAATCCGGTAGATGGCGTTCGCAAAGTCATAGTGCAAAACAGATGATGCAGGCGCAAGGTAAAAAAAAACTTGAAGTTAAAGTTAATTGTTTATTTCCATAGGATGTTATTACATCACTTAGATCCGTCATTACATTTTTTTGGGTGAGTTCACTAACACAATGGCGGAATCTGTGGAGAAGAGCTCTCCGAAGAAACTCCACAGTCGTCGCATCTTTTGCGTTTCCTTTTTTAAATTAAATATTGTCAATTACAAAATTAATGCTTATTATAATATCGAAAAAGCCTGCTACTCAAACAATCTATTCCCATGGACATCTGTCTTCTAAGTAATCAGATATCCTATAGTAACCTTTTTTATACAATTTGTTTTATAATTATTTTAAACTTGTCTAAAGGTAAGTTTTTAATATCAGCAGGGACCTCATTGTAATAACGTATACAATAGCCTTTAAAAGAATTACTAATTTTATGTAGTCGGCTGACATAAGCAATCAACTTGTCTTTATTTCTAGTATTAAAATTGTGTATATCACTATTGACGTCTGTGATAGATTGTTTTTGTACCTATCTCTGATTACTGCGCTTCATTTCTTTGTTCCTTGATTTTTTCGAAGTAAAGCCATGATTTCGCAGCGCCATCTATCGTTTTGGTTGGAACGGTTTGTTTTTTTTTTATATGACCTGTCAGAAAATCCCATGACTACAAAATGATAGCTGCCTTTTTTTGTAACGGACAATCGCTATTTCTACTATAGTTGTAATATAGTGGGCGCGAACTTGACGATGCCACAAAACACCATGCATTGGCTGCCCATGCTGGGCTAGACTGGGTTTGAATTCTTTTTGGCGGTAGACCTATGAAACATAACATTTTGTCTGTCGATCAATTTTGTATGAAAGTTTTTATCGTTAATTTTTAAAGTGTTTTGGTTTAATGGACCAGCTAACCTACCAAACGAAAGTTTTATCATGAATTGACGGGTTTTCCCGTCAGCCTGTATAAATTCAATGTTTTTTCCCTTTTTTTGTACCCTGTACCAAAACAATCCTGGAAGCAACTGTTATACAGGAATAAGGCCGCCTATGTTTACCGTAGTTATTGTTTTATTTACACGCTGTGTTAATGGCAATAAAGTATGTTTTTAATTAGTGCGGTTTTTCATTTTTGTCATAAAAAAAGTTTTTCTTTTAAGTATTTAGTCGCTGGACTATTCAGTAATATATTTATTAATATGATTCATTTGTGTTGGAAGTTTGAACCAAAATTTTGGCCGTTGTCCTTTGTCTTCACAAAATCTAATATCTAGTTCTTAAAATATGAGGCGTTATCAATATTATTACCTAAATATCCACTATGGTCAATCGCTCAGGTGATATGGTTGATGAGCGTTGGAGCAGACGGGTTCTCGAATGGAGACCGCGTCTCGGGAAATGTAGTGTGGGACGCCCCCCTGCCAGGTGGACTGATGACCTGAGGAAGGTCGCTGGTGGTGGCTGGCTGAGGAAAGCGGGTGATCGTGCGCTTTGGCGTGCCCAAGGGGAGACCTACGTCCAGCAGTGGACTGCAATAGGCTGATTGATTGATTGATATGGTCAATGACTTGCCTGATGTGTTAGAACATGCGCAAATATTTCTCGTTGCGGACCCACTGTACCCCTGGCCATACCCCTTGGGGGTACGGTGGGTATTTTAAAATAGAACACTACCACCAGCTAATAGTGATGTACACATCACAAACTAAAACCAATAACTGGGGAACATGCGAGATTCAGGCATACAAACGACTTCAGATTTAACATTTCATCTTCATATTCAAAACTGCAAAAGGGCTTATAGAAAAATTGGGATTTGTTTTACGGCACACAAAATATTTACAAATGCAATAAAAGTGTTATACAATTCTTAAAAGAAGTATAATTTGGAATCCGCATGAGGCAAAATATAACCAAATGTTAGAAACGATACAATATAAATTCCCGCCTGGCCCGTGGTCGCCATTCGGGGAACCTTTCTTCCCCAGCAACACAGAAATAGTACTAAGCAGTTACCGGTTCATCGAGCGGATATGCTCCCTTTACGTCGATTACCTTTACGTCGTCGACTTGGAGAGATTCGATGTCAGACGAATCGACACTCGCTGCATAAATCGAGCCTGGTATGGCCATTGCTACTTCTTGCGTATCCTTAGATCCATATCGACGACATTGGTTAAGTGTTATTCAGCCAACACAAATTCGTTCTAAGAATACGACAGCTTTAGAGATAAAAGACCATAATATATACTTTACTTAATATTTATTAATAATTTAATAAGCATATAAGCATTAAGAAACAAATTTTACAGAGCACCCGTTATTTTGTTTTGGTACATATTAATATTTCAATTATTAAATTTATTAGCATAACATTGCATTACATTTTTTTTTCTTAACTATGTGCCTTTCGCGTTTATTAAAACGAACCACTGTGCAGATTAATCTAAAACCTACTTGCAATAAAGATACTATTTGCATAAAAAATTTACGCTATAGAACATTATATACTCACCGGCACATCTAACCGCCCGCTCTTCATTTCAGGGAATACTCGTGATTCTTTATAATTCTATTAGTTACAGCTGATGTCATTTAAAAAGAAGTTGTTAATTTAACGTTTATTTACGTGTGTTAAATTTATCGTAAAATTATCAACAAATCAATTGTAATGTATAACAATAAGCGTAGTTAAAAATTAACCCGAAATACACGGGTGGGCGATTAGATGTGCCGGTGAGTGTATTTATGATCTTTATCCGAAGTGGTAAATATAAGAATTGGATAAAACCAGAAATTGTCTAAAACAAGATATACCAAGAAATGGACATAGTCGTATTTTATTGGTTTTTATTTGGCCATTTATTTATTTATTATGAATATGGCTCTCCGTCGCGTCGTCGCCATGATATTCACAAATCATTCAATATATTATTCTCAAAATATCATATTCGCGAAACATAATATAACATTGGGAATAAAATACTGTCACGGGTATTCTGGGATTTAAAAATTTTTTTAGGAGAAATAGATCCTTATTAACGTGGATTCTCAACGTCGCGTATTTAGTGGACGATTTTTTTTATTATTATTTGGTTCTCACTTTTTCACTAGATAGTTGTTTCACTGGGATTTAATTTCGTTTGTCAAATTTATAATAAGAATAAATAAAAGGTTGTTTCAAATTAAAAGTTGTTTAAATTAAAACGCCTGGCTGTACTTAAAATATGATGTCTTGCGACCATATTTCACGAATATCATATTTTGCGAATATCTTATTTCGCGAATGTATTTCGCAAATGTGCTATTTTAAGAATATAATGTTACGCTATTATGATGTTTTGTGAATACCATATACAGCAACTGAGGTGATTACTGATCTTCACTTTTACATATGCTGTTGAAAAGCAGCACAATATTTTGGGTAACTACTCGATTTTCTTATTAACTACACAATTTAATTTATAAGCGTAGATCTTAGGAGCCTTAAACTGTTTTTTTTAAAGAATAAAACCCATGCACAACCATGCCAGCATGGTAACATTTGAAAATATTTTTTTCTGGTGTAAAAATAATTATTTTAGTTATTTGATATCTTTCTTTTACAGCTACTGTTATTATCAACTACCAATAACTTGACTATACTTATATCAATGGAATAGATTACTAATTTTGGAACCCGTTCTACGCTTCGAATGTCTCTAATATAATAAGAATAACAACCATTTTTTTATAATTATTGCGTCGATTTTTTTTAAAGGCTTTTTTGTTCCAGGATTTTTTTTTCTTTATGGTAAACTGTGTGCCAGCGTCGGGGTAATTTCAGTGACCTTTGACGGCTCTATAACACTTGACAAGGCTTGTGAGGTCGGTTGTTCCCAATGCAGAAGAAGAATAAATATTCAAGTGAATTGTACGCATTCATAACAAAATTATTTAGACCTAGATAGTCCTAGATTAAAAGATTATTATCGATATCTAAACGCGTTATACGAAATTAATTCACATCGTCGTGTTTCCTCTGACTCTCTATTTGTAACTACAGTTCTGACACTCTTCATAAAATGATTTGTACATCAAAATAATGGAGAAATCAAATCTTTCAACTTCCATGCTTACTCGATATACCGTATAATGTATTGCAAACTAAAACCTAAACAGTGAGACAAGAGAGCAAATCCTTCAAGCACTCATTATTACCACACAACTCCTTAAGCCTATCAACTTGAGATCCAGTGAATCCAGAATGAAGTCCTACTACACACAATAATCTCCTATCAGAAAACTTCATACTCGAATCTTGCGTCAGAAAATCGGCAAACTCATAAAAATCCTTTCTGTCTTTACATTTTTCGAATCCTATTTTCAATATGTGCAGACATAGAGGGAATATCGTTCGAATGAACTGGTTTGAACTAGCTGAGACAAGTAATATCAGGACGCAGTATGGTAAGAGGTGGTCTGTTAGCTTGTCGTTCAAAAGGTGGCATAGAGCTTCGAACAGCCAACCGCTTAGTACTGGAAGTTGGTCTTGCGTGACTGCTGCTTCAAATACCTGGAAATAAAAAATCATTCTAAACACAAGCTTTTGAAGCATACCTAATTTCCTACCTATGTTTTGTATATTTATTTTTTCCGTGTGTGCAATAAACTACATTCGATTCTAATTTAAGAAATATCTTCATGTCATAAATCGTGGAGTTATTGGATTTTGTCCTTATGAGAATCTGTTTTTTTGAGAATCTGTCCTTAAGTTCACAAGAGGGAATATGCACATTTTTTTAAATTCATTAATCGTAATATTTCAAGTACCAAATAAACACATAAAAAATATTTTTATCTTACTCAGAAACCAAGTTATAAGGCTTCAAAGTTGATGATTAGACAGAGAGGTCCGACATTGTCACGCGGACTATACATCCGCCATTGAAAATTTTGTTAAGATATATTTGTTTAATAATGTTGTATCTACGATCAATTTTGATTCTGTTTTGACTGTCAGTATTCTATTGTTGTATACTATCAGATGAGCTATGAAAAAAATCATTTTTTTTTTATGCATATTCCCTGGACGCTTTGGTAATCAAAACAAATCTAATGAGCCCTAACATGACGGGGTTATTGCGAAGGGTTATTGTCCGTGGTTCAACTAGTAGGGCTAAGCGGTGGTGGACAATAAATTAATATGTTTAGGTGTTCATATGGCTAAACTAAAAGGCACCTGCCGGCTCCATTATTAGACTAGCTAGTGCGCTCTGAAGTTGCAAATACTATTATATTTTGCCGTAAAAATACCAAATACATTCAGTCGGCCAAAACATTGGTGCTTTTCGGACCGTTGTTGGTTCCTTTACCATCCTGGATGAATGTCATTTGCAAACTATAGATCAACAAACAAGGCTAAAAAAAGGCTGCGCGCAATTGTGCCTTTTCCTTTTGGCCAACTAAATGAGGTTTAATAACTAATATTATAATCGGTATTACTACTTACTGTTGTGTTTGTTGTGAAGCCTTATTGAAATATTCGGTATAGTTTCCTAGTGGAAACTGAATCAAAAATAGTAAACCATTTTCTTAGTCTACCTTACCCCTTCACTTGGATCCACCGCCAAGCTCCACCGGTGAAGCCAACACAAATTTTTCCTCATCCACCGAAGTATCCAAGTATAAGTAGGGAAAAGGTAGCCTTTCTTCTTTCTTACCTCAAAAACAGTTTCGGCGTTCATAACAGTCCCCTGCAGCCATCTCTCTCTGTCAGTCGAGTTCCTCTTCTCGCATTCCTTACAGCTCTCCAGGAACTCTATCACGACCCTGCTTAACGTCGCCGCAGGTGGTAGAGTCTCCCGAAGGAAGTGTTTGAGGGCTGATGTTATGATCTAGAACAGAAAAGATACTAATATAAGGGGCGTTTGTTCAGCAGAAAACCTATAATCAAGCATAATAATTATAAAGTAAAAAATATTTTTTAACAACACGTTTTAATGCACTAAAAAGTATAAAATAATTTTTATTGAGATTTTTATTGGTGTAGTACTCTTGTAGGACTTAAAACGAAAAACGTGGGGTGCATGGAATAGATATTCTAAGAACAGAACGAGGTGATGGCTGAAAAACAGCATAGCTGACGCTTACAGCGTAAGCTTTTCATTGTCGTTCTTATTTTCATGTCTGTCTGTACTACTTATTGATACATAACATATTGTTAATGTAATGACAATATTTAATTTAAAAAAGGAAACGCAAAAGATGCGACGACTGTGGAGTTTCTTCGGTGAGCTCTTCTCCACATATTCCGCCATTGTGTTAGTGAACTCACCCAAAAAAATGTAATGACGGATCTAAGTGATGTAATAACATCTTATGGAAATAAATAATTTTTGACTTTGACTTCAGTCATCATTTTTTCATCAGTTTATACTGATAGACCCGTGTAACCCCCGTCATATAAACTCAATTTCCTCTACTTACTTGTTTATATTCTTCGCTCCTACACTGCCGTAGCACTTTGTATAGTAACGTGATGCGCTCCATTGAGCTCATGAGGATGTCAGGGTCCATGTTTGATACTTCAGAAGGCAGCTTCGGGCTGAGGAGTTTGTTATCCGCTAAAAAAATATGCGAGAAAATCTTTATAATAAGTGAGTACCAGACAGCTGATATAAATAGATAAATAGATACTTATATAGATAAACAACATCCAGACACAAGGCAAACACGGATTGGTGACCGGGCGTTAATTAAAGTCCTCCATGTTTCAAAAGACACGTTAAGGGGTTTTATACTCCCTGCGTTCCGAGACGCGCTGAAATCGATAAAAGCAGCCGTAATCGCGTTCCAAATTACTGTCAGCAGGCAAAACTTATACGTTTTTTGCTTTTCTGATCGCTGACAGCGCTGAAAGTCTGATTCGGAATGCGCCCATTGTTTTAACCGTAAGTTTTAATACTTTCATTTGTGTTTTTTTTGTTGCAATAAAGGTTAATCTCACTGTGTTCAATATATCGTTTCGTTATAGTACTTCATCTTTTTACCCGACTGCTTTAGAAGGAGGGTTATGTTTTTCGAGTGTATGTATGTATGTATCAAATTTATAAAAAAACCAAGATGGCCTATTTTTGGCGCCAAAAGTTTTAAATTTTTCATGCAGTCGGGTTTTTTGTTTTTTTAATAATAGTGGTTATTAACTCATTCTTATAACGTGGTTTTCAAGGTCAACGACCGACCCTATGACCTACCAGAGAACAAATGCACCATCACAATCTGTACAGCGTGTTTCTCGTTGTAATTCCTGATGTTGTCCAACAGCTTCTCTATTATGGTATTCTTCAGTTCCTTGGTTAATATTTGCTGACGGATTGTGGATATTATACCCTGTAAAGATACATATAGAATTATTATCTTATAAGATTCATCAACAGCCTACCCTGAATTAGGCCCAACCACGCTGGCCCACTGCGGGTTAGTCGACTTCACACACAACCTTTGAATTTCTTCGCAGGAGTGTGCATGTTTCTTCACGATGTTTTCCTTTAGCAAAGAGCGGCGAATAAACGTACATATGAATTCGACATTCGAAAACAAATTGGTACGTGTTGGGGATCGAACCCGTGTCTCCCCGGACAGCAGCGGCAGCGGCTCTAGCCACAGACACTATCTGGTCTAGATCACCGACGCTCTTATAAGATTAGTGTCTTAATATAAAAGTTATTAAAATAAGTCAAATTAAATATCACAATTTTGTGTGGGTTGTAAGGTAGATAACCAACCCTACAAACTCTACCTATGATGTCTCAAAATTGTTTTTAATTAAGAAACATTAAATATACAGACGGCTTGGTTAAAAAGTCGACTTTTTCCGATTTAAAACGTAAGGTTATTATTATTAAGTGTGAACTGTAATTTTAATTAAAATAACTAAATTATAATACATCAACAACATCACCATCAACGGCCACAGTGTGCCCTATTGCCTTTCTAGGTGGAAAATATTCATTGTCCGATTAAAACACCTCGCGACACTCATATAAATATATTCTGTTAAATATCTCAATTATTAGAGTTTTAGTCATATCTACGAACGTGATTAATCATAATAAATACCTAACCATTTCTTAACAAAAGTATACTACTCACCTCGGCTATTATCCTGCATTTAAAAAAAATTGATATTACCACAATCACAAATGTTATCGAAACAAGACGTTAACTTTAGTGATGCAACATGCAGTTGAGACGAACTGGATAAAATAGTATGAACTTACCCTCAATTATAAAATATAATAACATTCGTTTAGAATTTTTTATTTGCGGCGTTGAGTTGGGTAACTAATCTAGTTTCAGAAAAAAAATACATTTATTCCTAGCGGACAATGAATATTTTCCACCTATAGTCGGGTTATTATAGGATGGGTTCTGACAGCTTCAAAATTTTTCATACAACGTTAACAACTTTTTTTTATAATATTCAGTTTAAAAACCATAATAGCTAAAATATTAAAAAAAAGTAACTTTACCTCTTATTTTATCATTAATCAGTATGTAATTTTACTTAATAAATAAATTAATAAACGAAATAATATTAAAAAGTTTAATCTGTTAGAGCTCATCCTATAGTAACCCAAGTATAGAAAGGCAATAGGGCACACTGTGCCCGTTGATACATAATACATACATATTTATTTAAAATTAAAATACTCACAGATATCAAACTAGTTGAACAGACGTACTTAAATAAGCGATTTTGATCAAACTCGGCAAGCAAGTAACTGTGTGACAGAAGCACGTTACCAAACTTTTACCGCAGGAAAATATCGTGTTACCATGGGAAAATCTTTCACTCTATAAACTGGATTCGCTTACCTTGACCACAAGTCCCGTGCAGTAATGTTTTGGGTTGGTCAGCACGAAGTCGACCGCAATGTTGATCAGATCCGGGTGTCCTAACTCGATCAGTGTGTATAGGACCGTCCAGTACAGACTTTGTTCGTAGAGGGATATCCTGGAACAAAACAGTAATAAATAGTAGTACCAATGATAGGGAACATGCATAAAAAAATATTAGTTTTTTTCATAGTTCATCTGAAAGTATACAAAAATAGAATACTGACAGCCAAAACAAAAACGAAATTGATCGAAAAACAAACTACCTGTAGATACAACATTATTAAACAGATATAATCTGTCCCTCTTACGAAAACAAAATTTTCTATGGCGGATATATGGCCCGCGTGACATAATATGCCACGCGGGCCATACATCCGCCATAAAAAAAAATGTTTTCGTATGATGTCACAGGTCACGTCGGACCCCTCTGTCTGACCATCAACTTTGAAGCCTTATAACTTTGTTTCTGAGCAAGATATTTGAAAAATTATTTTTTATGTGCTTATCTGAAACATGAAATAATTCGATTAATGAATTTAATGAAATGTGCATATTCCCGAAGCGTACGAATTTAGAAGTTATTGTAATTTTTCCGAATAGTCTTTCTTTAGTCACCTAAATCCAGCCCTCTCCGGTTTTCGTTTCCGCCATTTTTTGTTCCATAGTAGCTTTTATAATTCGTTGTTGGTCTAAGTAAGTACCTTCGATTATCTGTTCTTCTATTCACCTGATTGTCCGAAAAGAAAGATGATTCTGTGCTTCGGAAGGCACGCTAAGCCATTGGTCCCGGCTACTATCTAGTCGTTACACGAGCCAAGTTTGGCGGCTCTATAACACGGACACCAGATGCTGATGATGACTAAGTATATTATTATTACCTAGAGTGCGGAACCAAGTACTGCTTGACGGCGACAATCAGTTGAGACTCAAGTTGTTGGTAGGGATTGGGCGTGGCTTGCTGAGTAGTATACCGCGCGCCCGACAGCTGCAGGAGACAGCCTTGCAGCGCCGCCTGGCGGAGCGGCGCGTAGCTTGAGGTTAGGGACTTTAGCAGCTTCTGGTGGACTGTTGATAACTCCTGGAAACAAAACTCTGTGTCAAACTCCCCGGCAGAGACCGTATGAAGTATACTTGCTCTTTTCCAAATAGGTGTTTGAAAAAAGACCAAATACAAATTAAGACAAATCATGCAGCCAGCATCAAATTATATAGCCAACGCGCGAGGCCCAATGCTACAGGTTTGGCAACTAAATTAAAACACACTATGGCCATATAAAACAGCCATTTAGGGGAAAAATGAGAACTAAAATAAAAGTTAAAAAAGTGGGTGGGTGGGTTTGAATGAGTGAGTGAGTGGGTGAGTGAGTGGTTGAGTGAGTGGGTGAGTGAGTGGGTGAGTGGTTGGTGTCAATAAAGAATATTTGTATTGTATTGTATTGTGAGTGGGTAGGTGGGTGAGTAAGTAGTGAGTTCGATCTGGATTGGGAGGGTCAGTCGGTTGGTCGGCCAGTCAGTCAGTGAGTGGGTGAACGGGTGAGTGAGTGGGTGAGTAAGTGAGCGGGTGAGTGAGCGAGTGGGTGAGTGAGTGAAAGGGTGGGTGAGTGGTTGAGTGAGTGAGTGAGTGAATGACTCACTTGAAGTCCCTCGAAGCCATCTAATACCGACAGGCACCTCGACAGCGCGTGTAGCAGCGCCCGCCCGGCCGCGTTGTACTGAGTGAGGTGCGCGTGCGCCGCCCCACACACACCTATCAGCGTCTGCGCCGCGTAGCACCATTGGCCGGTCTGAGTGAACTGCTCCGACGAATGAGTGATGCAGTTGAGCAGGGCTATGCTGCAGGATATGCCGGTTGGGGCCTAGAAAAGGAAATTTCTTTTCTTACAGTACAATACAAATGTGTTTAGTCGTAAAGGGTTCTCTCAGAATAAATCAAATTCTCACTGACTTTCAGACCCTGTTCAGGTGGGGATTCTCATATGATTCTAACTTAGAGTGCAAGTGTGATGCTGTACCCAAACGATGAAGCATTTGATGTCGTGCCCTGCGTGCGGAGCGTCGATGGTCTAGTGGCTAGGGCCGCTGCCTTCCATCCGGAGACACGGGTTCGATCCTCACCACGTACCAATGTGTTTTCGAATTTCGAATTACTATGTCCTGCACACTCCTGTGAAGAAATTCAAAGGTTGTGTGTGAAGTCGACCAGCCCGCACTAGGCCAGCGTGGTCGACTAAGGCCTTTTCTTCGTCCTAGCGTTTTCCCAGCCTAGTGCTGGGGTCCGCTTTCCTACTCAATCTTCTCCACTTTGCCCGGTCCTTAGGTGTGAGATTGTTCTCTTCCATATCCGTTCTATTCCATATCGACTAAGGCCCAATCACCCTAATTCAGGGTAGGCTCGAGCCCCTCGGTGGGAACGTATATGAGAGCTGTTGGTGACTGAGAGCGCAATCCTTTGGGCAATTTTTGACTTCATCATCCTTTGTAACATACCTTAGGTTCCAACATCTGAGCAGCGACGTCCATTAGAAGCTGGAGACAACTGTTCACGTCCACTTCTTTAGTCTTTTTCATTCTTTTCACTTCCTGGCGCACTTTGTATGGGGCTTCGTCGACTATTTCTGTAAAGTAAAAATTTTATTTATTATTTTATACTCATCAATCGACATCTATGTTGTTAAGTCTTCATTGAAAATATACAAAATACGTTACACTGTGTTTTATAGTATTTAAGACTTAGTTTTAATTTTGAAGTTTGGTACCCAAGGACGGACAAAGGCTATTTTATTTTTTAACGCGGGAAAATGGCACCTCGCCGCAGTAAGGCTACTAAGACCAACAGCACCATCTATGTATTGCGCTCAGCACTAAATTTTCCCCGAAACAATGCGATGAGTGGACAAATTTTACATTAACATACCAGATGCAAGTTTCAAATAATCAGCGTTGAGTTGAGCATAGTGGTAGCCATCGAACCCGTCACTCATCAATGGAATTCGCTCCAAATTGACGTTCTCGAACATTCCGTAGGCTTTAGTGCCAACTAGTATGTTTCTAAGGCGGTGCATCCTGCAAACAAAGAAGTATGGTTAGTTTAAACTCTTCTTGTTGTGACGACCGACGTATCTGTCAAACTCGTAGACAGTTTCTTTATTCTGTGGTCAAACTATCCTCAATCGTAACAATTGGTACATAATGCGGTGAATGCGAAGTACAGGTCCCGGTGGAAAATAATGCACATCGGGCTTTGGAAATAGAGTAATCTGTTAATCTACGTGGAAGAGAGACTCGGACCAACCACCCACTGGACACCACTAACATTTCTGTATAATTTACTAACAAACTAATTACGAAGAAAGTTGCGGTGCGGGGGCGCGGGGAACACGTCGTGATTGGTTCGTCTCGCTTACGCAACGTATTGAAGGTCTCATAATTGGTCGAAACTGAAGTGAGCCGCGAGGTATTGGCCGCCCAGATATATTTATATGTGCAAATGCACCTATGCGTTTCGGAATGTTTCGCCCTGACATATGATGTCCAGTGGGTGGTTGGTCCGAGAAGAGAGACGACGCTCTACAAAGCCGTACACCCGAGGTACATCATATTCAGCCGAAACCTATGATCTGCATCATTGTGGGCTTGTAGGGTCGGTCGTAGAGTGTAAGAGTCATTAAGAGGCTCATTTAATTATATCATCTGTAACGGTACTAACCCGTTGGTACAATACAGCATCTGCCTAGGCATATGAAGGCGTTTGGTTCGACGTGACCTTGGCGCGGCGCTGCCCAGTAGCTGCGTGATGCCGCGAACTGCGCAATGCGGTCCGTTTCCACCTAAAGCTCCCAACAAAGCTACCCACATCTCTTCAAACCGCTTCTTTGATGACCAGCCTATGAGGTTTACCCTGATGAGGAATAAGATTTCGCGTATTAGATAAAAAATAACACCTAGATTTATACTAGGTGGCGCAAAAGTAATGACCCTATTTGGTCCAGCTACAACATCTATTCTAAATTAGAAAACTAGAAATAGTTTTTCATATATATATACGAGGAGGGATCAAAAAGTAGTGAGAATGAAATAGAATATAATGACTATTGATAACTTAATAATTTTTTTTCTACATAGTCTCCGAGTCTCTCTACACACCGAGTCCAGAGCTTTTCCAAGGCTTCAATCCCTTTAAAAAAAAAAGTTTTGTCTTGGTCCTGCAAAAAGCTCTCCACGGCATCCATCACCTCGTTATCATCTTCGTACCTGTTTCCCCCAATTTGGGGAACAGATCTGTGTATGTCTATGGCACTCTGTTACCATGTTTATTAATACTTAAGTTAATGGGGGATTTTCCGACAGCCAATTAAAAAACAATAGTTCATAAATCTTCGATGCATGGCGTTGACGATTCCTGGATCCGAAGAAATCCGGCGAGTCACGCAGGGCTTTTATGGCCCATAAAAATCATCGACGAAGTGCGAGTACACCTGGCGCCATCTATCATCTTAAATTAGAACTATTATTTTTATTTTTAAAAGAGCTGTCACATAATCCCCCATTGTAGAGCACATGGCAGTCGTGTCTTTAATTTTAAATAGGGGATCGGACAGTAATCAGATTAAAATCTAAAATGTACTTAGATAAAATAAATATACTGTTTTACGATTATTAATCTAATAATAATTTAATAGAATTCATTTAAATATTTTTAAATAAAATGTTGTTATTTACAATATTTGTAATCTGTACTGAAACACCAATCACAGTGCGTGACGTCGTTTGTGGGCAATCACTGACTGCGCGGGAACTACGGGCTATGAGGGTACACCACTGTATGCCTACAAATGACGCCACGCGCTCTCAGATGACATAACGTGGCGTTTTGGCGAGATTTTTAAACAAACAATATTAAATCATGATTTTGAGTACCTAAAAAGCTACAAATAAATAAAATTTATTTTTTTTGAAAATTTGGCCGATCGCCTGTTACATGGTTAGGAAATTTACCTGAACAAGAAAGGTTCTAAAACATCCAGGTCTTGCAGAGCTTGTAATGGCAGGTCTATTTTGTTCAGATGTTCGTCTTTAGACTTAACATCGACGGACGACCACGCTATAGGTGGTATTAGCGCGATGTTGCTTACTAGGTCCAATCTGCAGAAAAATAATGAAAATGATACGCTAATTATAAATTGTGGACGAATTAGGATGTTAAAACCTTGATTACTTACAGTGCAGTAAACTTAGAAATTACGAAGCAATGGAATAACTAGTTTTTTTTTTTCAACTTTTGATATAAATTTCAGGTCAGTAAGAGCATCGGTGGTCTAGTGGCTAGGGCCGCTGCCCCCCGTCCGGGAGACGCGGGTTCGATCACCACCACGTATCAATGTGTTTGCAAATTTCGAATTCATATGTACGTTTATTCGACGCTCTTACGGTGAAGGAAAACATCGTGATGAAACCTAGCGAAGAAATTCAAAGGTTATGTGTGAAGTCGACCAACCCGCATTGGGCCAGCGTGGTCGACAAGGCCTAATTGCTCTAATTCAGAGTAGGCACGAGCCCCTCGGTGGGGACGTATATGAACTGTTGATGAATCCGGTCAACTAACCAATTTGCAGGGACGAAATGTCGCATTGTAAAGACTGACCAAAAAAGTCAATCGAAGCTAAGCAAATATTTTCATTTAATAACTTTGTAACTAAAGTAGTATAAACCCTACCTTGACAAATCGACAATCAAGCTCTCCAAAGGCGTCCTATAACATTTTGCCAAAAAGTCAGCTCTTTGCACGTAGAAGTTCTGCTCCCAATATTCGATCAAAGTGACTAGTTTGTCTCCAATGATAATGATGTCCGATTTTGGACCACAATCTAATGTCCTCATGTAGTGCTGGAGTATCAGAGGCTTGGTATCCTGCAAAAAAGAAAACAAACTGATCAGAAGAAAACATAATAACTGTTGATTAAACCGATGAATCTCTTTTAGGTACACTCAATAAGCCGCTATTTAGTTCCATTTTTAATTTTGCACTTAACACTTTTGATTTGCAACAGCAGTTAACACTATTGTTTTGCAACACTTCTATTGTTTTACGAACCAATATATTGTCTTTATACGATCCTAGTGTGTTAATTTATATTATTATTGTAGCTTCACTTTTTGTAGATTTGACCAAGTGGCGACCTGCCTCATGTGAACTCTCTTATAGATCATAATATTGTTTTGTTCAATAGTGGAAATTCTAAGTCTATTTATTAGAACTATATCTTATAATATAAGCTGTCGGCTGTTTCCCTAATAAAAAAAAAAAACAAACTGATAACAAGTGTATAAAATTATGTTGAATCTTCAAATAAAAAATCAAATCAACAGCTCGTTACAATCCACTGCTGGACTATGAGCCTCCTCCACTCCGCGTGTTTGGTTTTGCCATAATCTCCACGCTTGGCAGGCGGGTTGGAGATCGCAGATTAAAAGGTTACTGTATCAGAGAGCGCTGCTGCCCGTTCCCTGTTCAATGTGTAGTCCCTAAGTCGCCTCTTACGACACCCACGGGAAGAGTAGGGGTTGGTGACAAATGTATTCTACTCTGCCGTCACTACACGGCATTTGAATCTTACCTTTACCAAATACTTGACAACTGCATACAAGCAACTGATAGCCGACTGCGTCCTATTGACATTGTTATCTGTATTCAACTCGTGCCAAATCTCCTCAAATGTGAAAGCTTTTGACACATTGTCAATCGTGACCAATATGACATTGTCAACTGTGACGGATTCAGATACGACTGTCGTTCGGAAAGAGACGTCAGCGTGGACTGGACTTTCGACAAGTTTCTTGTTCTTTATCAAAAACTGCACGTATTGCAAAGATATAACGGAGAATATAGCTATGTTCTTAGCTAGCCCGGTCGGAAGTATGTTTTCTATACATTTTTCTAGTAAATCGCAATCAGTTTGGTCTATTAGTGCAATCATTCTGTCTATAGCGTCTAAAAATCCGATTAAAACCGTATGAACCTTCATGTACTCTCTATAGAATAGTTTGTCTTGAAAAACTTGATGACATCTGCGCGAATAGCGGTCGATAGTTTCCGCACTTAAATCGAAGTTTTCTGATTTACTAAGCGGTCGGTTCTGCTTCGGAAACAATCGTAAAATGTCTGTCAAACATCTGTCAAAAGTTGTCAAAGACACGGTGTATAAATCTGGAATCTCTGGAGGCACTAATTCGATTTCCTCTTCCGATATTTGTAAATTACCAAAGTTTTTTAAGCTTTCGTCTGTGATTGGTATGAAAAACTGTGATTTGGATTCTTTATTGTCACTTTTTTTGAAAACGTGAAGAGTGTTGACAACATTCATTTTATTACTGTCAATTGATGACGTCATCTCTTCTCTAATTTTGACTATCTGCTGTTCTCTTGCTATCTCTTTTTTCATCTCTTTCGTCTCTATAACGGAGACAACGTCTAAGAATTTTCTGAGATAATCGTCACAGGCGACTTTGAAACACGTACTCAGGATTCTTCTATCAAATTCTGGACATGACATGACAGTCGTCAATTGTTCGTGCGAAAGTGTTGACAAAACTTGCGCGAGATAGTTCTGCTTTGGTATTTTTGGTTCCATACAATCTGCTTGGCAGCATCTGAAAGTTTTAGAAATTACACAATTCAGACTTGATAACAGGAAATATTTGACAGCAATTTATTAAAGAAATACAAATCACTCCACGCTGTTAAAATGAAAAAAAAGTTGTTTTTTTGTTTATTAAATAGACCTCAACAATAAAAAAATAAAAAAAGCTGTTAAAGAATTTTGTATGTTCTAAATCAACGTAGATAAACTTCATAGATTTAATTTGCACAGTTTTTTCTTAGCAAACATACCTGCTCTTGATTTGGTTAAGCAACCAATCATCGTCGACGTTCGTCGTCACAATGTACTGGGGGTTGATAGATCTGTCCTGAGATAAATCCAAAGGCGACAGATCAAAAACACTTGATGCTAGAAGGTTCAGCTCCATTACTAGACTTGCATATCTATGGAATAAAATATTGGAATAGTAAGTAACAAATTATTATCGCTGAGTACACAAAACTGACAAGTCATTATGACGAAGAAGTTCTCCGTTTCATATTGGTATTTCAATGAAAAGTTATGGTAATAAAACTAACGTAATACTGTCCCAGATTCCTACAAGAGAAATTGGGATCGTATTGTCCTTTATGCGATTTGCAGAAAGAGAAACAACAGAAGATGAAACATCGGATGCCAAACACACAATTTTAGGATATTTGTAACCAGATGAATAATCATCAAAATCAATAAAGCATTATAATTACAACAGAAAGCAACTGAACAGCCTCCGTGGCCGAGTGGTCGAGATTTCTCCGCTCATTACGGAGGTTCCGGGTTCGATTCCCGGTGGGGACACTGTCAAGCAAAAATCTCTTTGCGAGACTTAAGTTGACAGTTTGGTTAGGACTTTGCAGGCTGAATCACCTGATTATCCGAAAAGACAGATGATTCCGTGCTTCGGAAGGCACGTTAAGCTGTTGGTCCCGGCTACTTCTAGTCGTTACACAAGTCATGTCAGTGGCCTTTGGCGGCTCTATAACACTGACACCAGGGTTTGAGAGGTCGTTTGTCGACCTTACAACCCACACGATGAAAAAGATTAAGAAGTTTACACTTAAACATTTATAACAGTTATATCCTAAATTTAGCCGTCCATCGAGTTTCCTTTTGGTAATACGTACAGCAAAAAAATAATTATACCCATATTATTATTTCTATGATATAGCGTCTTCTAAAATATGAGCTAAATCTTGTCTTAAGACAGAGCAAATAGGCGTTCATACATACCTGACATGCACTTTGTCTCTTTGCAGGAGTTCCAAAGCGACTTGTACGTCTTCCTTAGATAGTTGCAAGTGTATCTCATCCACTGGTAGGTCTTTGAGTTTCTTACATCTGTCTATTGCCAATTTTGCAAACCTGCATAGAGAAAAGAAGTCGTTTTTATAAATAGAATCACACCAAAAACGAGTACGAGAATGGTTAATACGAGTATAGAGGGTGACGCGAGACGTAAACGAGTATGAACTGTCTCGCTCTCGGAACAACGCAATACTAGTGACAGCGACGCCAACGGGAATATGCATAAAGAAATATTAGTTTTTTTTCATAGTTCGTTTCAAAGTATACAGAAATAGCCTTTAACTTTGTTTCTGTGCAAGAAGTTAAAAAAATATTTTTTTTTTTATCTGGAACTAGATTTTTTTTGAGCTGTCCCACTGCTGGGCAAAGGCCTCCCCTTTTTTCTTCCACCGTTCTCGATCTTGTGCCAGTGTCTCCCAATCATCCTCGAAAGCATCGAGATCATCTCGCCATCGTTTTCGAGGTCTGCCTCTCCCACGTCGGCTATCATTTGGCACCCACTCGGTAGCGATCCTAGCCCACCGGTCCGGGTACATCCTGCAGACGCTACCCGCCCAATCCCATTTTAAATTGGCAGTCTTTTCACCATGAATAAAAAAAAAATGTGCATATGCCCTATTACTGAAGTCTCGCGTAACGACAGCACACCCCTCCCACACCAAGAAGCTACTCAATTTCACAATTCCACATTATACAATTACTTACCGCAAACCGATAGAAAGTTCAAGCTTGCCGATTATTCTACAGATCAAAAAAACTAACGCTCCAGATTGGTTCTCATGGCATAGAGACAGAATATTGAATGTGTTTAGAGCGAATTCGTCCTGAAACAAGTAAAATTATAAATTTAAATCAATTCTTATATCTAGCTAGCTACTAGTCCCTAGGGACGAAAGTGTTTGTTATACGATTACGCTATGCGCGCACTAGAGACATTTGTCTCTCGACTATGTGCCTCTCTTTCGCACTCAAGTAAACTTGACGAGAGAGACAAAAGTCGCCAGTGCGCGCTAGCTCTTATCGGCTGAGAAGGCAACTCCATATAGTTCCAAAAGGTTCGAGATGGTCAATATTCCAGATGGTTTCAAAAGGTTCCAGATGATTTCAAACTTATGATTATAAAAAGTTAAGTTTAGATTTTAGTATGATTCGAAAAAGTTTTAGATGGTTCCTACAAGTTCCAAAAAAAGGTACAAGGTTATGTCGAATGGCTAATCTTGACAAACACAGCGTAGAATACCCAAATAAAAAAATACCTTGAGAAAACTCTGGCATCTCGCTGCAATAGCCTGTAAGAGCAGTGCAGATGCGCTGACCACTTGCTGAACTTTCTCCACTAGAATCTTCACAATATCCTCCTTATACTGACTGACTAGAATATGGATTCGGTTGACTAGAAGCCAGGTTAGGTGGACCACTTCTGTTAGGCCATTTTCTACCTGTAAAGTAAGTGAAAAGATTATTAAGTATATATAAAAAAATTGTGGTTCAATGGAGTTGTAAGTATAAATAAATATATATATATATGTGGGTGGGGACATCTCACACACGGCCATCTGATCCCAAACTAAGCAAAACTTGTACTATGGGTATCATACAGCTGATATACATTAAAAACTTAAATAGATAAATACACACATTAAAAAACATCCAGACACAAGGCAATACTTGAATTACCTGAATTTTTTGAAACTGGAAGACGAAATTCATAAAGGTTTTCAATCCGTGATTCGTACTATAGCTAAGTTTATTGATAGACAATGGGAAAAAAATATTCTCAAGGTAGTTTGGAACTTTTAATGGATGAAAATTTGATACAGATGGGATTCTCAGGTGGTTTTAACTGAGTGGAAGTGAGGTGCCGTTCCCCAAACGATGGAGCATTTGATGCTTGCCGCAACAAATACACGCAGGAAGATGTAATGAATGCTACGGACAAAGCTATTCTCGTAGCCAATTTTTGGGTCGACACATCAGGTCTACACTATCTAGGTTTGCCAATTCAACTTCAACTTACAAAGTATTCGCAGTAGGCCAGTACGCAAGCAGTTTGCAGAGTGTCCCCACGTAATAAATGCCTGTCATTCGCCGCACTGAGGGGAAGGTTGCGGGCAAAGCCTATCAGCTTCTGCCAATACTTGTGGGAAAGGAAGTTTAGTCTGAAATAAACATTACCTTCATCATCAATAATTCTAATCATAGAGGTCAGGTTATCGACCTTACAAGTCGGGTGAAGGATATATCGTGTCTACTGGTCCGAAGTTCGAATTATTGAGCCACCAATGGCTTGACAAAAAAAAATCTATATTTATCGAACCCGCTCACAAAATTTCGCAAGAATCGGTTGAGAAGCGCGACCTGTAGATGAGAACAAACAGACAGACAGATAGACATACAAAAGCAATCTTGGCCAAGCTGAAACGGAGACGCTTCGCTCGCTCGGTCAATAAAAGCATTACATAAATCAACTATCAGTATTCAGAATCATAAAATTATTAAAATATTATCAACAAAAAGTTTCGTGTGGTCGATCGTCGACTTTAAAAGATGACTAAGATTAATGAATAATAAATTCATAAAAAAATAAAAGAGAGAAAGATAGATCAAAACAAGAAGGAAGGTATGGTTTTTATAATGCCATTTAGGCTTTTGGAGGTTCATTATTTATGACACCACGGTTCGTAAAATCGTGAACCTTACAACGCAAATACTTCTTTAAATATGTCAAAGTTTCCCATTTAATATAAAACTAAAATTTTGATTTTTTAATCAGCTGTTCACATTACCTTTTCACATATTTAAGTTTATAAATTTCTAAGTAAGAATCATATTCGTCATCTAAATATTGAATTACCTGATCAATAGATGTGACCAATGCACGGTCAGCAGCGGTATACTATGCGCGAACCGTAGACAGATTAGATTCAACAAGTCTAGAGGTATGTTTTCTTCAGGACTGTACAAGCCGGTGTTGAGACCACTTTGTTCGTTGTGAAGGATATTTTGAGCTGTCTTCGCCGTTAGGGGGAAGAGGCACTCATCTGAAACAAATTGTTGGTTTGGAAATATATTTTTACTATGAATCACTGTCGGTTGTGAGCGTCGGTGGTCTAGTGGCCAGGGCCGCTGCCTCCCGTCCGGGAAACGCGGGTTCGATTCCCACTACGCACCAATGTGTTTTCGAATTTCGAATTCATATGTACGTTTATTCGACGCTCTTACGGTGAAGGAAAACATCGTAACAAAACCTGCACACTCCTGCGAAGAAATTCAAAGGTTGTGTGTAAAGTCGACCAACCCACACTGGGCCAGCGTGGTCGACTAAGGCCTAATCGCTCTAATTCAGAGTAGGCTCGAGCCCCTCGGTGGGGACGTAAATGAGCTGTTGATGACTCACTGTAGTTTTATTAGAATCACTCATAGAATTACTGTAGAATCACTGTAGTTTTTGCCATGAAAAACTAAATAAACCAATTATTTTAATTAAACCTTTTTTGACGCTTTACAAATCAGATATTTTTTAATCAAGCTTTTTAAACTTATGTGCAATAATCCTTTTAAAACTGCCGCATAGCAAAAACACAGAAAGAAAATTCACTATTATAACAGCTTGACTTTTTATTTCTCTTTTTTATAGACTGATAGTCCTGATTAATATCTGATAAATCTACACTTCATTTCAAATAACAATGAAAAAAAAAATACGTATAGCATAAAAAAAGTTTATTCTTGTCAGCTCATCGAGATTGAAATATATGCAATTTTTTCCGGGCGGAGCTGTCCTAAGACGTTTTCCTGAGACAAAAAATTTTTGGTCTCTCCATACAAAGTGAGACTCCCGACCGACCCATTTTGTATGGAGACCAAAAATTTTTTTGTCACAGGAATTTTTTTTTCGTGAAAAGTTGTTCAGTTTGACGGGTACTATCACTACACGGCGGGAACAAAACGATGTAAATTTCATGCTGTATATGATAGCGGGGGTCGCCATTGGGAGGGGGTGCGGGGAGATGAAGTTCTGCTAACCATCTAGCGGTCAATAGCAAAACTAGTTTTGTAGCTAGACACTAATAAACCGTTAATTTTACTATTACACACAAGATGGTTCTGTTCGTTAGTTCGTTACGCTGTATAATGTTGCCAGGCAAGTGAAAAAACAAAAATTCGGACCATTTTTTTACAATTGGACGAGTGGAATTATGTCTTTTTTCGTTAGAAATAGTTGTATTACTCGTACTATTGCATGATACAACACAGCACATAATTTTTGCGTCACTAATTTCAATTAAAATGGTTGTAATCAAACCAAGTCATATTCGTGTTGTATCCATAAAATCCAAAGTAACACTGGCAGAAGCGACGCCTGGTGGTTAATAGCTAGTAGTAAGAGTACTTAGAACGCTATGAGACGGGTCTAAGTTGCTTGTGGCACCTCCTCTTTGTATTTGTCTCCGTGGGTATACATCACATCAGGTGGACTGATGGCCTGAGGAAGGTCGCTGGTGGTGGCTGGATGAGGAAAGCGGGTGATCGTGCGCTTTGGCGTGCCCAAGGGGAGTCCTACGTCCAGCAGTGAACTGCAATAGGCTGATTGATTGATTGACACATCACTTGTAAGAACTTACTTGTCAAATGCAGCATATGTTTAACATGCACTATGATATTGACGCACACGGAGTACAAAAGGCGGTGGTACTCATCAGTCTCGTCATCTTTCTCACCGATATCTTCTAGGTTCAGTGAGTTATCTAGTTCCGTTATGGCGAACGTCAGAGTTTTGAATAAGAATCTGAAAATGAAATTAAATTAAAACAAGTTTATTAAGAGCGATACTCTGTGCTATTAACAAAGAGTTCTTTCAAATTCTGTGTTTTAGATTCTCTGTCAAAATGACGTGGAGGCGATTTTTTCTGTATCTTTATCTTTCTCCATTGCTCATGACTCTGACTGAAGAGAAAGAAAAGAAATAGAAAATTGCATATTTAATACGAAACTGAAAAAATACCATTAACACACATATTTACCAGGTTATTACCACGATTTTGGTTTAAAATAAGCTATGCCAGCTGTGTGTTGTGTGTTATTAATATTAACAACCGCGAAAACCTAAGTGTTTTGAAAAATACCAATCGAAAAACCCAATCATCAATCATAAAAATCATATAATAACCATATCGTTAACATTGAAATAGAGAGCATGGAACACCTCCTGTGTACATGCGATGCCCTGGCTAGAAAGCGAATGCGCCTCATGGGATTGGGCTATCCAAGACCCGAGGACTACAGGTTCACACCCCCAGGTCTCACTATAAAGCTCATGGCTGAATTGTTTGACGAACTGGGGAGTGATGAAGATTAGGTATCTGGGGAAGCACAAAAGATCCCATAGGGTCGAAGTGCTCCGAGACTTGGACGTCTCGGCCCCTCCAAAGATAAGAATAAGAATATCGTAATCACAATCATAATAATAATCATAAACAACCGTTAAAGAACTTCTTACCTCACCAAAATGACATCTGGCGACAAATTCGCGCAGTTTTCATTCACATTCTGCACGTTTAGCGGGTCAATATCAGGCTTCACATTGAAGAAGATCGACTGAGGCGAAATGTACGTGGCTTTCAGGTAGTTAATTGTCAGAAGGATTTCACTTTCTGGCACAAGTACTACGACTTTTCGTAGTAATACCATTAGGATAGATAAGTAGCGGAGTTTCAGTTTGTTGGGCGTTGTTGCCTGCAATAAAATTATGAGAACTGTCAAGTTTGGTTGTTCTTCACGACGACGCCTGCTATGTTCCGTTATGAGACTCCCGTGCGGGTAAACCCGCCTCGTAGGTGCATAATTTCCTAATGTGACTGCGCGGCCCTTACGTCGTAGGTGCGCTGTTGCCAAATTCCTCGAACGTATGCGGTAGGTGCGAGGCGGGTGGCGACTTTACAAAGGCTAACGCATTTCAGTTCAGTCTCAAACCATACTGGGTTAAGTTTTATTTATCAAAAATATCTTGCAAAGCCTAAACGATTTCAGTTCGTAATGTGACGCAAATTGCTTAGTCTTTGCGAATATACAATATTATTTTCAAAAAGCTAAGTGAGTATGGTTTTCTTGTAAAACATATTATAAAGCCTAAGCTGTTTTAGTTCACAATTTTATTTAAATCGCTTGGACTTTGTTAACAATATTATTTTGGAATTTTATTTGTTAGCAATATATTAAATAATTATGGTTCTCTACCGCAATAATCGCTTAGGCTTTGCAATGTTTTTGATAAATAAAATCTAACGCAGTATGGTTCGAGACTGAACTGAGATGCGTTAGCATTTGTAAAGTCGCAGGCGGGTGGGGGTGCGCATGGCTGTATTATAGCGTCTTTTTTTTCAGCAGCCAGTGTTAATTTGATAGATTTTCCATGCACAGAAGATTATATTTCTAAGAGATTTGGAGACGGTCAACGGCATTGCTTATAAAAACTGCCGTTACTGTTTGTTTGTTACATTTAATGTCAGTCTTGACATCACTCTAATGTTTCATTAACCAATCAGGTACAGCGTTCATACATTTTTCTTTTTCAACTTATTACTAAAGTGCTATCTGTTAACGCCATTGAACGCACAATCAAACAGGACAAAACATAATTTAAATTTGCCGCTCATTTTGTTTAATAAAATAATAAAATTTAAATTGGTCACATTTATTGTGTTATATCCCCATCCCTCTTGTTCCTTATTCCTTTACATAAGCGCAACAGAGAAGAAAGAAAAACTCAAGAATGAAGATATTGCTGCTCACATCGAACGAGTGCCATAAATCATTCACTGTTCGTTCAACGTGACAACCAAATGTCATTTTTCACTTTCTATTCGTCGTTGATTCAAAACAGAGCTTCTTCTGCACCGGTGTAAGAAAAAATGTGTTAAAACATGTAATTTGCAATAAAAACATTAAAAACCACTCGCTTTGTACTTACAAAACCAACAAAAACTGTCAATGGGGTGAACAAGGAAAACGTAAGCTATCGAAGATTTCAACAACACCGGTAAGCGCTGTTATATCCATTTACCACTCCACTATCTTTTGCGTATAGGAGCAACGAGACTTCATTAATTTATATGACAGTCAAACAAAACAGCGAATAGTAACAGAGAATAGAATGTTGTTTATTAAAATCTGTTTTTATTATTAAAGATTTTTAACTTTATTTTTCTCGTCTAACGAGATAAACATCATTTACACGGGCTTTTGACCAAAGCGTAAATGATGGCGCGGTTATTATTATTATTATTTTTATTATGACTTCACCTGATCAGGGGGTGCTTTGAAGACAATCTTCAACAGCATTTCCACTCTACTTTGTTCCAACAAGACATCCTTGTAAACTGAGTCGAGAAGCCTTTCCAGAGACGATATCGCTGCGGCAGTATCTAAAAGTATTAATTAGATATACATAAAAGTCCACTTAAAAAAAACGACTAGAATAATAAAAAAGAATAAAAATAAAAAAGACACTCCAATTAATTTAAAATATTTTTTGATCAACCAAAGCTGAACGTGTGCATTAAGTTGCTTGATCAAGCATAGAGTATTACGTTTAAAGAAACAATACAACGACATCTTGTAGAAAATTGAAAAACTAAATAAGAAGTCTTTACCTATCTCTATAGATCTCTGAGAGAGGAGATTCAGCAATGTATCACTCGCCAGCTCGGACCATCTGTAGTAGCTTTCAGGGTGCTCTTGCGACAGAGAGAGAACACAGGATACCAGATCTAAAACCTATGTGAAAAAGGATTAAAAGATCAATTAAAAGTTACTTCGTATAAGTTCGTTCGTTCGTCGTATGGTATAGTTTTGCTTCTTTGGTATTCATTTTGGTGGGGTCAAGTTTTAAGCGTAGTTCTCTTCTAGACTATAGATAATTCGTTGAACTTAACAGAGACACTTAATTTATCAAGTCGTTTTAAGATGAGTTCGCATTGGGACCAATTCTTGATGTCTCGTTCTTATCCTTAGTTTAGTAGTTCGTTGGTAAAAAAAGGACAAGAGATATATATCCTAATATTAGTGAATGAATGAATGAATGAAATATATTTTATTGCACACAAACGCAAACAGATAACAATATTAAAGTAGAATTATGTACAATTGGCGGCCTTATTGCTAAGGTAGCAATTTCTTCCAGGCAACCAGATAATAAGAGAGACAATCACATATTATAAAGATGCGGGTCTGTGCACTTACTCCAAGCAATAGACTTACTACTAGCAATAGACATACATACACCATAAACATTAGTGGTGTCAAACATCGAATTTGAACCTTATGGACTATTCGATTCCACAATTTTAGAGCGGACGTAAAGACAGCTACGCCCTTATTTCAAAATAATATCATTCGTTCATCTGAATTAATCTCCTCTCTTTCATTGGTCATAAAAACGAAAAGGATAGCTCAATTTTAAAATTAGGATTAGAGCGTGGCATCTAAAATTATCTTTATTGGTAAAGCTTATAAAAACTTGAAAAGTTTGGTAAACAAGGAATTATATAAGGTGCCTCGTAATTAGTGTCAATTATTTTCAGAGCTGAAAGTAATAATCATAATAGTCACGTAAAAAAAATATTTCGAAAATCTACACGTTAGCTTAAAAGTTTTTCTTTTTTAAAAAATAACATCATTAAATATGACAGAAAGAGATCACCCTCTGCATGTACACTCACATTACTCTAGATACATATAAACACGCATCAAACGCGTGTGTGCGTGCATGAATGCAAATGTAGTAGTGATCAGCTGGTTGAGGGTGATGTTTTTAATTTATGATTAGGTAACCGAGTTGTTTGGCTCAATTACTTGAAAACAAACGTGTAAATTGATCTCATTTTTTTATAAAGTGAAGATCAGCCCTGAAAATATTTGACACTAATAACGGGGCACCTTATATACCTTGTGTTGATGCAAAGTCTTCTGAAGCATATAAAACAGCACTTCCCTCGTAGCTTGCGCCTCTTGTTGTTGAGCTCTGCCTAATACACTGCCACCTGTTGGAAAATCAGAGAAGTAGGTATAAACCATAGACAAATAAACTACCTCAGGTTCCCAAATATCAGAAGACCCGTAATTATTAATACGGCTTAAATACGCGTATCAAATTTATCTCTCTTCGTCTCCTCGAAGAGTGAGTGAGAGAAGTGAGTTAAGAAGGACACCAGCGCCACTTAGGTGAACTTTGAGTACTAACCTCCAAAATTACTGAAGACCTTGATAGCCACAGGTTCCAAGCCGGCAATGCATTCTGCGTGAGCGCCTGATGCCATCAAACCATCGCATAGTTGAATCAACTGCAGAAGAACACAGCAATTTATAACACAATCTGTCCGTTATTTTCCCGTAGGAATAAGATATGTCCCTAACGTATAAAGTAACCTAATGTTACTCTCTGATCTTTCCTCTCTCAACTCTCTATTGTCGACCAATAGGGGATCGGACTATTTTTTTTATTTTATAAATCCAAACTTCTTAGTTTCTGCTATCGAACACTAAAATAATTTTTGCTCTATCTTTAAAATTGACCGAGTTATAAAGGTTTGAAATTCAAAATTAGACAGAGGCACATACCTACTTGTGACGTCATTTGTTAGTAACGCTGTACGGTCAAAGTACATTGTTTTAAGTAGGCTCGAGCCGATCGGCGCCGCATATTCGGCAAAAATGTAAAATCTAGGTTACACGCGCCGGTAGTTAAAACAATGTACTTTGACCGTACAAACGCCATATAATCTCCATACAATAAATCGTTTTCGAAAGAGACAGACATATTGAAACTTTGAAAAATCACTGTAAATTAGTTTACCAATTCTGTTTTTTCTTCGCGAATCGTCTGCTACTAATATATATTTTAAAAATAATTCATAAAATATGGTGAACAGTCCGATCCCCTAATTGCTCTGTTTTTGCGTAACAGACAAGTCAGCAAACACACTTACGCCAAATTCAAAGTCAAAGTCAAAATTATTTATTTCCATATGATGTTATTACATCACTTAGATCCGTCATTACATTTTTTTTTTGTGTGAGTTCACTAACACAATGGCGGAATCTGTGGCAAGCACTTTTGTAACCCTCTTCTGATTATTTTATTAACAGTGCTTGTAGACCCATCATCATCATCGTGTGGGTTGTAAGGTCGACAACCGACCTCACCAACCCTGGTGTCAGTGTTAGAGCCGCCAAAGGCCACTGACTCGGCTCGTGTAACGACTAGATTAGATAGTAGCCGGGACCAACGGCTTAACGTGCCTTCCGAAGCACGGAATCATCTTTCTTTTCGGACAATCAGGTGATTCAGCCTGCAATGTCCTAACCAAACTGGGGAAAGTCTCATAAAGAGATTTTTGCTTGACAGTGTCCCCACCAGGAATCGAACCCGGAACCTCCGTAATGGGCGTCGAAATCTCGACCACTCGGCCACGGAGGCTGTGACCAATATGATCATAGTCAAATAAACAATTTCACCTAAACTACTAGTAGAGTCAATTAATTTTACAAGGACACAAACCTTAGGTATTTCAATGATTTGCTTCGTGTGGTGTTTAGACGAAGACAGTTGCACCAGAAACATAAGAATGCTGTTTACCAGTTCACAGCAGTTCCTGAAAAGAGAAATATTTGAACTTATTCTGTGCCGTAAATACTAGTACGTAACAAGTGCCGTATTCATTTCTCATTTTTAACTTTTAACTTTTTTTAACTTCATTATATGGTGTTTTGCTAAACTGATATTGATCTCTGTTCTTGATCTCTTTATTGATTATTCCATCGAGAGTACGATAGACCCGAATCGAAATCACACTGAATTTTAAACCTTCATCATCAACAGCTCATACGTACGTCCCACCGAGGGGCTCAAACCTACCCTGAATTAGGGCGATCCGGCCTTAATCGTTCATTCTGGCCCAGTGCGGGTTGGTCGACTTCACACACAACCTTTGAATTTCTTCGCAGGAGTGTGCAGGTTTCATCACGATGTTTTCCTTCACCGTAAGAGCGTCAAACAAACGTACATATGAATAAGAAATTCGAAAATATATAGGTACGAAGTGGGGATCGAACCAGTATCTCTCGAACGGAAGACAGCGGCCCTAGCCGCTATACCACCGACGAATTTTACACCTTACTTTTAAATAATTTTAAGTAGACGAGTTACTTATATGATCAAGTTAGATAGATTAGCGCAATAGAGAAGAAACTTACGACCAGAGTGGGCTACAATGATTATGTTAATAGATTATGAAATGATACTCACGGAATCTCATGCTGTTCCACCAAATCCAGCTGCTTCATGAGGAACCCTATGAAGATCTGGTCGCTGTCCAGCATGCAGTAGTTGACTCTCAGAGTTAGCAGTTGGTTTAATAGGCATAATACACAACATTGAAGTGGAATGTCGTTCTGCATTGTGTAACTCTGAAAACAAAAGATAGTAAGATATTTAGTTTAGGCACTCAGTTATATTTGGTATGACAAGTTTTATTTATTTAGGTATTTCACATCCTAATAATTATTGCTATCATCATCAACAGCTCATATACATCCCCAACGAGGGGCTCGAGCCTACCCCGCATTAGGGCAATCGGTCGACCTCACTGGCTCAGTGCGGATTTGTCGCCTTCACACACAACTTTTGAATTTCTTCGCAGGAGTATGCAGGTTTGCTCATGACTGCATCGTAAGAGCGTCGAATAAACGTACACATGAATTCGGTATCCGAAAATACATTGGTACGCGGTAGCCAATACACCAACGACGATCATTACTATACTGAAGTGGTTGCCTATTATGGTGACGTCATAATCTCATAGAAAACAAGAAAGAACGAATTTCGGCGCTGACACTATGCCCTCCGTGGTGTAGTTGGTAAGCACGTTGGCTGCGTATAGGCTGAAGGTTGTGGGTTCAAGTCCCGCCGGAAGCTTTTCCTACTTAGTTCCTTAACAAAAATTAAATGGGTATATTCACCTTTAACGCTAATATCACGACCGGTTCAAACAGCCTTATATACCTCTCCAACTCCTTTTTATTAGTACTCCACTTGCGATCCAACCTGTTCTTCGCGAAGTTCTCCATTTTGATCAGCAGCTCTCTCTCCACAATCATCCTAGGATTCTTATTATCAAGAGACAACTTCTGACTTGTGTTTGAGCATACACTGCTTCTTCTGGAGTCCTTATTTGGCATTGCCAGTAAACTAATCAACATGACATTGTTGTAGAACGATGTTTTACTGTCTGTGGTGATTCTGTCGTCGATACTCATAAAATCTGCGTACTGGTTGATGGTATTCGTCCCGAATAAGCATTTTAGTAGTTGCGTGATGCAATAGACAGTTTTGTCGGCGCATAAAGGCATGATGATGCGAAGGTAGTATAATATTTCTTCGGTGACGTTTCCGTATTCTCTTTCGGTTGCCAGTTCTAACTGGATAGCAAGGCAATTTAGGGTGGTCGATAGGAATTCGTAGAACATACTCGATCTTGGGGCTAGGTTTATCTGTAAGCAAAGGGAATGATGCATAAATACAGCTTGACTCAATACCGCGCCCGCTGTATTATCATTAAAAATAAAGATTATGTCCGTAAAAAAACGAGTTTGACTAAAAAAAGTGTGACGCGGTGACAAGTGGAACTAACTATTTCATTTGATGCAATACGTTTCTGCTTGCTTTTTGTGCTATTCATTGTCTGTGTCAACTGTTTTACATTAATTTTAAAGATTAAACCAATTTTATTTGTGCAATAGAAAAGTCTCTGGTTTTTTTTATCATTTTTGCCAAGTTTTAAAATGAAACCCTAGGGCGGCATGTGTCAGTTTATATACTACTCCCATAATCTATCAAACGCTGCCTCACTGTCAGTCGGTCTCCGGATGAACTTGGACAAGATCAAGATCATGTTCAACGAACTAATAATTCCGGAACCGATCTCGATCAATGGCGAAGTGCTCGAAGTTGTCCAAGAATATGTCTACCTCGGGCAGACATTGCAGTTGGGTAAAGACAACTTTGAGCGTGAAATCGCAAGAAAAGTACGGTTGGGCTGGGCAGCATTCGGGAAACTGCGTCATATCTTCTCGTCGCCGCTACCGCAATGCCTGAAAACAGGGTTTATAACCAGTGTGTCCTACCCGTTTTGACATACGGAGCCGAGACGTGGAACATGACGGTGAAGCTGGCGCACCGGCTAGATGTCACTCAGCGAGCTATGGAAAGATCTATGCTTGGTATTTCGCTACGGGATAAAATCCGAAACGAAATCATCCGGCAGAGGACCAAGGTGGTGGATATTGTCCAGAAATGAAGGCATAATCCTACCTTATGGTTAGAATACGCAGCCCGTAGATTTTCATACAACTTCAAGTAAAATGGTTCGTTGTAAAAATGTCCAGCCAAGTTTCCTTTCAAACTAGTCACTTGCGTAGATTTTTTCTTAAGACCTTTTTCTTCCAACACATCTGCGGCGATGCTACTTTTTCTCGGGTGTTGCTCTGAAAGCAAATAATTAAAAACTAATTAGCTCTCGGTTACATTAATAAAAATAAAATAATTTCCAATTTTTTTTGGCAACAGACAATGAAAACTTCTCATTTCAATTATATCATCACTTCTACGATTTATTTATCAATTTTACTACCAAGCAAATAAAATGTGTAACAAAATAGTAAAAAATAACAAATAAATAACAAACTATGTGGCTTAAGGCCAAATAAACCGCAGGTTGGATAATAACAGAAAATTGCATGATTTGTTGAAGCATAGTGATTTTGTGTACTGATAACTCTTTTTAGGGAGAATTGCCAAAACATCAAAATTATTCTTAATGATATTCATACTTATGTTTTTATTTATAAATAAAAAGTGATAGCTGAAGATTAGTACAAAAATATAGCAACATTACTCACCTTTCTCTTTCCTTCTAACTGGACTCCCAGGCAAAGCAATGCCACCCTTATTCAAATGCGTATTAGGGTTGAACTCTTCTATCAAATGCACGAGAATGTTCAACATCTTCAATGTCACTTGAAGGAACTTCTCGGCCATGGCCGCTAGTTTATCGTTGTCCAAATGATTCCATTTCTCTTTCGTGTTTTCAACATCTCGCTCTAGAATGTCTAAGTTTGATGTTTTGTTGCGCATGGCGTTGTGGATTTCCACTGAAAAAATTATCATAATCATCATCATCGTGTGAGTTTTTTAAGGCCGACAACCTACCTCACAAACTCTGGTGTCACTGTTATAGAGCCGTCAAAGGCCACTGACATGGCTCATGTAACGACTAGATGGTAGTCGGGACCAACGGCTTAACGTGCCTTCCGACAATCAGGTGATTCAGCCTGCAATGTCCTAACCAAAATGGGAAAGTCTCACAAAGAGATTTTTGCTTGACAGTGTCCCCACCGAGAATCGAACCCGGAACCTCCGTAATGGGCGTCGAAATCTCGACCACTAGGCCACGGCGGCAGTTACTAAAAAAATATTATCATTCAATAGCAAGGTTATTTTTTAAGACCCTCATAGCCTACTTGGTAATAAGTGTCCTTTACGCCAAGAGATAAGATTCGATCCCAAAACTAGAAATGACATAGACAAAATCTCTGTAAACCAAAGTAGATGGCTGAACGAACATGTATAGATAAAACTCACAAGAACAGGAATAAAGTGTACACTGATGAGTAAAGTAAATTGAAATTAACATAGAGCAGGCAGGCAAGCATGAAAAACTTTTCTCCCGTAGGCAGCAAGCATAATAAAATGAGAAAGAGAAACCATGTCCGCAAAAAGTTATTTGTACGCAATCTGCACTTATACAGAAGCAGAAATAAACTACGATAATATTACCGTCGAGAGCGTCGGTGGTGTAGTAGCTAGGGCCGCTGTCTTCCGTTCGGAAGAGACGGGTTCGATCCCTACCCTGTACCAATATGTTCGAATTTAGAATTCATATGCACGTTTATTCGATGCTCTTACGGTGAAGGAAAACATCGTGAAGAAACCTGCACTCCTGCCAATAAATTCAAAGGTTAAGTGTGAAGTCGATCAACCCGCACTGGGCCAGCGTGGTCGACTAAGCCCTGATCACCCTAATTCAGGGTAGGCTTCAACCCCTCGGTAGGGACGTATACGAGCTATTGATAGATGATATTACCGTAAGACCATGTTGCCTGCCCCTACAAATTACTGTTTCCACGTACGGGCCATGTTATCGTAGTTTGTCTCTCACCTGGATAAAGCAGTGAGCATATATCAAGCAGGATTGTCTTTACTGCTACAGCGCCGTTGCAACAGTCCAAGTTGTCTACACAGTAACTCAGTATTCCTTGCTCCGAGTAAGAGTCTATGTAATGCCATGGGGAATACTTGTGGCATAATGCTTGTAGAGTCTCCAGTAGACCTTGCTGAAAAAGTTATAGTATATAGTAATGTGACTAAATAGTAATGTGTTACTACAATTACTGTTAAGTCCAACTAGATGGTGATGACTGATGGATGACATATCTTTTCAATTTCATAGAAATTTGAAATTAGATGTGGAAACAAAAATAAACTACAGTCGATTTGAGAACTTCTTCCTTTCGAAGTTGGTTTAAAATGGTTATGCCGAACCCACTGCAAGGTTTGAAAAAAAAATTTTTTTTTAACTATTTTTTCTTATATATCCTGGTCACAGACACCAAAGTGTGTGAATGTAAAGTCTAGTTTAATCAAACATATAATTCAAATAAAATAAATTTATAATTATTTACTTACCGAATAATATCTACAACTGGAAGCCATGAGTTTCCCCATGATATCACCAACAATGACTTTCAAGCAGTCGCCACTGACTACCTTGCCAGTCTTCAACTGGTCAGGCAAGTCGTAATAGAAATACATATTTCTGACTAGCTCCAAAGACAGTCCTGGGTGATCGAAGGTGAACTGACGACTGTGCTCTTTAGCCATTTCTGCCACCATGGATGTTGGAGAGTGGCGTTTTGATATAAAGATCTTTGGGGTGATACTGAAAATCGACATGTTTAATATTATTTATAAAAAAAAAACTATAAGAGATAAATCAAGTGAGGGACCAATTTATCTGTGAAACTGTCTGACTGATCAACGCAGACTAAACTAGAAACACAGGAAACTGTTAGGTCAAGAAACTGGAAACCTGGACTAACTAATTTACCTTGCAATGGCCTGGGACGCCGCATTCCTGACTTTCTGATCTTGGTCTCCTAACAGCCGATAGAGGACGTCCAATATAAATCTACTTTTAGTTTGATAGCCAGGGTAGAGTACAAACAGTCTGAAAATTGAATATTTTAATAAAAAGTCAGAGATAGGCGCCCACTGCGAGAGCAGGCCTATACAATTATTTTTTAATTATTTTTACTGGAAAGATCACAACTTGTTAGATAAATACCGCAAAACCTCTCGGTATTAGCTAGCGCAACCAAAAATACTGAACAACTTTGGATCAACCACTTTTTTTGCCTTCAAATCGACTGCGTCAGCCGAGCTGGTCACTTTATAAGACATTTTTATAATTCAAAAGCTGTTCAATTTCATGGGCTGAGCTACCAATTGATGTTTTGCGTTGTTTTGTTAAGACCTGTATTGTAATCAAAAACATTTATTGAAAAATACACAATAAATAAAAGCTTGATAATGCTAACATCAATACTTACTTCTGATACGGCACCTTCTCGTAAAACTTGCACAAATTCACCCTGCATAGCCAATAACTGTTGTACTCCACAACGACCAAAGCATTTAGCGTGTTGATAAGAAGTTGCCAGTGCGCACTGTTGCATAGGGCTGCTGATAACTTGGTCAAAGATGAGAGGGTGTGATTGACAGTGGAATGAACTTCGTCGGACAAACCCTGGAACGCGAGGAAACGTTATTATATCAGAGCATCTCACGGTGAGATTGTCATCATCCTCGAAGAAAAGGAAAAGTCGGTATTTTATTTCTAATTTTGAGGCCACTCAGGCAGGATTTGTAATTGATATTCATGTAAAAGAAAAGAATAGCAAAGCGATACCCTAAATAATATAACGACGACGTTTTACGTATGACATTACGTTATTAAACCGACTCGTCTTTGCAAATTATTGACCCGGTTTTTGTCTGCGACATATCTAAAGAAAGCTCAAGTTGAAATTCTCGTTAGAGTCGCTTACATGCAATATGATATTATTGTGTAAAAGTGAGCGTCGTCGGTGATCTAGTGGCTAGGACCTACCGTCTGGAAGACGCGGGTTCGATCCCCACCACGTACCAATGTGTTTTCGAATTTCAAATAAACGTACATATTATGTACGTTTATTCGACGCTCATACGTTGAAGGAAAACATCGTGATGAAACCTGCAGACTCCTGCGAAGAAATTCAAAGGTTGTGTGTGAAACCTACCCGCACTAGGCCAGCGTGGTCGTCTAAGACCTAATCGCCCTAATTCAGGGTAGGCTCGAGCCTCTCGGTGGGGCCGTATGTGAGCTATCGATGTGTAAAATTGTATATTTAATAACAAATTAAATATAGTATATATCTAGCTAGAACGTTATTATAACTAAGTACTCACCTTTAAAACAATGTCAATCAACTTCTCCGTACAAATATTGTCGCTGACATCTTTGGGGAGCATACTGAAATTCCTCCACCTATGATAATCACCATGCGACAGATCCAAAGACGCACTTAGATAATGCCCTATACACATTCTTACCAACCCTCTTATTTGAGGATCCGAATGACTTTCCAACAGCACAAAAACATCACTCATGTGCTGAAATTCGAAATCCTTTTCATCCTTTTCGCAATCCATTTTATCGTCAACCTTTATAGTCTCTGGCGCATCTTTACTGTGAACCTCATCAGTCCTTTTCAAAGGCCTCTTCGGTTTATGTTCCAAATCTTTTAAATTGTCCAAATTGGTCGTTGATTCACCGAAGTGGTCGAATTTCATGTCTAAGTCTATGCTTGATGATAAAATGTCGCCACTACTGGACATTGGGTAGCCAGTGTGGTCGTTGCTAGTAGTCATATTAGAGTTGGAAGTGAAGTTGCTATTAGTCATGTTGGGGTTGGTACTGTCAGTGAAACCTGTTAAGGCGCTTGCGTTTAGTTCCTTAGTTTTGCTATCGAGAATATTGCTAGGAGCGTCTTTGGATGAACTTCTTTGTTCGGCGCTGTCCTGTGGAGTAATTTTAATTAAAACAATGCAACTTTTGTTTTGATTTAATGATGTACTTTCGAATGGCGAATAGGGAATATGCATAAGTTTTTTTCATAGTTCATCTGAAAGTATACAAAAATAGAATGCTGACAGTCATAACAGAATCGAAATTGATCGAAAAACAAACTAAATACAACATTATTAAACAAATATATCTGTCCCTCTTACGAAAACAAAATTTTCAATAGCGGATGCATGGCCCGCGTGACCAATAACGTCACAGGTCACGTCGGACCTCTCTGTCTAACCATCGACTTTGAAGCCTTATAACTTTGTTTCTGAGCAAGATATTTGAAAGATTATTTTTTATGTGTTTATCTGAAACTTGAAATATTTCGATTAATGAATTTTTAAAAAATGTGCATATTTCCTATTCATGTGAGTACAATAAACTTTAAAGACAAAACGTACCATGAAAGAACCAAGAATGTTATTAAGCCCTCTTCTCTCGTTAGTTTCTTTTTGGTAGTTATTTTACTCTTTAATTAATCGACACTCTATTGGTGAAGGAAAACTTCGAAAGGAAACCACTACAATATAACCATAATTTAAATATTGCATGAAGTCGACCAACCAACTGGACAAGAGTGGTCGAGTCTGATCACTTTAATTCAGGGTACGTTCGAGCCCCACGATGGGGAAGTATATGGGCTGACAAAAACAACAACTTCCATTTAGATATAGTCAGTTATCTGAAGCTATAGGCTTGACGTACTATCGGGGACATTTGCGCCTGACCACCACTAAGCACATTTTTGCTTGCGCCCGAAAAATTTACGCGCTCTCTAGCCCCGCCCACTTGACGCCAAGGTCAAATAGTTCGTCCGTAAAATTCACAAAAGGAGCTGCGAAGTGCAGATTGCAACTAATGAGTTATCACTCTCTTCTAATAGGCCAAGGGGGCGTGACCCGGCGGCGCTTCCGCACGAGCCAGGCGAAAAAAAAAATAAGTGGTTAGGCGGAAAAGTCCCCGATAGTACCTTTCGCAGTACAGAAAATACTCTTGTTTCCCACTAGTTGATTCCAAAAGTATTATAAAACTAACCTGAGATTTTTCTAAGGATTTGCTGTCCTTTTTACACAGGTGACTCTCGAGGCTTCTATTAAGAAAGTCCTGACTTAAAGAATTTGACAACGAATCTTGGTAGCAGACATTTCGTTCTAATATGAAGTCGTTAATGTGATCTTGATTGGAATCTGTTTCTGTTGAACCTAAAACAAAATAAACCAGTCCTAGTAATAAGGGATATTTTACTCTCATCTATGACTTTTTGAAACCAGTAGCAGTTAAACAGCCCACGGACTATGTAACACATGAAGACTCCACTTCAAGCCATCTTACTTAAATTGAAATTCAACATTATAAAAAACATGCATTGTATTATCACGCGTGATATTTTTTCCCTGAAAGTGTAAGAATGAAATTATTAATTATTCTACATCGATCGACTTTGAAAATAACCAAAGTTTAGCTTTCTATATATTATGAAGTATAAATTAAAAAATTACCTGAAATATTGTGGCTCTTGATATCTGCATCTTTGTCTAAATACATTGTCATTGCTTGAGGGAAAAGCTGTAAGATTTCTGACAGACAATTTAGCGAAGACGCCTTTACCGATACTCGTACAGATCTTAAAAAAAACATTTAACTTTAAATATAATAAAACTTCTGTCTAGTAAATATTACGAAATTTTGAGATGTCTATTTTATAGGTATTTAAATCTAACTTAGATTTACCTTAATCTTTTAAGGTTAGGTTAATCAAAGACACAACAATTGATCAAAAATACAATAAAATCCCACCTATCAGAAATGAGATCGCCTTTGTTCCCAGCTAAAAGAAACTTAGAAGCAAGTAATCTTGCACAGTATTTTAACTGAATTTCATCATCTGTTGACGAACCTATGTTGATCTGAAAAACATTTCACAAAACCGTATCATTACAATTATCATGAAAAAAATTAACCGAAGTATACAATTTAATAAAAAAAAAATGTTTTTTTATTCTAAAAAATGCAGTCTTATATATTATATCAGCCCAAAAGTATGTTAGTTTAGTTACCTCTTCTTGACACAAGCCTTAACCAATATTGGAGACATTACGTGGAGACATGGAAGATTGGAGAATGACAGAAGCTACTTTACCAATATAAAATCTTATTCCTACGGAGTTTTTTAATTTTATTTATGAATTACCTTAACTCCAGTTTCATATTGAGCATTATCGACTTGGTCATCTTTCGTATCGTGTTCAATCTCTTGCAGTTTTTCTGAGAGGTCTTTGGTTAGTTGTTCTGTGTTAGGTTCCGTCATCCCAGGTATGTCGGGTTCGCTAGCTGGCGAATCTGGCGTCTAAAAAATTTTTAATAGTGGATCGGACTTTATTCCAAACTTCTTAGTTTCTGCTATTGAACACTAAAATAATTTTTGCTCTATTCTATCTTTTAAATTGACCGAGTTATAAAGGTTGTGACTCACTTGTGACGTCATTTATTAGTAACGCCATATAATCTTAATACAAAAAATCGATTTTGAAAGAGACAGACATATTGAAACTTTAAAAAATCACTGTAAATTCGTTTTTCAACCGATTCTGTTTTTTTTTCGCGAATCGTCTGCTACTAATTTATATTTTAAAAATAATTCATAAAATGTGGTAAATTTAGGAACTGTCCGATCCCCTATTGTTAATTTCGATTTTAAACAATGTAATCAGCACCATCAGCCTCCATGGCCAATAAATACGACCAGGTTCATTACCCGAAATAAGTATGAGTTTGTTTTCCAATCTATGAATGCAGATTTTTTTTACACTAAAATCGATGACGTAGTTTCTATCTTTCTATGTCTTAAAGCTTCAGAGATACCCACATAACCCTATCTAAATGTGCCCGTGGTACCTTCCTGATAACAGAGGAATGTGCCACCTCCTCTGAGATCCTCTACGCTCAAACTGGGTGAATGATAGATCCGGTCGAACAGATATATTTTTTTTATTCGACCGGGTTGGATTCTCGTACTAAAAAATTGATTTCTTTTTATGAACGCAAATTTTCTTGTCACTAAAATCGATGTCATAATTCCTAAGAACAGATCTTCCTATGCATTATAGTTTCAAGAGTTATACTGACCCATCTAAATAGGCCACCCTGTATAGTAGTACTAGCGGTCCGCCCGCTACGCACGCGTTATGTAAGACTTTCCCGTGGGAATAAGACATTTTCCCGTAAAAAATATCCTATGTGTTAATCCAGGTTACAAACTATCTCCATTCCAAATTTCATCGAAATCCGTTCAGTGGTTTTTGCTTAAAAGAGTAACAAACATCCATACATACATACAAACTTCCGCCTTTATAATATTAGTAAGGATAATAGTGTAGTAGGTCTAATAGTTAGTACTCGGACCAACCACCCACTGGACACCACATTATGTATAATTTACTAACAAACTAATTACGAAGAAAGTTGCGGTGCGGGGGCGCGGGGAAAACGTCGTGATTGGTTCATCTCGCTTACGCAACGTAATAACAGGTCTCATAGTTGGTCGAAACAGAAGTGAGCCGCGAGGTATTGGCCGCCCAGATATGCACCTATGCGTTTCGGAAAGTTTCGCCCTTACATATGGTGTGCAGTGGCTGGTTGGTCTGAGTACCTCTATAGTAAGATCCTCTACACTCAAACTGGGTGTGTTGAGTTGCAATAAGCTGCCGAGTTGCAACGCCCCGGTGAATGATAGTTCCAATTGGTCGCGTTCTGTCAAAGGACCCGGCACTCGACACGATACTGCGCTCGCGGAACCTAAAGAAAAACATTATGACTACGAGGTATATACAGGGTAATGGGAGGATTTCCCGACACAAAACTTCGGTAGATGGCGTTGACGATTTGTGGATCCGAAGAAATCTGGCGAGTCACCCAGGGCCATAAAATGATTTGAAAAAAAAAGAATCCACGAAGTACACCTGGCGCCATCTATCGTCTTAATTACAACTATTATTTTTATTTTTTAAGGAGGTGTCAGAAAATCCTTCATAGCGTCGGTGATCTAGGGACGCTGCCCCCTGTTCGGGAGACGCGGGTTCGATCCCCACCACGTACCAATGTGTTTTTGAATTTCGAATTCATTATGCACGTTTATTCGACGCTCTTACGGTGAAGGAAAACATCGTGATGAAACCTGCACACTCCTGCGAAGAAATTCAAAGGTTGTGTGTGAAGTCGAGCAACCCGCATTGGGCCAGCGTGGTCGACTAAGGCCTAATCGCTCTAATTCAGGGTAGGCTTGAGCCCTTCGCTGGGGACGTATATGAGCTGTTGATGATATACATATACTTTGAAATAAAATTATTTGTTTAAGTATTTTTTATAGGTTTTTGCTGTTATGGATTAAACGTACGGGACTTTATTTACAAAAATAATTGCAATAAAGATAATTTATTCATAAACTCATAATAATCATAACAATAGTATTTGACATAACTCCACTTGTGAAGGTAACCCATAATAAAATCCGGGTGCGATACGGGATCCCAAAGTTCAAAATCCCAATCCGCATATGAAGATAGATATTTTTTTAAGTACTCCTCACATTCATAGCTCAGAGACATACACAGACAAACATCCAAACTTCCAAACCTGAAACGCATTTTAAATTCATCATTCCAAAATCTGCCTGGCCGGGAATTGAACCTGGGGCCTCCGCAGATGTACTGCCGACCGATACGAGTGACAAAATATTAAAAGACTTACTAATATTCCTCTTATGTCGTTTCACATAGACATTGTCCAAGCTAACGGCTCTAGGATGAGCGTCCAGCAAAGCTTTCTTGTACCGACCGGAGGCCTGCGATAGAAGTATGGCGAGGCACTCCATTACTGCGTTTTGAGAGTTGTGGTCGATTAGCGTCTCCAAGTACATAATGCATATATGGTACAGCTGGAAATAATGTACATTGTTACTAAGATTTATTTGTCGAGGCACTCTATTACTGCATTTTGAGAGTTGTGGTCAATTAGCGTCTCCAAGTACATAATGCATATATGGTACAGCTGGAAATAATGTACATTGTTACTAAGATTTATTTGTCGAGGCACTCTATTACTGCATTTTGAGAGTTGTGGTCAATTAGCGTCTCCAAGTACATGATGCATATATGGTACAGCTGGAAATAATGTACATTTTTACTAAGATTTATTTGTCGTGGCACTCCATTACTGCGTTTTGTGAGTTGTGGTCGATTAGCGTCTTCAAGTACATGATGCATATATGGTACAGCTGGAAACAATGTTCATTGTTACTAAGTTTTATCGACTCCAGCGGTAACTAGTTCTGTGAAAGTTTTGAGCCACGCATCGTCACTTAAACTTATTAACTTATTAAGCTGTCAATATGATTTGTTTGTGAATACTAAACGTACGCAGATTTGTCATTTATAAGAACAATCTTTAACCAGCATTCGTCTGGTCTCTGAATATGGATGGTTCGTACTTTTACAGTCTGCGGTTTTCATTTCTTCTTATCGTATGTATTGTAGGGGGTCATTCAGCTTGCAATATCCTAACCAAGCTGGGGACAGACTTTTAACGTGATGTTTGTCTGACCTCATTGTCCCCACCGGGATTTGAACCTGAACCTCCGTGATGAGGCCTGAAAGGCTAATTAATCTTGTCTACTAGTTTTAAAGTTAAACGTAACTGCACTAAGAAATGTCAAGATCGGTGAATCTTCGCTTATGAGACCCGAATTTTAACCCAAATATGGTTTTAGATTGTGCTCTTTGGGAGTCAACTAAAGCTCTTGACCTCTTTGGAATGGAAGGGTGATTTGAAGTATGTATCACAAAGTAGGTAAAGCAGCGCGGGGCCCCAGACAGAGAGTAGAGTCCACTCAGAACAAAACGCCAAACGCAAAATTTCACGCACGCACACATTGACGTATCGTTTATAGGCGTTGCCACGCAGCTCCCAAATAGTGTGCAAACAGTGCTCCATAGCGTTTGCCCAAAGAGTGAGTGAGAGAGTGAGTCTGGCAAGATGACGTATTGAAGAAGGCGGAAGTGGCCCTTCTGTAAACTTTGTATTTTGTGTGTGTACGAGTATGTCAAAGTGAATGGTGTAGTTATGTGTTAGTTCACTTTTTTGTCTATACACACGCCGCTCCAAAAAGAACAATGCTAAATAAAGCCGTGACTCCTGCTATGTTTTGCTGTACAAAATACAAAGAAAACATCTCAACAAAATAAAAAAAATGCATGTATGTCTATTGTTAAATAAAACACCAAGTTTCACTTTTTATGGACTGTATTAAATATTTAAATAATAAAAATGCAACTGGACGTCTGAACGCAGTCAAGACGAAAATGACAGAGAGAGAGAAAAGTGTTGCCAGCGCATAGGTAATATTTTATGCTAAAAACATTTTTTAACATCTATGGTTCCTATGTTTGATTATGTGTATGTGTAGACTGATTTGTGTAGTGTGTAGACCAAAACATTCGCAGGAGTCACGCCTTAATGACTTACCTCCAAATAATCTTGTACCACGAACAGTTCATCATCGCTGAACTTGGATACATTGTTTCTTTGGAATATTGACTTGATCACGCCGAACCATCCTAGAATGACTGTCTTTTCCGAGGATACTGGCCATAAATTTTCTGTGGAAGACAATTTTATTAGTAAATAAAAACAACAAGATGGATGGTGATTTCGTACTAGGGCGAACAGTTAAAGACTATTTCACAATATTTTTATATAGTTTTATATTTCATTGTTATTTTGTAATTTTGTCAAGTTCCAGAAAAACACTTTTTTTTTCAAATATCTTTTCAGAAACCAAAGGCTTCATGGTTGATGGTTAGACAGGGAGATCCGATATGTAATGTGTGTGACGTCATACTACACGCGGGCCATGTATGTTAATGTATGTTTCTGTTTATACATGGGGGGACGGCTGCGAGGAGCGCAGACGGGTGACCTGCTCTATAAATAATAAAAATTTCACCCTAAACTATTCAAACAACTATGAAGAAAAAACAATGTCTTTATTGCATGAAATTTAAAAACTCTTTGTGGTCTTACAAAAGCTTTTATCGACTCCACGTCTCACAGTATTGCTTTTAACAACTCTATAAGGAAATTAACTTACCAAAAACTTTTCCTAGTACGTGAGGCAGCAACAGCTCACGGTGTGCCACTAAATGTGCCACGCAAGTTGCTGCCATGCGTCTTACAGCCGCCTCTGTCGACTCCACATGAGACAGCAACGCTTTTGACAACTCTGTAAGAGATGGTATACATAGAATTGATGGTACTCCATGAAATAAATGGTACACAATGAAAATATAGTGAGTCAAACTGCTTCAAAAATTATGTGCAAAGTAGCTGGTTCACACTGCAATACTTTCTGATTTACTAGCATGGTAGAAAGACTAAGCAGCACAATAATATAAACTGGCCTCGATTCGGGATGTCATGCTCTAATTCTAATTTTAAAATCCAGCTATCCTTTTCGTTTTTATGACCAATGAAAGAGAGGTGATGAACGAATGATATTAATTTGAACGAATGATAACCTAAAATAAGGGCATAGCTGTCAGTTTAAGAGATTTTTAAGTCGCATGTTTTAAGTGCTCTCTAAAATTGTGCATTCGACACGGCCATAAGGCTCAAATTCGATGTTTGACAGCTCTAATATTAGGATGGCCATCTCCTGTCCCTATTCAATCTTTAAAAGGTGAAAAGGATGGACTAACTTAATATAAGGATTAAAGCGTGAAATCCCGAATCGAGGCCATTGTCTTAAATTAGGGTAAGCTCAACTCGGTGTGGGTGGACATATTACGAGTTGTTGATGATGGGTTTTTGTTAGTTAATTATTTTGAATTTCAGTTCATTTAAATACCCTCATAAACTTTAAAAAAACTCACCACAGATCTCTTCATCGGTGGTATAATCAGCCAGTGCATCTAAAAGCCTTGGCAGGTTATTCTCCAAGGCTTCAAGAATGACTTGAATCTCATTAGTTTGGCGAACTATCTGGCTCAGTTTCGGAAACAGAGTCTGTGCCTGACTGCGTATCTTGCCGACGCCCGGACGAAGCCAGCAGTCGCCAAGACAGACGCGGGAGAGGGCTGCACGGATCCATCTATAATAAGCAGAGTAAATTCAATTCAATTCAATTCTTTAATTCAATTCTTTATTAATGAAAAAAATGTTAAAAATTACAGAAAAACCAAGGCTTTTAAAAAGGAAGTGTAAAGTTTATTAGTCGATCCAAAAATATTTAAAATTTAAAAATAAACAATTAATCAATATAAGTATAATAATATCACACCTCATACTCTCACATCACTTACAAACACATTCACAATATTGCAGGCATAATCTTTCAATCTTGTGCCAGTCGTCATGGAATAGGTCGGTCGCCGGGTGCGCGAGTAGTAGGGCATTGAGCGCGTGCAGTGCGCGGCGCACGGGCGAGTGCCGGCTCGAGACGGTGCGTGACATCGGGTTGGCGAACAGCCGCACCCGGCCCACGCGGGACCTGGCGCGCCCGTCCGGCACGGCCAGCCTGCACGCCTCCGCCACTAAAGCAGGGCCCACGGAGGAGCTTCACCACAAAGATCATTTGGATGTACAATCGACGAGTTTCGAGAGAATTGAATCCTAAGTACCCTAGTAAAAAAGATGTAGGGTACATGAAAGGATATACATTATAAGTTTTTTTGTAAAGGAAACGTAAAAAACGTTTTTGTACCTTTTCCAACATTAATGTGTATGTGGATTCATGAGGGTTCCAGACAACAGCGCCTGACTCCAACCTGGACCGCACCAATGCCGAATATAATAACTTAAAAACAGATATTTGATAAAAATCTTTACAGTTTCTTAATATGAAGCCTAATCATTTAAAACCATCGGCTGAGGTGGCTTTTATATGATCGCGGAAGTTCAACTCAGGTACAAACAGCACCCCTAGGTCCTTTATCAACTTTGTTCTAACGATGTTTTGGTTATTAAGATGGTAACGAGCGCGTAAAAGTCATAACGAAGCATTTATCGACATTAAAAAAATGCCTGTTGACCTCACTCCACCGATAAACCCTGTCAAGACTGTCCTGCATAGTCAGACAGTCGTCAGCAGATCTGATATCGGAAATCACTTTCAGGTCATATAAATAGATTATTACCTAAGAATAATGTTAAAAACAGAAATAAAGTTTGAAATATACTAAGCCAAGGATAGATTACTTGTCTTGCTGAAGAAAAATAAAGACCATAAAAGTCAAAGAAAAAGAAAAAAAAGAAAATTCAAAAAAAAATGTTGGCCTCAAAAATCGCTTCAGACACTTTCCCCTCTAAGTTGGGAAATTTCTCTCAAATTGACTGGATCATATCAACCAACATGCACTAGGCCAGCATGGTCTAGCCCCATGGACGTAATCATGTAAGTTGCTGATGATGGTGATTACAAAACATGCATTAACCTTCCTCCTTAGTACTGCAAAGCTTTGTTTGCCACACATCCAAATTCCATTAATCACTGATTGAGGTACTGCAATAAGCAAAGCTTGCCGTGTGGTGATGGCAGAGTAGAATACATTTGTCACCGCGCCGCGTTCATTATAGGCCGGCTCCACTCCCTCCTTTGCAAACGGTCGAAGCTCTCCCTACGTAGTAAGGTCCGTCTTTATACCGCTTGCGTCCGTCCCGTAATGACATACGCGTGTCCGGTGTTTGCTCATGCGGCTCGTTCCAATTTGAGTCCCCTTCAGGTGATTCAAAATCGTTTCATGCGCAAGGCCACGGGCTGTCCGTGGTACGTGCGCAATAGGAATCTCCACAATGACCTCGAGGTCCCCTCCATTAAGGAGTATATGCGTCAAGCGTCTAAACGTTATTTCGATTCGGCCGTTACTCACCCGAACCTTCTGGTGAGAAAAGCGTCAATTTACTTTCCGCATCCCACTACGCGATTCAAGCGTCGTCCTAGACACGCTCTCACAGATCCGGACGATGAGATCACCGTCGCGATTAAAGCTGCCATTGCGTGTAGGCCATACACTACTACAGAATGCCCTTCAGGTAGCAACCGCCCCCGCCGGCGGGGACGCGGAACTAATAGTAGAATCAATTCAGTAAGACCCGGTAGGGGTCATTCTTCTCCGACGCGCTTCTCGCCCTGGCAACGTTCTGGGCCGCGGTCCGAGCCCGTCTGAGGGCGCCCCCAGATACGTTGTCATAAAATTCCTAAGGGGTACGAGCCTTCTGCTCCCCCGCAAGTACGCGCCCACTATATTACCACTCTGGTATAAATAGTGATTAGGTCCGTCAAAAACGCAAAAAAAAAAAGAATACATTTGTCACCATCCCCTACTCTTCCCGTGGGTGTCGTAAGAGGCGACTTAGGGACTACACATTGAACAGGGAACGGGCAGCAGCGGTAGCGGTAGGGGTGAAATAGTTTTTCAAGAGAAGGTCACCCGTCTGCGCTCCGTCGCAGACGTCCCCCACTATACATACATAAATACGGGCAGCAGCACTTTTTGATACAGTAACCTTTAAATCTGCGATCTCCAACCCGCCTGCCAAGCGTGGAGATTATGGCAAAACCCTCCACTTAAGTGAAGGAGGCTCATAGTCCAGCAGTGGACTGTAAAGGGCTGTTTATGTTAATGAATAAGCAAATATGTAGAAGAACTTAAACCTTTCTATTATGTCCCGAAATAATAAAGAAACACTGAAATATTATATTTAGTACGACTTTATTGTGCTAGGTAGCAAGACAAGAAGTGAGACATAAAATAATATTAATCAAAATACCCACCTTAGAAATAACTTACAAATATAAGATAAACAAGATGCCAAAATGTATCAATATATAACATACCTCCCTCTTTAGGATGATTAATGTGTTTATATAATAATAGTTCTATTATTAGCAATTTAACTAAACTGAATCCACCACCAAACAAAATGCAAAACTTAATTATGAACATAAAACTCGTAAACACTTAAACTGTTACCTATCTTATGTAATATAATGCTTATTTAACTAATTTTCTTTATAAATAGTATAAGGCCTATCATAAGGCAATCTAGAATGTATATTTATTTTATTTTTTATTTTGCCTCCACTCGAACCAGGCTCACTATTACTCAGTGGAATTCCTAACATCTCCGCCCAACGTTCTGCACTAGGCATCTCGATAACATCATCTTCATAGGCTTGGTTCGAGTCGGACACAATCTCTGCACCATCATTAGCCTGATGAGGCTGTGGTGCTTCTTCCTCTCGCCCTTCCTCTTGTGAATCTGTTTTTCCATCGTTTATTTTAACCATTTGATCTATATGGCGGTTCACCGATACACCATCTTCAGATTCAATTGTATAACTAGACGGGCCCTTCTTCTCTATAAGCTTTCCACGTAACCAACGTGGGCCGCTACTGAAATTCCTGAACATTACTGGTTGACCCACATTGGTCTCTCTGTGCTTTCTAGAAGCATTTTCAGTAACTTGCTGTTCAATCTTCTTATTTTTCAAATTATCTGGGTGAATAGTGTCTAATAAAGTGCGCAAACGTCTGTTCATTAGCAACTTTGCAGGGCTTCTGTTAGTGCTAGTACACGGTGTAACTCGTAAACCCAACAACACTCGAGGTAGCTTGATGTCCCAAGGTACATTATCCAATTTACGTAGCTTGTCTTTTATTGTCTGTACCATTCGCTCTGCAAGACCATTTGTGGCAGGGTGATGTGGTGCAGTAGTTACTTGTCCAATTTTGTTAGATTCTAAGAATTGTTTCATCACACTGGAAACAAATGGTGTGCCATTATCAGAAACCATTGTTTCGCAAAGTCCATGTGTAGCAAATAACATTCGCAAATGACGAATAACTGTCGAAGAAGTCATGTTATTTACTATGAAAACCTCAGACCATCGAGAATATGCATCAAAAATTAAGAAATTTTTATTTTGAAAAGGGCCTGCAAAATCCACATGAATCATTGACCAAGGTCTTGAATGGCATTATCTATTCATGGCTTGTTTTTAGTGGCATCTTTCTGTTTTCTAGACATTTCGTATAGCCATTTACTAAATCTTCAATGTCAGTATTCATTTCTGGCCACCAAACATAGCTTATGGCTAATGCTTTAGTTTCTACGATACCATTATGAGTAGAGTGTAAAACACGAAGAGTAGCTGCTTGTAGCGCCACGGGCACCACCACACGACATCCCAATAATAAACAACCTTCTTGCAATGACAGTTCAGTACGATGTAACCAGTAAGTACGCAAGTATTCTTCTGTCACTCTAGCCGGCCATCCACGTTGAACGTAGTGAATGACTTTAGATAACGTCTTGTCTTTTTTTGTTTCTTCAGCTATCTGCTCAGCATTGTAAGGAAAACCTTGTGGCGCTTCAGCCATCAACAATATGTCGCATAACTGCGGCTCTGGCCTATCCGGAACTGGCGAGGCCAACGACTTAAACTGTCAGCACTACCGATCTGAGGTCCTGGTTTGTATATGATTATGTAATCATGAGATGTCAAAGCTATAGCTATCCGAGTCAGTCTCGGTGAAAGCATGCATAGCATGGGCTTTTTCGGGTCAAAAATGCCAAGAAGCGGCTTGTGATCGGTTATTATGGTAAAAGATCTTCCCATCAAATAATTATGAAATTTCTGGATACCAAACATAATTGCCGCAGCCTCCTTGTCCTGCTGTGAGTAACGACGTTCATGCGTGTGTAGCGTACGGGAGCTCATTGTGACTGGACGCTCCTGGCCGTCCTCCATGACGTGTGCGAGCACTGCCCCTACGCCGTACTCCGAGCTGTCGCAGGTAAGTGTCAATGGTTTTTGCATGTTGTAATGTACTAATGTCAAATCAAACGTTAATTGGTGTTTGGCCATGTCAAAGGATTTTTGTTCGCGTGTTGTCCAACGCCATTCTTGTGACTTATCTAAAAGTCGATGTAACGGTTCTAAAAACGTCGCTTTATGTGGTATGAATCTCTCGTAGAAATTATAAAGACCCAGAAAAGCTTGCAGTTCTTGTTAATTTTTAGGATCAGGTGTCTTTTTGATTGCCTCGACTTTTTTTGATGAAGGATGGATGCCCTCAGAGTCTATGACGAATCCTAAAAATTCGACTCTGTTACAAGCCCATTTGCATATGTCTTTATTAAGACGTAGACCAGCCTTTTCAATACGCTCTAAAACTGTGTCTAATCGTTGTTGCATGTCCAGCAAGGTTTGCCCACATATGAGAATATCATCAATAAGAACAGCTACGCCTGGGATATCAGCGAGCAATGACGTCATTAACCGTTGAAAAATGCCTGGACTGGCCTTCACACCAAAGGCAAGACGATGAACAGAGTATAAACCCTTGCAAGTGTTTAATGTCAGTAACTTGGCTGTGTTCTCGTCTACTGTCACCTGCGTATACGCTCGTTCTAAACCCAGTGTAGTAAAGAACTTGCTTCCAGCAACAATGGCGAATACTTCATTGGCTGTGGGCATAGGATATGTATCCGATTCAGTCGCTTGATTTACAGTACTACGATAATCGCCACAAAGTCGAATCGCCCCTGTTTTCTTTACAATCGGAACGACTGGCGTAGCCCAGTCAGAAAAGATTACAGGCTGAAGAACTCCCTCACTCACTAAACGGTCGATTTCAGCTTCCACTCTGTCTTTGATAGCGAACGGGACAGGACGTGCTTTAAGAAACTTTGGAATGACGTCAGGTTTGACATGAATCGTTACAGGTTTTCCAATGTAAGTACCTAGTCCGTCTTTAAATACATCTTTGTGTTTCGTAATTATACTGTCAATCACTAAGAATTCCTCTTCTGAAACGAAGTTGACGTTAAGCTTGATATCGAGAGGAGCAAACCAATCTCGCCCGAGGAGGTTAGGTTAGGACGATCGCCTTTTGCTACGATGAGAGTTAGGTCGCACTCGATGTCATTGTACTGCACGGGCACGGTGGCCTGACCGCGCAGCGCCACCGGCGTGTCGGTCCAGGTGCGGAGGCGTAGCGTCGCGGGCTGCAATGCGCTGCGTGACAGGCGCGGACACAACATTTCCCACGTGCGCTCGTTCACAATAGAAAAACTGGCGCCAGTGTCTACTTGAAAAACTACTGGCTCGCCCGCCACCATAGCATGTATTTCAAATGGCGGTACCCGACTTTTACTGCACACGGTGTATAGTATATACCGTTGAGGATGTCTTCATCATCGTTGTCAGTGAAATTTATTCTTCGTGCACTGTTACTGTTCTTCATTGAGCATATTTTTTCAGAATCAGAATCAGAATCAGAAATATTTATTTGCCAGAATACAGTTATATACAGGTCTTATATAAAATAATGAGAGTGCTTGTATTCAACCTACTAGGTGTGCAAATATAAAAGTTAAAAATATTAAAGATTTTAAATTCGATACATATTTTACATTATTAGCTAAATTGTACATTATCATAGGTCAGAGTTATTAATTATTAATGTCAAATTTATATTAGTAATCTAGATCCAAAACAGTCAATTATAATAACAAAAGAATAAAACAAAATGAATATACAAGACTCCACCACCACCTATTATAAGGATTATAAGTTTCAATGTGGCCTCTTTTCGGCACACAGTGTTAATGAAACGGCACTCTCCACCATGTCGATTTCCACAACGGTAACATAAACGAATATTGCCTGTAGCCTGTACTGCATTGATATCCATCTGTTCCGGCGCCCCCGGGTCGGCCGCGGCATGGCCATTGCCGGAAGAAGGGCTGGCGGCGTATTCTGCTGGGTTTACGGCCGCAGCGACGGCGGCGGCGCTGTGAATCATGCGCAAGTCCTTCCCCGCACTTTCAGCCGCTAACATCGCATCGACGACGTTTACATACATCAAATTATTCTTTTTCAGTAAATCATATTGAAGTTTGACGTCACACATGCCGCAAACCAGACGATCACGAAGCATTCGTTCTAAGTCCGAAAAATTACACCGAGAACTTAATCTTCTTAAATGTGCAATATATTCAGAAGCAGTTTCTCCACGTTTCTGATCACGTTTATAAAATTTGAAAGACACTGATATCTCATTTAGCTGAGGAGCATAATGTTTGGTTAGGTTTTTTTCAATGTCAGCAAAAGTCACTTCACTTGGTTTTTTAGGTGTAATTAACGCCAAAAGTGTCTCGAACAGTTGTGCCCCACATATTGCGAAGAAATGAGCATGTTTCTCACTGTCTTTTTCGATACCATTCGCCTCAAAACAAAATTTTAGCCGATCAATGTAATTCTCCCAATTGTCAGTTTGTGGGTCACTCAACAGTCGACGGTAAGTTTACTTACCGGATTTGTAACGTGCGCACGCGCAAGTGGACTGTTGACTAGTTAAATATCACTGAGTTCACTTTCTTAGTTGTCATTTTTTTCAGTCGTCGCCACTATTATGTCCCGAAATAATAAAGAAACCACTGAAATATTCAGTACCTACGACTTTATTGTGCTAGATAGCAAGACAAGAAGTGAGACATAAAATAATATTAATCAAAATACCCACCTTAGAAATAACTTACAAATATAAGATAAACAATATGCCAAAATGTATCAATATATAATACTTTCATACCTGGAATTTTTTGTATGGTCAATCTGATTCTGCAGGAGGATGTTGGTTTTATACGAGTGAAAGGCAAATCCACCAACGACCGCTCTATTGAGAGCTTCATCTCCCACTAAACGTACTTCCGCCTATAAAAAATACAGGTATAAATTAATAATAATAAGCTTACAAATGTAGTAACAAGTTAGAGTATGATCAAGTTTCAGTATTTATTCATTGTAACAGTTACGTGACTACAGTGTCTCCAATGGGTAGTTGACTCGTGTTACTGGTTCATATTAGTATGCTAGTAATTATTTTGAATGTCATGATTCAATTGGTTTGTCTTCCTTCCACGCGAAAATGTAGCTTGATGTGATTTGAAAAAAGAGTTAGCAGACTTTTAAAAAAAAGAGGATAAAAACATCTCACAGGTAAAATTAAAAACAACAGTATTTATGGCAGTTATACAGTTTTCTACAAGCATGTTATGTCATATTTTTATTATTGGTGTATAAGAAGAGACTGACTCCCAACATACAGTTTATATTAGTGTGGGGGTCAAAGGTATCGTATACTGTTAATTTAGATTACTAGAAATAAAGAAGTTATTACATTATTATTACTGGTCATGGTTCTTTTAACAAACATTTATATGTCCTAGGTGTTACTGATGGCCCCCTTTGCAGAGCCTGTTTGGAGGCAGAAGAAACGGCTGCTCACATCCTCATAGAGTGCACGGGAGTGGAGGACTACAGGGCTGAATACCTCGGTCAAACGAGGGACCTTCCAGGGATAACCGGTAATGTAAAGGGCTTACTGGGTTTCCTGGAAGAGTTGGGTTGGCTCGAATGACACCGCATTCCCACCCACACGCAAAATAGGCGCATTAGACATTGAGTTGCGGAAACCAGCCCATTATGACTATGACTATGACCTACATTATTATTATATTGGCAATTTAAATCAGCTAAAGAATGGTTGCCTGAATAAAAATATGAGATATTACTTGCACTTCTACAGACACCTGTAGGTACCTGCTAACCGAAAGGTAAACACTTACATATTAGCATCTTTCTGATCTTTTCAGATCACAGAGATTGTTTTTAGGACTGGTCATTAGTCAGCCCCTTTTACTCAAAGCATGAACAAAAAACAGCTGATCGGTCAAACATTGTAGTTCGGTGGTGACACTTTTAGTTGTAATACGATTTTGATTTAGGTAGAAGGAATCGGGCAAATTATGTTCCAATGACCACTACGACCCGAGATGGATCTATTGTATGAATGAATGAATATACTTTATTGCACACACAGAAATAATAAATGACAGAGTGGAAGTAAGAACAGGTAGTCATGTACAGTTAGGCGGCCTTATTGCTTCATAGCAATTTCTTCCAGGCAACCTTTGGATACAGGAGACTATAAAGTAACGCGGAATAGTGCAAGTATACCGTATAAACTACAAAATGTAGTTGTATACTAAATAATCTATACTAAATAACCTACATGAAATATATACCTACAATAACATACATATTAATAAACATACATAATAATAAGTACTTACATACTATATAACTACATAAAAACGATATATATATAATATAGATTTATGATGGACTCAAAGCTTGTACCTGCCTAGGGAAACACTAAAATGGAGTAGGCACCTACCTACACTAGGAGACAGAAAGGAAGTGGGCTTTCAGACGGTTTTTAAACGCGTCAATAGACGGGGCACGTCTTGTAGTTGAAATATACTTATACATTTATGTAAGATTTAAATAATTTACTTAGTCATTAATTATAATATTTTTTAATTACTTACGCTAACATTACTGGCTAAATTCAACAAAACTGGTATAGCCGACTGAAGTAGATTCGCATAGTGTTTTGCGCAGTTTTGTCGACTTCCCAAAACACCAAGGCACCTGCCCAACGTACCAGCAGTCGCTTGAACCTCGTGGCTTCTAAAAAACAACAAAAGAAAGATCACAAAATCCCGAAAAATACAATAAAAACAATGTAAACCCAAATACTCACTTTGCGGAACCGTCGACGTTTTTCAAGTATTCCAAAGCCTTCTCGGCTTTTTCCAAGACGTTCATGGCTGGAAGATCTCAGCCTGTATTTATAGATGTAGATTTAAACATGATAATCTTCAAAATAGCGAGAAAAATCACGAAACCCCTTCAAGGAAGAAAGAAACAAATAAATACGAAATACCGTGGAAATACATACGACGGATAATCAATGACATTTGCCCTGCGTTCCGAGACGCGCTGAAATCGATTAAAGCACCCGTAATCGCGTTCAGAATTACTGTCAGCTGCCAAAACTCATATGTTTTTTTACTTTTTTTTTTTTTTTTTGTTATGGCATTTTTCTTTTCTGATCGCTGACAGCGCTAAAAGTCTGATTCGGAATGCGCCCTTGACAATCCACCAGCGTTCAAAAACTAACTACAAAACTTAACTTTTGTGGCGGGCGTTTAGGGTTTCTTTGTCATTGGACCAATATGAAAACGCTCCATACTATTCTGAATATACTATTCTGAACGCATTTTATTGTGACCTTGACTGTCCATTACTACTTTTGCTCGTGTGTAATATAAATTACCCTACGAAAAAACAGCAATGAATATAACACTTAAGTTAAATTTGTCAACCAACAAACTTGTGGATCAGCTGACAAATATTCGACAATTTGATAACCTTACTCAACTCAAATAAACCCTTATCAGAAGTGATACAAAACAATAAAATAAAGATTTTCGTCATCAAGATCTCAGCACAGAGAACCTTTTTGTATACGATATACGGGGCTCTCGGTAAGGAGCTCAAACGTAACATTGGATTATATTTCTTCCAGACAGCCTACCTGTACTGTACCAAGTAAGTTTGCCTCATAATAAAGTACTAATTGTTGTACCGCTGCTGCATGTTATAATATTACCAGTAGACTAGACCGATAGACAGTTATATTTTGCGGTGCTCTTAGCGGATAGACTTAAAAGGTGAGGTAAGTTTTGAACTCTGATTTGTATCCCAATATCTTATAAGTACCTACTTCTCTATTTATTTACTCAAGTAAGTATGTACATGTTAACTACTTATCTTCATTGCCTCCAACAAAGATATGAGATTTCCAAACGAGTGCTCATATTTCATAAATGGATGTGAATGAAATTATCAATAATGTCTCTCTTAAAGACAAATTTTATTAATATTCTATGCTATCTTACATATTTTACTACTTTCATCAAAGGCCAGTTTTATTTTCTTTTTTTAATCCGATATAACTATTCCTTGAAAGCGTGGGTGGTCTAGTGGCTAGGGCCTCTGTCTTCCGTCCAGGAGGCGCAGGTTTGATCCCCATTACGTACCAATGTGTTTTCGAATTCATATGTATGTTTATTCCATGCTCTTACAATGAAGGAAAACATAAAGAATACATCCATACTCCTGCAAAGAAATTCAAAGGTTGTGTGTGAAGCCCCTCAGTGGGGAAGTGTATGAGAGCTATTGTTGATAATTATTCCTATAAATGATACTAACAATTCTCTCTACTTAGCAGGTTACAGTGTGCACGGGAGTTAGAAGGAGACTATGTCAGAAGAGGACAGCCAGGAAATTGACGTGATGCATGGGCTGAAGACTGTATTGTCGCAGATTGAGTCTGCTGTAGCTAGGAGGAGCAAAGTAAGTGATGTTGTCAATGCTAGTTAAATAAACAATAATTATACAACATTTCGAAAAACACATCTCTAAATAAATAAATGTATTAATAAGGTTGGACCACTAGGTTGGCTAGGAATTGGGCCAGAAGATTTTCCGACAGTCAATTAAAAAAAAATTGTTCATAAATTTTCGATAGATGGTGTTGACGATTCGTGGATCGGAAGAAATCCGGCGAGTCACCCAGGGCCATAAAAGGATTAAAAAAAAAAGAATCCACGAAGTACACCTGGCGCCAATTATCGTCTTAATTAGAATCCCTCATTAGAACTATTATGTTTATTTTTTGAAGAGCTGTCAGAAAATCCCCCATTACCATTACGACGTCTACAAATGGTCAGTTGTTCATCTTACAAGCTGCTGAGACTATTAGAAATGAATTAAAAAAAACAATCTATTATAGGACCTCCCTCAAGTGGCACCAAGACTAGTGGCTGTATCGAAGATCAAACCGGTGCCACTCATCGTCCAGGCTTACGAAGGAGGTCAGCGTAACTTTGGAGAGAACTATGTCAATGAACTCGCTGAAAAAGCTATAGACTCTCAAATCATAGAAAAATGCAAAGATATTAAATGGCACTTTATTGGACATTTGCAGACTAACAAGATCAACAAGTTACTAGGTAAACTTTTCTGTGATAAGATAATATAGTAATTATTTGTTTGATGTACATCATAAAGATAACATCTTTATTTAACAATTGATTGTTTCATTATATTATGATAGTATTGTGAGTCAATTTCCAGCTGTGTAAATTCCAAATTTTATCAAGATTAATTAGATGATGAAAAAAGGTTTCCATTTTGCAATTTTTTGCATGACAAACATGTTGGCAGCCAGTACAAAATAACCTCTTTCTCAACCTTTTGGTACTTTCCAAATGTTGCCTCGTATTATTATTTTAATAATCGGTTTCTCTCATATGAAAATGATGTTTTTCTCATGTAAAAGGTAGCCTAAGTTATTTTCCATATTCTGGTCTACTTCCATGTCTTTCATTGTCTTTATCAGGGTCGCCTAACCTGTTTATGGTGGAAACTATCGACTCGGAGAAGCTGGCCGATAGTGTAAATAAACAGTGGAACAAAATAAGAAAAGAAGAAAACAAATTGAATGTAATGGTGCAGGTCAATACGAGTGGGGAGGAAGGTAGGTTAATCTTCTTTTTGTAACCACCCATGTTGCTCATGATGTAACAACTGTTTTCTATAGTTTTAATAATTTTGACCAATGGTTTAAAAAGCCTTCCGTCATTTTGGTGGCTTAAGAACTCTTCTTCTTTGTCGTGTAGGCTGTAAGGTCGACAGTTCACATTAAAGGTCCTGTTGTCGGTGTTATAGAGCCGCCAAAGGCAAAGACATGGCTCATGTAACGATATTATCATAGATAGAAGCCGGGACTCAGATCCTAACGTGCCTTTCAAAGGCCAGAAACATCTTACACTAGCTGTCTGCCCGTGGTTGCGCTCTCATTTTGTAAGATTTTCCCGTTAAAAGTATCCTATGTGTTAACCCAGGGTACAAACTGTCTCCATTCCAAATTTCATCCAAATTCGTTCAGTAGTTTAGACGTGAAAGCGGAACAAACATCCAAACATCTAGCTAATTTTGCAATGGCACTACATTTTTGTTTTCATTTTGCAGCAAAAAATGGCGTCTCTCCCTCTGAAGCTTCAAAAGTAGTGGAGCATATACTAAAGAATTGTCTAAGTCTAGAATTCCATGGACTAATGACGATTGGTCAATACGATTATGACGTGTCCCAAGGACCGAATCCAGATTTCATAACATTGGCCAAATGTAGGCAAGAAGTTTGCGAGAAACTTGGCTTAGATGTAAATAAGGTGGAGCTGTCTATGGGAATGTCAAGCGATTTTGAACATGCTGTAAGTTATTTTTTAATAATAATAATAAACTATTTACTGTGTTATGTAACCTATCACAATAGCATGGGAAATAAAATATGGCAAATGGTAGGTATAAGCCGTGCAGATAAAGAATAGATCTGAAAATGGCGGCGGGTACTTATGGTACGGTTAGCAAAACAAGTTCTCAAAATTCGATTTTTATTTTTCCTACTGACTTCTTTTTTATTAATTATTCTTTTTTATTATTATGATTTAAAACGGGACGGGACGGGTTTATTATTATTAATTAATGATACTAATAATAATGACAAAAAATATTAATAAAATAAATAACCAGCAAGGAGCAATATAAGAAAAAACAACATGGGATAAGTTTAAAATTATTTAATTTACATTATTATGTACGATTTCCGGAAGAATGTTATCAACATCAATGACAAGTTATCTTTGTTTGCGAACACTGATTTTTGTCATTATTTTTTTTGCAGCGCGTACTTCACTGTGTGAGTATAGACAGCGATAGATTGTGAGCGAGTTAGCATGCGAGCGGACGCCATTTTCAGATCTATTCTTTATCTGCTCGGGTTATACCAGTAAATGCTTAGCATACATGTATGCCTAACACTGAGAGCGTCGGTGGTCTAGTGGCTAGGGCCGCTGCCTTCCGTCCAAGAGATGTGGGTTTCGTTCCCCACAACGTACCAATGCGTTTTCGAATTTAGAATTCATATATACGTTTATTCGACGCTCTTACTGTGAAGAAAACATCGTGATGAAACCTGCATACTCCTGCGAAGAAAATCAAAGGTTGTGTGTGAAGTCGCCCAACCCGCACTGGGCCAGCGTGGTCGGCTAAGGCCTAATCGCCCATAATTCAGGGTAGGCTCGAGCCCCTCGGTGGGGACGTATATGAGCTGTTGATGACAATCTATGCTTATTTGCTTTGTAATTTCATTTGTCTTTTTCTTTTTAGATTGAATTAGGAGCGACTACGGTCCGAGTTGGTTCAACTATCTTCGGCGCACGACCTCTAAAAACTAAGTAGAAGTACGTAAAGACAATAAGATAATGTAGATACTGTTAACCGAACTTTATTGATATTGCTACAGCACTAGTGGTTGGGTCCATAGAGCGCATGCGCATTATCTTAGTGGGGGGGACTTCGACAGATCGACTCGGTGTGCTGTCGCGCTAATTTTGTAGCTCTTTTAAAAATATAATAATTACGTGAGATAAGATGGTTTCTTATTATTTATATCTTACAGTACACAAAATGAGGAGAAAAACTAAAGCAAATGGCGCCACAATGGACTGAAACGAAAAGATTACCACTAACGACAGTTAGTCTTTTTATCAATGGAAGCTTTTCAATCAAAATAAAAAAAAAAAAACCCAATCAAAATTGCTTTTTGCCAAAATAATGTAAATACAAGCTTACCAATTACTTGCGGACTCCGCACTAAGTAATCCTGTATCGCGGCAGTCAAATATCCTTAAAAAAGTTCCAACTAAGTCGATAGATGGCGTTGTCGACACTTGTAAATCTTATATTGCACGGCAAAATAAAATAAATAAATGCGCCTGTAATATCCTAACCAAACTGGATCCTCAGGTTTACAAAATGATTCTTTATTTAACCCACAATATGTATTATTTTGTCTAACTCGAGTTTAGCTAACGCCATCTACCATTGCACATTTAACAGATTAGCAAAGTGGATTCATATCCAATCTTTCTGGACTCTTTCTGAAAAATGATTTGTAAAAATCTTAATTCAATATTTTTTTTATCTGGATAGAGATAGAGTAGTGAAAAATATTTTGAAGGTACTTTTGTTAATTAATTTTATATTATTACGTGTATAAATTTTGTTTATAAGATTCCACTGAAATGGACAAATAAACATATTTTTTAACAGTTACTAACTTTTTTTACTTACCTACTTTTCTTTCAAAAGCCTGCACTATTACCGTTACACCAAAAGCACAATCATGACGCATCAGCGCTATATGCTACAATTATCATTATCAGTCGAATTCTTGTATATCTATATCAGATAATTTATCGATAAATTAACACTCGTTATCGGCCTCAGTTGCAATAATGGCGGTCACACGAAGGGAGTACATATTTTCATCGTTTCTGTTAGGAGTGTTATGTGTTTTGTTGGTCGTTGTTGCTATATCGAGTGATAGTTGGGTAAGTATAAAAAATGTTTCTACATTTCATTGTAGAGCTTGTCTAGGCTGAAATGACACGCCCCACTACCGCATTTACACACACAATTTTCGTCGTTGTTAATATAGTGGGGCGCGTCATTTCAAACTAGACAAGCTCTAGTTAATTTAAATTTTGTATTATGCTTTTCGGGTTGGCTCTTGATATTCAGAATATTGTAAAATGTTGTACGTTAAGATACAATTAGTGTAGTTATAAACGAGACGAGACGTTTTAAAGCCCAAGCCGCAGGCGGGAGCTCACGATATAATTTTCAATATTAAAACGAATCTGGCTGTCAATATTAATTGGAATTGTCGAATTAAAATAAATGCCTAAAACTCGCACTTGTGCCGTAAACGATACTTACGGCACAGTTTACTACCACGTAAATTACGACCAAATGAGTATCGAAAACTGTTTTACTCAGGTATCATCAACAGCAATAGAAGAAGGACAGACGGGCGAACGTGACGTCATCCGATACGGGTTGTTCAGAGGCGAACTCGAACTCAACTTTCTGGCTACGCCGAGTTCTAATGTATTGTACAGTAAGTAAAAAAATATATTTTTATTGACACTTACAAAAAACACAGATTTGCAACAATATCTTTCATCATAATTATCAGCCCGCGGCTGGACGCAAGCGTCTTCCAAGGCGCGCCATTTAGCCCGATATTCGGCTGCACGCATCCAAAAGCTACCAAGTCTCGCAATCGTCGCTCCATCTAGCCCCTAAAGTTAACATCTATGAACTATGCCTATGTGTAACTACATTCATACATAGCACAGGACATTGAGTCATATAACATTTGGTTCGTCTTTAGATTCTCTATTGATATATACAGGTTTTAACGTGCGCCGTTTTTCAGTAAGAGTCCTAAATTACCGCAAAATTGTGGTTATCACTATGCCAAGATGTTTAAACCCGTTTTAAGCGCGTCTTCCTGCATTCCCGCATCACTCGCTCGCTACCGCAGAAAATTTAGTATCGATTACAGTTACAGCACCCGTAATGAATGACTGTCAGCGGGCGAAAACCTATTTTTTTTTTGCTTTTATGATAGCAAAGCTCACAATGGCTGTAATTATTTAGTTACTTTTAGGTATTTTAGTTTTTATTTTCTTTTGTTTCAGTGACATGTGTTGCAGAAGAAAACGCGTGTGCAGTGAGTTGCAAAACTACGCGACAAGCTAGGATAGATGAGGCAAGTGTTCTTTGTATTACTCGCTAGCTGTCCGCACATTTGTGGATTTTTTCTGTTTCTAAAACTAACAGTGCCATCTATTTTGTATTATATTTTTTATTGTATACGGTTATAATGTATAAGCCTAGACTTATTTAAGGTATGTATGAAATTTGTATTAGAGCGTGATCTCGCCATCAAACGTAACAGTTTGGCGAGTAGAATCAAGTTTATAAAAATTGTATTTGCCTTGCAATACTAAAAAAAATTAAAGCAAAGAGAGATACACTTGTTCCGAGCGCGTCACATAGATGTCGCTTTTATTTTAAAAAACAAGGAAAATCTAGCAAAATGCTGGTGTAGCCGCGGCGGGACAGCATGTTTAATTATTTTAAGCCCATTTTGCAATATGTCCTTGCGAGGGCGTCTCATCTCAAGCCTACCGTAGGCTATTAGTTCTTAGGCGACTATTTAAAATTAAAAAAATATCTGTTTTTATTTTCAGGTCCGGGCATTAGCACAGGGCTTCCGACCGTCTTTAGGTTGTACTACGGACGCAAGCAATGTCCCGACTCCAGCATGTAAGAAAACTTTTTTTTTTCAGTAGACTCTTGTGTGTCCCACTGCTGGGCAAAGGCTTCCCCTCGCTTTCGCCGTTCCTCCTGATCTTGGGTCTCTAGATGCCAGCTCTTCAGAATTCCGTCCAAGTCATCTCGCCATCGTCTTCGTGGCCGACCTCGACGGCTGTGATCATCCTCCAGCACTCATTCCCTGGCTATTCTAGCCCACCTATCCGGTTGCATGCGGTAGACATGCCCAGCCCAGTCCCACTTCAGTTTCGCGGGCTTCTTTCCAACGTCTTGTATGCCTATTTTGAAGCGTAGTTCTGTGTTCCGAATACGGTCTGCTCTTTTCACTCCTAATATACTACACTCCCTCCATGGCGCGTTGACATGTTGGCATGTTTGTGCTCCGTAGACAAGGACGGGCAAGATACACATGTCGACAAGTTTCCGTTTTAGAGACAGAGGAAAGATTCCCTTCATTTGCTCTTTCATGGACCAGTAGCTCTTCCAGGCATTTTGGACGCGTCTGTCGATTGCTTTGTCCTGCCTGTTATCGAAGAATGCTATCTGGCCCAAGTAGGTGTATTCGTCGACATATTGTATTACTTGCCCGTCTACCTCGATCCTACGTTTTATGCTGTTGCACATAAGTTGGGTCTTTGACATGTTCATTTTCAGTCTAACCTCGAGGCTCGCCATGCTTATTTCCTGTCGCCTTAGTTTCTAGTTCCGCGGCTGAAGCGGAAAACAGGACTGTGTCATCCGCATAACGGAGATTGGTCAAACGTTTGTTGCCGATGTTAATTCTCTTATACGACCACGATGGCGAAATACTCTTAAAAATCACTTCTAAGCAGAGGTAAAAAGTTTCGGTGAAAGCGGGTCGCCCTGTTTGACACCTAGATGTATTTCAAACGGTCTGTAGAATGTTATTATTTAATTTAGTAAGACGGGGAAGTAAAACTGGCTCTCCTATTTTCAGTGCGATGAAGTAAAACATGCGAAACCTTTATATTTAGACATTTATCGTTGACCCGTTTGCCACCTCCCTCTAATATTTAAAAGGCCAAAAGCACGAACGAACTTGAATACCAGGGCCCCGTTTCACGAAGCTACAAGTTACAAATTACAAGTACAATTCGAAGTACATTGCGTAGACGATTAGAGAAAATGATAAGGGCTTACAGTTTAGTTAGGCGAATTGGCTACGCAATGTATATCAAATTGTAACTTGTTATTAGTAACTTGTTGCTTCGTGAAACGGGGCCCAGAGCGTGACTTCCTAAATTAACCCCATTATCTTCATGAGCCATGGTCATGTCAGATATCTCTAGCGGCTCAATAACGCAATGTTCTATGAGGGTTATGATGATGACTTTGTTCGTGATTTCAGTGGACCCCCCACCAGTAATATCGATGACGTTCTACGTGTCTCTTCTGGTGCTGGTGTTCCTCCACCTCTTCTGCGCTGTACTGTCCTCTGGTTTGGCCATCGTCAATGCTACAAGGAACCCTACAGAACCCATCTTTGGATTGCCTGGTAAGTAACGCTATTAACTTAACGTCGACACGTAAGACCCCATTTACACTTTGATTAGTGCAAGTGCGAGTGCATTGAAAAATAGGACCGTGCTCTGTTCCTATCCAACGCTGGATACTGGACGCTGTACTCGATTGAAACGTGTCTATGCTAATCCAATTACAATAGGGGATTGGACTACTTTTTTTTATTTTATAAATCCATACTTCTTAGTTTCTGCTATCGAACACTAAAAGAATTGTTGCTCTATCTTTAAAATTGACCGAGTTATAAAGGTTTGAAATTCAAGATTAAACAGAGAGGCATATACCCACTTGTGACGTCATTTGTCAGTAACGCCACAGGTGGTAACGCCATATAATCTCCATACAAGAAGTCGTTCTTGAAAGAGACAGACATATTGAAACTTTATAAAATCACTGTAAATTCGTTTTTCAACCGATTCTGTTTTTTTCTTCACGAATCGTCTGCTACTAATCTATATTTTAAAAATATTTAATAAAATACGGTAAATTTTGGAACAGTCCGATCCCCTATTCAGCGCTGGAATCCAGTGATACTGCGTCCAGTTGCTCACTAGATCCAGCTGCTAGATCACTGTGTATCAGTTAAAATAAACGGTTTCTTTTTTAGGCTGCCTCTGGTCCAACGTAATAACAGCGTGTTTGGGCTTCACCGTGCTTCTCATGTTCGGCATTTACTGGGCAGTCTCGGGCTTGAAGGACCATCTAGCCTTATCTAACATAGCTCAAGGATCCTACGAGCTATTTCAGGGCTTAGGCTATTCTTATTGGTAAGTATTCACTTCTTATTTCAATATCATACATGGCCTCACTTAGGCGGTGATAATTTCTTAGTTACCTCAGTGCTTGTCACACACAAGTTCACACAACCTTTGAATTTATTTGCTAGCGGTCCGCCCGTGGCTACGCTCGCGTTGTGTAAGATTTTCCCGTGGGAATAAGACTTTTTCCCGTAAAAAGTATCACACTATCTCCATTCCAAACTTCATACAAATCCGTTGAGTACTTTAAGCGTGTAGGTGGAACAAACATCCAAACATCTAGATATCCAAATATATTTTCACATTTATAATAAGTGTGACGTGCGTGCTGATTTTCTCGCGATGTTTTCTTTCACAGTAAGAGCATCGGTTAGTCACACATACACATGATCACGTTCCTATCCCCGAAGGGGTGAGCAGAGCTTTGGGCTCCCACGGAAAACACACACCACGATTGGAAATATTTTTGGGTTAAGAATCGACATATAGGTACCTAAACGAAGGTACATACATCGATCTTCGTGTTTCGTAGTGCATCAGCTAGTGACAGGTTGCCAGCCTGCCTCATCAACAGCTGATATACGTCCCCACCGAGGGGCTCGACCCTACCCTGATTTAGGATGATTAGGCCTTAGTCGACCACGCTGGCCCAGTGCTGGTTGGTCGACTTCACACACAACCCTTGAATTTCTTCGCAGGAGTGTGCAGGTTTCATCACGATGTTTCAGCCTGTCGCCTATCTGGCACTAAACCCAACGTCTTCCGGCTGTGATAATTATAATTAATCTTTTTTTTGCAGGTTACTAATAGCATCCGTGCTATGTTCCTTGTGCAACGTAGGCCTGATCGAGTTAAGAAAATATCTACTGGAAAGGGACCCGCCTCCACCAACCATTAAGGTCGAAAACCACTCGGACGGCACCATCTTCTTATACTAAACTATTTTACCTAGCTGTCCGCCAGTGTCCACGCTCGCGTTCTAACATTTTTCCTGTAGGAATAATACTTTTTCAGTAGAAGTATTCTGTGTTAATCCAGGGTACAAACTATCTCCGTTCCAAATTTCATCCAAATCTGTTCAGTAGTTTAGGCGTGAAAGCGGAATAAACATCCAAACATATAAACACCCGAATATAGTACTTCTACATTTATAATAAGGTGATTAAAATATTATATAGTTCGTATTCTTAAAGTAGTTCCCGTGTATTGTATTCAGTATATTATTTAGGTTTTTTATATGGGCGAGCAGAGGTCGCATTGCAAGTTTCAATGAGATAAAGACTATTTAAAATTCAAGTCAATGTTTTTGGTTCTGAGTTACTGCCATTCTGGTATTTGAGTAACCACTTATAGGTTTTGTCTTTATTATTTAGTCTGTTTTCGTGTTTGTATTTTACATAAGTATATAATAGTACTTCTGTTATTTCTCATTTAAGTGAATTGTGAGATTCTTATGAGAATAAATATCATTGTACCTGACCACAAAATTAGCTAACAATTTGGAGGAATAACAGTACCGAAGCGGAATCTCGCTGACGACATAAAAAAACTTTAAATAAATCTACATATTTAAACACATTAGAAGTGTCCAGTGTATTTTAAGTGTTATTGACTAGTTATGTAAGTAGTATTTAAATAGAAAACTTTACTTTTCTCTGTCTTTAAATACATAGAAAAGCAAATTCGTCGACCTGCTAAGTCAATTTTAGCATACTTTACAGGACAAACAAAAAACTGAATCCTATCATTATAAGTTAATTGGTGAAAATTCTGAAAATCCTGTTAGCTCTAATGATATTTCTTAACATTTTTAAAGTATAATGAGCAATATATCATATCCATAACTCGGATTTTTTTCTGTACTAAAGATTTACGTCCCAGAGTATCTATGAGTTAGTTTTAGTGGTCGTTACTTTTCCGTCACTCCTTTTTTAATCTGTGCGTGTTACGTGATGTTTTCCGGGTAAGTTTTGTACTTTTATATATATTTCTCCCTCCCCATTGTCGATAAGCTATTCTTTCCGGCCTTTCCCCACCTTGTTCTGTTGGGTGGTGGTTTCTTAGTTTCCCTATCTTCTTACAGTTTATTTTCGGTCGGAGCCCAGGCGGAAGCCCGGACAGAGGGTCGTCTACAGCCCTTCGGAGCATAATATACAGAACACAACAGGGCCCCTCATAATCTTACATAAGGACCTCGTGATCGGGATTGTGGTCTCCCGGTTCGCTGACTTTCCGGTGGACGTCTCAAGTCGCTCCAAGCTCCAGTTACCAGATAAGTCATCAAGACCACAAGTGGTCCAGATCCCCGGCGAACATTGCTATCTTATTTTGTACCGTTCTCATCACGCAGTCCATTTTGTATTAATTTCCCTTTTTCCCAAGACCCTAAATTATTCGTTTACCTGTCGTCATCGCCCCCAGGCCAGTAGTGTCTTTTTTTACTCAATACTCAAAGTTTTTATTGCATTCCATAGGTTTTTACATGGATGTTTTACGCTACACTATATAGTAAGTGACATGGTGGGAACATTATCAGATCGAGCACGGAGCGAGGTGGGTGGAGAGGGTAGCTAGGCGCATTTGAAGGAACGATATCGTGGGAAGCGACTCTCATCATGAGAATAATTCGTCGATTATACAACCAACACGTCAAGAAAGAAAGTCTGCTTCAGAAAACAACACCCAAATAATATCAAATAGACCAGGAATCGAACTCAGGTCCCAAATATCTCTAATCAAGCTTGTTATTGAAACATATACGATATTTTGTATATCTACCTAATGCAACTCTGTTTCCAAGAGAATTTCAATCCCTAGCGAATCAAGCTAAACTACTAATCCGTTTAATATTCATACCAAGGGATATGTTTATGATTGCAAGCATAAATCATACTATATTACTATGCTATTCGAATAATGGTACATGCAAATTGGGATAGACATGGAAGACTCAAGTGCCTTGTCGAGTATTAAAAGTATTTAAGGTACAAGCGACGGCGAAAAGAAGATTTATGCAGCGAGTGTCGATTCGTCTGACATCGAATCTCTCCAAGTCGAGTCCATTTGCATCGAGAGTCGCTTTAAATGCATTTTTACGTCATCGGACCGAGTGATTTTTAATTAAGTACTTCAAGAAAACACTACACATATTAACTTGTGCTCCACAGTTCTTTTTCTATTTTGATAATGTCTATCTTGGTGTATTACAGTGTTTAAACAGAAAATATTACAAATTTAAGCCAATTGCCTTCTCCACGACTTTTCTAAAAAAAAATAGTCGCACTGTACGAACAATATTTGAGCGCGTCCACGTCTTTTGGCTCATATTATATTCGCTCGCTCGCTCGGTCGATATTTGACCGCTATTAGCAATCTCTTCCAGGCAACCTCAAGCAGGTAGTACCAATAATAGTCTATTGGAAATGCGTAATCATAATCATATCATTTATTGCTTCATGTGGTATTCATAGGTGTAACATATAAAAAATAGTGCACACTTAATACTTAATACTCGTAGCCTTAGCTCGTAGCACAATGGACGTGTATTGTATGTTTTTTTGAGCTTATGACTTGTACCCCAAGCCAACGTAAAGAGCAGAAAGGTCGGCGTCTGACCCGTAGTGAGCGACCCGCACCAATTTGGGTGCCATCCATCACTTGACTGGAACATGGAAGAACAGGTCCTGATTGGATCCCAAGTACGGCGCCTCAATTTTTAAATAGGTAGAAAAGATAACCTTATTCTTTTGAGTATACATAAAAATAGTAATTAATTGAAAAGCGTCTGATCCCAAAGAAAGCGTATCTGTACTTTCAAACAATATAAATAGACAAATACCCACATGATGAAGAAGAGCAGAATATCTTATATGCGGTGCGGCGCGCGCGATATCGTAACATTCCTTTGTTTGCGGCGCTTAGCGTCGCTTGCGCCGCTGCGTCAATACGTCTTGACAGCCGCAAACAAGGGGATATTTTTTGCCGTCAATACGTCTTGACAGCCGCATACAAGGCAACTAATCATCATCATCATCACACAAAATGTTTGCTTTGAGTGAGCTTCGCCCTGCTCGACCCCACTATTCAGAGTGGTAGGCATTGTACCATGTCAATATGGTTCCATGCCAAAACATTTATGGCAAAATTATGTATGTTAAGAAAAATATCCACGAATTAAAAAGATAGGCATATTGAAGAATATTTACTGATTATTGTTAACAACATTTTTATTTAAAAAAAGAAAAGTACAGAAGATGCGTATACTGTGGAGTTTCTTCCGGCCATTTTTTTCATAGTGGAGCGTACACTTGTAGTTCAAGGCATACTTGCTTTGACGTCGATAAATTACATTAAATGTCATTTTTATCTTTTATCTTTACCAAGCAGACTTCGGATCCGATATTTTACTTTGCTGTTCTTATAGAAAGAATAAAAAAAGAAACGAATCCAGATATTAGTTCAAAGGATTATTATAAATAGAAGGATACGCTTTTCAGAGGTTCAAGATGTGTATCTATAAGAGCCCGCATTTAACACATTACCTAAATTTAGGGTAGGCTCGACATCTTTGGCTGAGACATACGAGTAGATGAATGAAATAAACATACCTATAATTTATAATTATGTATTATTGTGTGTCGACTTGCCTTCGATGGAGAAAGCTATAAAAAGATGCCGCTACGATATGACTACGACGTAGTAAGGCTACGAACTGGTACTACGAGACGCTACACCGCGCTGCTGTAGCAAAGAACGTCGTCAACAAAATATACAAAATGCACTCTCTCACTCTCTCACAAAAATGCAGTTAATGCCTCAGTAGTCTAACATAATCTAAACTAGAGCTTCTGTAAGCTGTAGACCTCGCGAATATACATTTTTTTTTAATGGTTGATTTATGATTTTTCTACGTTTTCAACCGTAATAGCGTATTTTTTTATTTCCAAAAACTGACTTGACAAAAAAAATATATATTTAGCAAACCTGCTCACAAAATTTCAAGAGAATCGGTAAAGAAATGCAACCTGTAGAGGAGAACAAACAGACAGACACATGGACATAAAATAAAATATAGTTAAAAAAACTAATAACTGGCCAAGCACGTGTCGGACCACGCAAAGCGTAGGGTTCCGTAGTTGCCTAATATGCAGAAGTTAGCACACGGAGCTAATAAGTAATGATAAAAAATTTCCTTACTTATATTATAAACCCGAAATTTTGTAAGTAGGGATGTATGGATGGTTGTTTTTTACTCTTTCGTGGATGAAATTTTGAATAGAGATAGTTTGTACCCTGATATAACACATAGGATACTTTTTATGGGAAAAAGTCTTATTCCCACGGGAAAATCTTACACAACGCGAGCAGGCGGACCGCTAGTATTTATGTATATAATAAAAACGGGCCCACCTACACAGGGCGATGAAAACTAAATACTACAAGTATAACTAAGGTTATAGTAAACTAAGTTTTATTCTTTAGCTTTGACGGCATAAATAATATCTTTGTCCATGCCAAATTACAGCCTTCTAACATTCATCAAAATATTTTTCTATGATATTTGTAGTACCAAATTTCTTACTTGTACTAGTACTTTTTATAAGTTGGTCTATTATTCGATAACCTGTAAAGCCTACTTGATGTTGATAGTTTTCCTTTTAAATTCATCATATACACTACTACCATAATTTTTTTCACGTTTCCATATACAACGGTTTCGCTGGTAGAGGGGGGGGAAACTTGACTCTAACAAAAATAAGCACTTTAAAACGGAATATTTCTAAAACTTACACTAGCATCGAAAAATGGTCTTAGTAATCCCCCATTGTTTAAAAAGACCTATCCAACGATACCTCACACTATAAGGTAATCGTGAAAAAAATAAATAACCCCCTCTTGACGTGTACCAGAGGAACGCTAAATATTTTTTTTAAGATTTTATTTTTCAGCTTTGTCGGCATGATTCATATGTATATCCATGCCAAATTACAGCCTTCTGGTACTAAGAGTCTCTGAGCTAAGCCGCGGACAGACAGACAGACAGACGGACAGACCGAAACTATACGGGTTCCTTTTTTACTACGGAACCCTAAAAAACACGCTTTTAAAGCACATCAAACTAAAAAGTGTAAAATAATTCTTAATATAAGCTGAAAATAATAATGAATGAAAAACTAGTATTATTGTGAAAAAAAAGCGTGTAATTTTTTTTTGTTCTTTTTTTTTCGTTTGATGTACTGTGAAAGCGTGTATTTTTTTTTTCAAATTATTGTATTGTCACCGGTTCTTGATAAGTGTGCAAAGTTTCAATTAAATCTGTCCGTTTAAAGTGGGTCAAAATCGAGTCCAAACAAAGGAGTCGGTTACATACAAGCATACATACAAACATACAGGTGAAGCTAATAAAAAGCGTGTTAAAAAGCAGTTTTGGCTAAACTGAAACGAAGACGCTTCGCGCTTGCTCGGTCTATTGAGCCTCTTACGTACCTCTCTATCTTCTTAGAGCTACATAATGAGTAAGAGTAAGTAAGATTTTGAGAAGTTTCCCAACAAGGCGAAAGTCGATTGTAGTTGGAGCGTGTGACGAATTTATTCACAAAGTTCGTTGCGAGTTTCTCAGTCCTTCCTCATGTTAGTTCTAACTGGGAATTGTTGGTAAAGTATTGCCAAAGTGGAGGCAAGGGATGTGATAAATAATTGTTCTGAGGTCTACTTATTGTGTGGTTGTAATTTTGTGATTTTTCATCTCTCATGCTCTGAAAGTAGTCCAGTATGTTTTGTCCCAAGGCAGCATATTGGGTCCACTGCTTTTTGTCATTTATATTAACGACCTTCCTTATGCTACTAACCATCGGACTATTATGTACGCTGATGATATCTCAATTGTAGTGCCTCACAAAAATACTCATATTTCTCACGAAAGTACAATTAATAACGCGATAAATTCCATCAGTGAATGGCTAACAAGTAACAACCTACTAATTAATTTAGAAAAAACGAATTACATTCAATTCACGAATTATGCGGCAATAAGACATAATTTAAACATAATGTATCAGCAACAAGTTTTAAAGGAAACTACAGAGACTAAATTCATGGGTGTCATTATCTATCAGCACTGCAACTGGAAGCCACATATCCAGAACGTTTGTTCCAGACTTGAAAGGTTTGTGTATGCAATAAGACGCTTAAGATGTATTGCTGGCGAAAATACAGCACTTACAGCGTACTTATCATGGTTACGTGGCTTCTATTTTAAGATACGGTCTTATTATATGGGGTAACTGTACTGACATAACAAAAGTTTTTAAGTTAAAAAAAAATGTATCCGAGCAGTATGTGGAAGAGGACCTCTTGACTCCTGTAAACCTTTATTCCAAAAATATAGAGTTCTAACACTGACTTCTATGTATATATACGAAATGGCAAATTTTGTTAAGGGAAATCCTGAATTCTATACGGCAATAGAACCTAATTTAAGACTTCGTCCTAGAGATATTTCAAAAATTGCAATGCCGAGGACAAAAACAAGCTTTCATCAATAAAACTGTCATATTATGGCTATATAAATTTATAATCATATTCCTGGAAATATTAGACAATTGATGAAAAATAATTTTAGAATGAAGTTGCGTGAGTGGTTGATAGACGTTATCCGAGCGTGTGGCTTTTCAATTATGGGTTCTCGAAATTAATTGTTTAAGTAGATCATTACTGATTTCCTCAAAATGCATTTCCGTCAAATCTTTTAAGTATGGGTTTGCTATTAGAACGTGCATTTGAATCGTTTTGTGTAAGACTTCTATTAAATAGTTTTTCATTATTGTTAGAGTTTGTTCTGGCTTTTATGTTTCGTCGTTATCGACTAGCAAGTGCATACAGTCTTTGTTACAATGTGTCTAGAAATTGACTTTTCAGTATTCAGGTTTTCACATTGGGCATGTATTTTGTATTTCTTTAAATTAAACTTTACTTTTTGGTGTAATTGACTGGGGTTTCCGCTCATGAATTCTGATAGTCTAGCTATATTAGCCTTAATGTTGGCTATTCTGTTCTCTAAATTTTTATGCCATCTATTCAGCTTTCTGGTAGTAGCTAATGTGTCTCTTAATTTTGCTCCATTGAATTTAGCGGCGGTATAAGCAGCACTGTACTGAATCGTTAGTACTGAAATCTGTATCTTGGGCTATTACTTTAAGTATCGCATGTATGTTAAGAAAGGATACAATGATCGAAAACTTTTTTGGCGACTTTTTTTTTGGATGATTGGCCTAGATGTTAATATTATTAAGGGGAAACTTATCATTATTATTATCTAGTCTTTTCTTGAGTATGGCGCTGGGTGGTGGGTAAGCCGCATTATAAAAAGGATTGAGTGGATGCAATGGCCCAATAGCTTCAACGCATCTACGCGCTTCGTCGTTGCCCATTGTATGGTGTGTGCCGTCACCTGACTGGAGAATTCGGTTTTGAACCTGAAAAAAAAAAACTCACTTAGTGCATATCTACCTAGCCGTGCCTGCATGGTCGATTCCTGTTTAAAATGTCAAGGGCTGTAAAAGATGATTTATAGAAATCATCTTAAATCTCTATTTGAAATCATGTTTTTGTGTGGAATTCTCTCAAACCAAATTTATTATCATTGTAGTCATGCTGGTAAGCTTTTATTTCTTGTTTTCTGCGACTTTGATGTCAAATTTTAATATACTTTTGGTATAATGTCTTTTATTTTATATCAAAATGAATTTGTTTCAGACTTGATGTAAAATGTAAGGCTTCAGATATTGTAGCCAAGTAAATCTTCATAAAGGCGTTTGCGCACTCATTCGTATCCGATTCTTATCCGGTCCGTTTTTGATCCGTAAAAAAAATGGACGGTAAATTCACGTCCAGCGTTTGCACACTCATCCGTATCCGATCCGGTTTTCATTCGTATTTGAGACGATATTGCATGATATTGTCGTAGTGATGTGCCGAGCTGACTGACTAAGCTGATCTCGACCATAATGCTATAGAAGCAAGAAGCGTTCAAGGTCAAAGTGTTAACACTTTACCACTGACTGATGAGCAGTTGACTGTACTCGAGTATAGATTTCAGGTACTTATAAAATTCGAATACTAGGTTGATCTTTTTTAATTATATCTACTTATGTAATGTAGATCCCGCAATAAAGTCGCTCACGTTACTCGTATAGTTCGTTTCACGTAAATAAAATCCTGGAGTCTTTTGTCTCGAGTGTGCATTCGATTATATTTGTAACGAGTTCCAAAATACTTGTTTATTAAAAAATAGTCAATTTGGCACATCACTAGCAGCGCGAGCTTTCCCCTCCCCGTACCTCACTCTTCATCCGTAAAAAAATCGTGTAGTGCGCAAGCGTACGTACAATTTGTATGGCGGCCACTTCGACTCGGTTTTGATCCGTAAAAAAACCAATCCGGAGTGAGAATTTACGGATCGAAAACGAACCGGATACGTGTGGGTGCGTAAGCGTCCATACAATTTCTAGTAGTGGTGGGGTGTGTACAAAAGAAAAGGTATAATTTATGGGGAAAACAATGATTTATTTTAAAGAGAATGTTAATGTATTAGACTAACATGTCGAAGGGCTGCTCAAATTAGACTGAGTCAAAAACATTTCAAAACTGATATGTTTCGAAAACGTTTGAAAATACAATTCTAGAACAAGATAAAGCTGCCAGTGTGCATTTATCACATGCCAGCGTTTTAAAATAACAGAGAAAGGATAGTTAACATATCATAGATAACAGAGAAGGACACAATTACTAGGATGGCCAAACCGGATCAGAAACGGATAAGAATCGAATGAGAATCGGATACGGATGAGTGCGCAAACGTCCTAACGGGCCGTTGATGTTGATGATGAAATCTTCATAATTCAAAATGGTAAGAATATACAGTTTTTGGCTAATAAGAGGCCACGTTTTTTTTATGAATTACATAACCTTTAAATGGTTTGTATTGTTATCTCACAGGTAGGAGTGATGCAATAGCACCTTGTTAACAAAGTATTTACTTTTTTTTAAAGTAAATTAAGGGCCCACTATGTGGTATGTATTCATCTTTCAATCTATGAAGGAAGAAAAAAATTAACGCGCCCGCATAGGTTTCGATACAAAATAGGCATGATTACTACTCCATGGGGGCGCGTAAAACTTTTTCTTCCTGTTTCAATCCTTGTCATCGCTAAAATAGATTAATTACTGTAGGAAACTAAATATTGTGTTCTCTTGCAGGGTTCCTTTTTTTCGTCCTTTCTTTGACCATTATATCATATCTCTTCGACAAGACGTTTAACACCTCTTCATGCTGTTCGTCCCTCTTGGAGGTTTGGTTTGGTTGGTGGTTAGCCGTTCTTCAAAATAAACACAGGAATCAACAACTCTTTATTTTGCTTATTTAGGCAAGGTTTTAAGAACAGGTATGTCTTATATCTTATAGGTAACTAGTTTAAACTTATAGTATCCCGTCTTACATGTCATAAGTTTATTTTAAGTGTTGTACTACTTACTTTTATTTGATAACTATCGTGCCATATTTTAATAATAGACATTTAATTTATACAATATTAGCCTACAATATAAATTACTACTTGTATCTAAATATTTTTTTTTTCAACACAAAAATTTATTGTAAGAGAAGGAAGCTTGGCGCCCTTATTAAATATAAATTCAGTTTTCTTCCTCATCTTATGGTCCTAGAACCATTATACGACCCTATTCTCATACTCGCTCTCCGCTGGCATTGCAAGTGGCCTTAGGGCCTGGCTTTAGGGCCTGCCCTAAAGCGCACTAAGAGGTTTTTTGCGTTTTTGAGTTACATATTGATCCTGAATGGGCACGTTATGGAGAATACATTGATTATTCCCCCGCCTCCACATCGTACCACCAAGTCGTGCCACCAGTGGTAACATCGCATGTATAAATATAATGTAATACTAACTAAAATACAGTCAAAGGAGTCACGTCTACAACGACCAAGTCATATCACGTCACTTCACCAAATTAAACGCAGTAAATATCGTTATTTCTGCAAAAAATCTGTAATTTACACCTGAAGAAATTACACCAGAAGAAGAATTTTTTAATCCAACTAAAAAAGGTATTATCGAACCCACACTTACCTGCTCTGGTTTTACGGTTTTCAAGTCATAAGCTAATCCAAGTTTCTCACATAACTGGATAGTTCTCGCAGATAAGTTAATGTAAAACAGTTCGGCTGCTTTGTAGTCCCAAGGAAAGGCGTGGTGGTAGTTATGCCAACCTTCACCACTAGTTATCACAGATACGAACCAAGACTCCACGGGATACAATTTCCTGTAATCAAAAGAAATTATTCGTAGCATTAGAGAAAAAAGTCGTGTCTGCAAATTGTAATTTTTTTGCGGATGGGATTTTATTTCTACCGATGTTTCGTATCTTTTATGCGATAGACGATTTCAATCAAAAATTCCGTAAAAGTTTTTTATTTGGCACTTTTAATAAATATCTAACTATCTATTTATTGTATATAGTTTTTCATGAAAAAAATAATTACTTATCGTAAGGTCTGATTCCGTAAAGATGAGCAAAACTGTTGACTGTATTTGAGATATGCATCACCGTAATGTAGCGAACGACGAAGCAGGTCAGGAAGCTGTTCAACAAGGTCTCTCCAAAGAAACGTATTGGCACCCAGACAGGCACAAGAAAAGAGAACACGAAGAACAAATGAACAAAGTATCTGAAAACAATAAGCAAAACAATTAAGGGTAGGTGTAGGTGTTTGTCATTTAAATTATAGTTCGAATATTACTACATGAACTTCTAAGTTGCCTAACTGGGAAGTGGCCGAACAAGGAAATTGGGTGGTGGCCGTTCAAGGAAATGGTCGAACTGGGAAGTGGTCGAACAAGGATTTTGAGTGGTGGCCGTCTAAGGAAGTGGCCGTAAGTGACCGGATCCCAATTAAGCAGCCTCACATGACCCGTGCCCAACTTGACACGATAAAAAGTGGCCAACTGGAAGTGACTCGCGCACTGAGGACTACTTGCCTCTTCTTAGAACAGAATTTACTTTGTGAAAAGGCTAATTGTGCTGATTTCTAAAAAAATAATATATTTGGTGGCGCCATCCTAAAAATATTTTGTATTTTTTTAATAACAAATAAGCACAAACTTACTTGTGTTGTAGAAATGCTTCTTTTATGTAAATATATTTGTATACGTTATTTAAATCTCCTTCTATCTAATTTTAATTTTTGCTTTTTGGGTACAAATGGGGTTTTTTAAAGGTATCGGGTAACTGGTACAATTTTACTTAACTAGATGAAACAATAGTAAGTGATATAGTTTCCTTTTTTTTTAAATAAGTTCATAAATTAATGCGATTGGAAACTGAGAACTAAATGGCGCTGTTGTTGAGTGTCCCTAACATCAAAATTATATGTCAGATGAAATTTGCACACTTTTCTGTCCTACCCATTGCACACATTAATGCCACTTGAGTTTTAGTTTTTAATCCCATTCAAAAGGTAAAACAAAAGCTTACTTTTTCTGAAACATAACCATCCAGTCTGCTGTAAGATCACTCACGTCAATATTGTGCGCGAGTTTCTTAGCAAGGGGGTTTCTCTTAACAAAGAGCCAGCCTATTTGGGAGAAGAAGAACCCTCTCTCAGAGTTGTGAGGGTCACCATCGGTATCCGAGTAGCGGTGATGCTGACGATGGACAAGACACCATTGAAACATCGAAAGCTGAAAATAATTCAATTTTATTATTGACTAGATAGACGAAGTAACGAAACCGTCCATATAAAGCGGAATCAGTGAAAAACATCGTGATTTTTTTACTAATGTTTTCGTTTGTTGTTAGCAACATTACATTAACAATATTAATTTTAAATGGGCATTAAAAAAACCCAATTATAAGGATGAAAAATATTTTATATAAAGTGGATCTTTACCGTTCCAGCTAATGTATGTGCCAATATAAGAAGTGCTTTAAGCAATGGAGTTGCTTTAAAACTCCTATGTGTGTAGTATCTATGAGCACCAACTGTGATACCTTGGCCACTTATTAAAGTCAAGGTATAGCCTGAAATCGGTTTTAATTAATACAGCAGTCGCATTTTGAGCGATAAGACCAAAGCAGGAGAAAAGAAGACCCAGTTGACCTGTAACTAGAATGGCATCGTAACATAGTAATTAACTGTACTTTTCCTCACTGAAAATGTTTGCGCCGGCGCGTGTTCATACGTCACAAAATTCTGCGGTAAAATTACAAGTTAGTGTTATAATAATCCAGGAACCTTGTCGTATGATGGGGATAAGTACATGTGCGTCAAATCCGTGGACTCCCTTTTTGCTGATTTGTTTATAATGATGGCCCAATGAGTTGACGAAGTTTGAGCCCTTGAGTGTCGAACGCAACCTTGTCATAAATCGAAAAAACCGCGAAACTTTCGACTTTAGTGTGCTTTAGTTTAGGTCATGATTTTAACTCTTATCGACTACCTAGTAGTTTTTCAACATTACCTAAGACTAGTAAACTAAATTTACTTCAATATGAGTAAAGAATAAAGTTGTCTCTATAGACCTAATAGTTTCGCCTTTAAAAGTTTTTTTTTTTCGAAACTTACAATTTTTAACCTTGTGTGCGGCCAGTTTTAGAATACTAATTATGCGTAATATTAAATCATAATTATCATTATTTTTATAAAAACTGTGTAGTGTTTGGTCCTAGTTATGTAAGGAAGTCTTCCCCTAGTTTCGCTATTAAAAGTTATTTTACAGATCAACAAGTTATTTCTGTTTATAACAGCCCCACGTTAGGAGCTGTTATAGTATTATTGAATAAAACCGGCCAAGCACGTGTCAGGTAACGCAAAGTGTAGGGTTCCGTAGTTGTCCAATAGTACTTAGGTAGGTACCTGTTTAAGACAGTTGACATTCATCAAAATATTTTTCTATGATATTTGTACCGATTTTTTTACTTGTACAAGTACATTTTATAAGTTGGTCTATTGTTCGATAACCTGTAAAGCCTACTTGATGTTGATAATTCTTCTTTTAAATACACCTACTACCGTGAGCTTTTTCACATTTCCAAATAAACCGATTTCGCTGGTAGGGGGGCACTTGACTCTAACAAAAATAAGCACTCGAAATATTACTTAAACTTAGAGCGGTTACGCACTACGTCCGATCCGAATCCGATCCGAGTCCGTGAAAATAAGGTCCGGCGTGGCGTAGAACAAATTTCCATCCGTCAAAACCGTAAAGTTACCATAGAAATACTTCTACGGCCACGCCGGAACCTTATTTTCACGGACTCGGATCGGATTCGGATCGGACGAGCGGCACTAGCATCAAAAATAGTTTTAGCAAACCCCCAATATTTAAAAAAAGTCTATTAACAATACCTCACATAATAAGGTAATCGTGAATAAAAAATACCCCCACTTCACGTGTACCAAAGGAACCCTAAAAAAGATTTCTTTGAAAATTCATCAGCATGATAAAATATGTATATCCATGCCAAATTACAGCCTTCTAGTACTAAGAGTCTAAGTAAACTAAGTCGCGGATCGACGAACAGACAGACAGACGGACATGGCGAAACTATATATTCCCTTTGGACTACGGAACCCTAATATTATTGAAAAACTAGTCGTTTAGGGTTAAAATCCCCAAAAAATTAATTAAGTTAAAAAATCGTTTTTTTCGATTTATGACAAGGTTGCGTTCACCTTTCGAGATCTCAAGTTTCATCGATTTATTAGGCCAACATCATAAACATATCAGCAAAAAATCCCAGTCCACGGATTTGACGCACAGTATCACAAAATAAAAAGGGCCTCGCGCAGCTTTACCTACTTTGTGACAGTATGAATGAACAAGGTTCCTGGATCATAAGATCACAGTGGAAACAACAAATAATTACTTGTTAAAACTTAATTATTCACGCCACGCCACTAACTAAATTTATTAAGCTATAGCTACGATAAATTATAAATATTTATAAAATCAAACAGGGAATTAGAAACGAAATAGTCGATGAAGGTTTTGAATTCTGTTTAAGTAAAAAACAAAACGACTTGGTCGACTAAGGCCTTATCGCACTAATTTAGGGTAGGCTCGAGCTCCTCGGTGGGGACGTATATGAGCTGTTGGTGTGAAAAAAAAAAGTAGAAAAGAAATACAAATCAGCCATCGCATCCCCAAACCACTTCAACACCCCCAAGTTCTCTTTGGACCGGAGGCGATATCTGATACTTTGAGAAACACTGCTCTATCTAGAGCATTGTTGTTGCCTTCCACTAATTTATAAATCAAATATTTTACATTTCGAACGATTTCATTATGTTACGTTGAATATATTAATTTTACGTGTAAATTCATTAATGATCAAAACACTTAGATACTGTTACGAGCAAGCGGGTTTCAGGGATAGATAAAAAAACACGAGCAATAGGTCCTTTATTAATCAAGTATAGTACAGAAGCAACAACGTCACAAAATGCACTTGATCGCGCACGGGTTGCACTAAACCGAAATTAACACTTTCACTGCACTTCGTTCACTTTAACTTGCACTTTTATTTACCTCGGCTCTCGGTACTGCACTGAACTCACACTGAACCCTAGGCGGTCGCGGTCCTTATATACCGCTACGACATTTCGAGAATGTTCTTATTTCGATCTTCTTTTCGTTATTCAATCTTTTTGAGTAGCGACCTTTCTCGAACAGAAATTCTAGAGTCTTCTACCCAATTTTGACAGTCAGCTGTTTCGAGTAGCTAATACTCTTTGAAGGGAAATGACAGGTGTCTCGAACTTTCTGGTCGGTTGTCAAAGATCACTGACGTCTGGCGTTTTCTGGAAAGTTCTCTGGTACAGTCCACCATACCAAGCCATAACAATACCATGTGAGACGTAAGTATACAGATTGTTGTCACACAAATAAATCATCAACAGCTCTTATATGTCCCCACCAAGGGGCTTCAGTCTAGCCTTAATAACTTAACAAAAGAACTGGTTCTATGGAAGACCATCGCTGCTAGTTGACAACGGGGCCCTTCTTGCTGCTTATGCTGACTAGAGACAATTTTTGGAATTTTCACAAAATAAGCAATATTTTTTTGTCTAAGATTGAGTTAAGTAATATTGTGACCGTTTGAAATAAAAACTTTTTCTTTCATTCTTCTTTCGCCAAGTGTGCTTAAAATGCCTTTCCTTGATTGAAGTACATACTTTGTGTTAAAACATGTCTCCGTGGTTAAAACGTTACTTAGAAGAACATAAAGAAGGAGGGACTGACAAGTCTTAAGAAAAGACAAGATCCCATAAAAAATACTTTAGCTAGAGCCATTTTACTTACAATACCAAAAGGTATTTGTGGTAGTGCTATAATATCGGTACTTGAAAATTCAAATGTCGCAAAGGACAAAATGGCGATATTGATTTATATACCGTGAAATTTAACTGGTTGTTTTTCATTAAATCCAAGGAAGCTTTTTATTTCGTGTTAGATCAAACAACAATCGTATCAAAATCCTTTTATTTTTATAGTAATATGAAATACTTTCAGAAGCACTTACTAAAAAAAAAAATTACAATAAAATTCTTTTATTTCAGGCATTGCCCATACAAAGTAACAAAAGACTTATGCTATGTTAGTAGATAAATTAAAATTATTATAATAAGAATTTTTTGTGTCTTTGGCAAATAACAACAATATATACAATATAATTTATACTTTTCTCCGATACGCTCGAAAATGTGATCATTACTGTAAAAAAACAGTACGCGAAGTGACTCATTTTTGGACGAAACATTGCCCCATACAAAACAGCGGCCGGCAATGTGCCATCAAACGGCCTAGGCCGGCAAAGTAACTTTCGTTCAGAAATTTCAATGTTTTTGAGTCTTTTATATAGCATACCCTTCGTACGTATTAATGTTCTTAATTCAAATTTTATATGAATCGTACACGACTCGTAGTAATTTGAGTTGGCTGTATGCTCTGTATGACATTGGCACAAAAAAAAAAGAAAGAAAAGTGTACAATAAAACCGCCTTATTGTCAATAAGGCGGTTTGTTTATAATTTTCGCCACTTTTATTTTTATCGAAGTACTATGTATTTATTTTGTTACTTATTTTTCATGATGGAGTTAACTAATCATTAAATAATTGGGGAAATATTATAACAATGAATTGTTCAAGAAATCAAAGTAGAAAGTGATAAAGATTAGAAATTATAAGTTTAGTGCGATACAAGTAGACATCTAAGTTTAAGGTACCACAATATTTTTAGTATTTTGTAATTTCCTCGCATATTTCAGAGAAAAGCACTATACAAGCCTCGGCCGCAATAACTCTTGCTGGACTCGTACACAATAAAAGTCCTCGCCTGCGCCTCGGACTTTAAACGTGTCCTCGTCCAGCAATAACTAATTTTGCGGCCGCGGCAGTAATGTACTATTATTGCACATTATAATACTCTTATTAGAAACACAAATATTAATAAAGATTTAATCTTATTACTAAGGTAGCAGTTTCTTCAAGGCACCCTTAGAGTGCAGGAAAGTCGTTGCACAAAATAGACTACATTGTATATTAACTACATAATAGTAATGTTACGATAGAGATAATTAAATAACAGTAACTCTATCAAACAGTTCTACAAAAAAGATCGACATTATTGAATTGTGTTGATTCTACGGATACCGTTTAAGTTATTATACTATCTAAGGTATTAAAGTACTGGAAAAAAAGTTAAGGTTAACATCATCAGCAAGCTCATAAATGACCACTACGAAGTTATGAGATCTTATATTATTAATCTGTGACTATACGTTACTGAAATTCCACTGAAATATAATTAAAAAAAAAATATTGCTTTATATTGATTGCGTTTATTCATCATAACTTTTAATAAATAGCAATATTATTGTAAAATGCTTGACTATCGATCGGGGGGAATCGTCTTTAATATATTATAAACTATATAATATAATTATTTACTAATATTATAAATGTGAAATATATTTGGATGTTTAGACGTTTAGAAGTTTGGATGATTGTTCTTCTTTCACACCTTAATTTCTGAACGGATTTGGATGAAATTTGGAATGGAGATAGTTTGTACCCTGGATTAATAACACATAGGATACTTTTTACGGGAAATAAAAATCTCACGAGAAATCTAACATAACGCGAGCATAGCCGCGGGCGGACAGCTAGTATTTATTATTTTTATTAATCTATTAATACTATCTATAGTATTGTCAAATGTTGAGAGTTTCGATATAGAACGGCTGTTTTTCGGCTGATCGCTATCGCAACAACATTTTCAATAATGACGATAGCCCAAATTAATAGCTAACATTTTTTATTAATTAAAGCTTTTATTTTAAATTATTATAAAAAAATGCTATGAAAATAACAAAAAGTGATGAAATTTAATCTATAAAAACGTATACTTTGATTTTACTTTGATCACAGCAAAATTTTGTCATTTTTAAAGTTGATTTGAAGTTTTACAGCTAAAATATTTTTTAGTAGATTAAAATTTCCAGTAATTTAATGGCTGTAAGTAACATTAACAAAAAAATAATAGGGCGTAAAGGAAATGCTATCTTTGAAACCAAAGGCACTTTTCTGAATTTGATCTAAAGTTTCTAAAATTTCTGAGTAAAACAATTTTTAAGGCTAGAAAATGTTTTAAAATAAAAAAAGTTATCAAGGCAAGTATTTTTTTTTTAGTTTTTTGCCTCTCCTGTAATGTACCGTTTTGTCCTTTACGACATATGAACTTCCAAGTATCGATATTCTGAGTGATTATTGAAGAGCTTGCAGAGATAAAAGTTGGTAACATACCCCATCCAAGAGTTTTCCAGGTAACATCTCCAGATAGTATAACTGCAAATCCCCATAATCCTAGGAGATGCATGACTACAGCTACAAAGGCATAATGCCAGATAATTTCATGTTGGTAAGTGAAATCTGTTCCAATATCTTTCGCGCTCACAAAGTCTTCCCTTGTTAAAAGATCAATAGTTTCAATTCCATTTTTACAAACATTCGTTTCATTATGTTTAGTTGTGTGTTTTTTCATGATTTTAACGTTATTTTGTCCAGTTGTAACAAAATTAGTATCAAAAAGGTTTTACAGGTACAAACGTAACGCAATGTTACGCACAGTGCGGAAGCTTGTGAAGTATAGAAATTACGTGCGGTTTATTTATAGCTAATAAATGATAAGTGATGCTTATACGGGTTATTCCCGTTGACCCCTAAACCCTTGTCCTCCAACGGTTTTTTTTCACTGTCCTCCAGTATTTAAAAAAAAATCCATTGTCCCTCATTAAAGAGTACTAACGGCCCGCCCCGGCTTCGCACGGGTAGAATTCAACCAACTTCAAAAAGGACTGCGTTCTAGCGGTCCGCACGCGGCTACGCTCGCGTTGTGTAAGATTTTCCCGTGGGAATAATATAAGACTTTTTCCCGTAAAAAGTATCCTTTGTGTTATTTCAGGGTACAAACTCTTTATTCCAAATTTTATCTCAATCCGCTCAGTAGTTTTTGCGTGAAAGAATAACAAACATCCGTTCATCCATCCGTGACCTCATCATCATCTGGTTGTCGACCTTACAACCCTCACGATGATGATGATGATGATCTGGTGAACTCCCGTTGCCTACATTTTTATATACAGATTGCTGACTCGGCAGACGTTGTCCTGCCTGTAGAGTCAACAAGCTATAAAAAGTGTCTATGTAAAGTGTAAGTGTCGTGTTTGTGTCCATCAAAAATATTAATTTAAAACAAAACTTAGTGTAGCAGCTGTTTAGTAGTGTTTTGTTAGTGTCATAGCTAGCCGACTATACATGATTTGGAAAAGGGAAAAGCTATTACATTACCTACAACCCGGTTCAACAATAGCCTAGCCCTAACCATATTACGACGTACATATACACAAATAGATAAGTACGGGAATGTCCGTTACCATGAGACCTAAGGTAACAGACGGAAAGTGGGAAGGATAAAAAGGATGTGTACGACGTGCAATGTACACAGGAAATGATTAGCTCAAGCTAGCGGGCCAGGCTCAGCCACACTATTTAAGGGCATGAAGGTGTCTTCGTCACTTGAGAGGACGGATCATCCGACTAGGCGGGAACATCGCTTTGCAGGAGATAAGAGAGACTCAACTGCAGGTGGAAGAGTACTTTATTTACAATTACAGCTAGTATTTATATGGAAATACGAGGACTGATTGATAAGTTTCCGAAACGACAAAGAAAAACTTTAAAAATCTATTTTTAATCAATTTATTTCTCAACGTAGTTTCCTTCTACCTCGATTCATTTAGTCCAGCGCTTCTCCAATGCCGTTACACCAGTTTGATAAAATGTTTTCTCCAACCCCTCAAAATACTCGTCCACGGCAACAATGACTTCTTCATTTGATGAAAATCTCTGGCCACCTAACCATTCAGGTTTGGGAATAAGTGGAAGTCACACGGGGCCAGATCCGGGGAATAGGGTGGATGCGGTAGCAATTCGAACCGCAATTCATGGAGTTTGGCGACTGCAACCATTGACGTGTGTGCAGGTGCGTTGTCATGGTGGAACAAAACTTTTTTCTTGGCCAAATGTGGTCGTTTTTTCTGGATTTCTTCACTTAATTTTTGCAGCAAACTTGCGTAGTACTCTCCATTTATTGTTTTTCCTTTTTGCAGATAATCCACTAAAATAATCCCTCGAGCATCCCAAAAAACAGTCGCCATCACTTTGCCGGCCGACAAAACCGTTTTTGCTTTCTTCGGCGCAGGTCTTCCGCTCTCAGTCCACTGCTTAGATTATTCGTTTGTCTCGGGAGTATAATGATGTATCCAGGTTTCATCGACTGTTACATAACGCCGCGAAAACTCGTTAGGATCTCGGTTAAACAGCGCCAAACACTCCGATGAATCGTCCACTCGACGTTGCTTTTGGTCAACAGTGAGCAAACGCGGCACCCATCGCGCGCAAAGCTTTTTCATTCCCAAATGTTGGTGCAAAATATTAAAAACGCGTTCAGATGAAATGCTCACCATCTCTGCTATCTCTCGCAACTTCAAGCGCCGATCATTCAATACAATTTTGTGAATTTTTTTGATCATGTCCGGATTCGTGACTTCATTTGGACGGCCAGACCTGTGGGCGTCTTCGCAGCTCTGTCTTCCACGTTTAAAATCAGTTACCCAGGTGTGAATTGTACTCAATGTAGGAGCAGAATTACCTAAAATACTGTCTAGCTTGGTTTTAATCTGGGTTGCTGTTTTCTGTTTTAAAACGTAAAACTTTATCACCGCACGAATTTCGTTTCTTTCCATTGTTAAGAAAATTTACGACAGAGAAAGTTCTACGTCCTATCAAACAAATTCCACCAGTTCGATTAAATTCAAATTTGGCGTTCTATTTTCAAAAAGATGCCAAAATATAATGTAATATTTTTTTTTGCGTATCATTTTTTTAGGTTCGTCGTTTCGGCCAGTTATCAATCAGCCCAGGTATAGTATCTTGAAGTTTTTTGTAGACATTGATATTTTCTCTAATATTGTTGAATATTTTTTGTTCTATCATCAATAGTTTCCGCAGCGTATGCGATGAAAGAAATTTTTAAGCAAATTTACACCTTGGTTCACGTTACTGAAGTTTTAGCAATGATTCCTATTTTTTTCTAGTAATAAATATAGCCTATGTTACTCAGGGATAATGTAGCATGCTAATGGTGAATTTTTTTTTTTAATTGGTTAGTAGTTTTTGAGTTTATTCGTTACAAACATACAAAGGTTTCATCGTTTATTTTTACTAACGTTAATTTTTATTAAAGATATCTGACCACTTTGTCTACTCCATTTACTATGTTTATTCAATGTATAAAGCGTCATCTACCGGAAGTAATATCTTAAAATGACAATTATATAATTAACGTAAGGGAAACTCGTATTTTTTGCGCTCTATCCAATGGTCTAATCACGAAACGTCGAATATTTGTAAAGTTATAGAGAATTAATAAAAAACAGTACATCATTTATTTATTTATTTATTGTTAGTACATCACTTACAGCAACAGCCAAACATGATGATACTTAGATATCTAGATACACGTGTGTCCGCCAAGTTCGCAAAAGAAAAAGGCGACGACGACGCACCAGTGTGTAATATTACGCGAACCATTACGAGCCACTTTCAACCCCCCCCCCAAAACTTAAAGTCTATCGCACCTACACACTTAAAGTTTTGCATGTCTATTAAGCCTTGTCTAATTACCTAGAATTTTAAATTTCATGAATGTAGCTCTTGCCATTCCCGAGATATTGACGTCCGAAATTCGCTATTTTAAATTTTAAGTTTTTATTAACTCACTTTCTTGTCTGTCTGTTTGTTTGTTTGTCGGAATGTGGGTTTGTTTGTTTGTTCGGTCCGAATCTTGCAACTCATTTTTGGAGCACGTGCTGTCATTCGATTGTGCTGAAGTTTGGTACACTTATGTAACCTCGATGACAATGCAATATTATGATATCATGGACCTGGTCTGATGAGTAGAAAATAATTTTTATTGAGATTTTTATTGGTGTAGTACTTTTGTAGGACTTAAAAAGAAAAACGTGGGGTGTACCAATAAAAATCTCAATAAAAATTATTTTATACTTTTCAGTGCGTTAAAACGTGTTGTTAAAAATATCTTTTTTACTTTATAATTATTTATCACTCACTGTTGAGGCCCAGTGATGAAATAAAAAGGCAGCGGACTGTATACTAGTTTATAATGATAATTAGAGGAAGAACAAGCTTTAAAAAAGGTATTTAGAAAGCAAAACTGAAAATACATCCGGCGTTCGAGATGACGTTGCGAAGAGTGGCGCGAGCGCGGCGGTGGGCCGCGGCGGGCGCTGAGGGCGACCGCGGGGTGAAGTCTGAGGTGTGAGGGGAATGCTTGCTTGTCTTGTCGTAGACACTCACTCACTCATCAAAGTTTTAGACGGCGAAATTTGGCAAGTTTTTAGTGAATTAAAATAAATTGTATTTACAATAAGAAAATTAGTGAAAACTTGACAAGGTATGCCGTTTAGTAGCAAGTAATACACAAATAATTTTAAAGCAATTTAAGAAATTTGTGCTTTCCAATAGCAATGATTTAAGAAACTTATACCCATAACTAACAACTCTACTACCCTACCCTACCCTACTTATTTTAACTTGGTACCCAATACATGGAAGATCTCACACCTTTTATTGGCGAAGCCCTTACTTGAACTTGGCACATATTCACATGTATGTTTTTGGTGGGCCGTAGCGCGAGCGAAGCGTCTCCGTTTCAGCTTGGCCAAAATTGCTTTTGTATGTCTATCTGTCTGTCTGTTTCTTCTCATCTACAGGTCGTGTTTTTCAACCGATTCTCGTGAAATTTTGTTATCTTTACTATTACTAGTGGCTCCGTGAGCTGTAGACCTCGCGAGTCTGTATATCTTTTCATATTTATTTTTATTTTTTCTCCATAAACATCCCCAACCCCTTGATTTTTTTTTTAAACTTGATTTTATTTTATATTATTATTATGATTATTATCTTATTTTATTTTATTGGTTATGAAATGTGACCTGTAGAGGAAAACAGCCTCAGCGGTAGACCTTGTAAGCTGGCAACCACCATAGCTTCGTCATCTCGACAAAAAAAATCGATTAATTTATCAAGCCTGCTCACAAAATTTCACGAGAATCGGTTGAGAAACGCGACCTGTAACGTGAAACAAACAAACAAAAAGCAAATTTGGCCAAGCTGAAACAGAGATGCTTTGCTCGCTTCGCTCGCTCGGTCAATTATAAAGAGAGAAGTCCGTATTGATTGACTGAATGACTCATCAACGCACAGCTACTGAAGCTAGAAATACCAAATTTACACAGCAGGTTACATTTATGACGTGCGCAAGCAATAAGAAGGGATTTTGGAAAATTCCTCCTCTGTGAAAAAAGGCGATTCAAGTTTGTATGAAAGTCCATCATTTTTAAAAGTTGGGATCATAAACATTTGGATTAATAAATCATTTAACTCATGTCTTAGTATTTTCTCAAAATCCCTATTTTGAGGGGGAAAATAGGGATTAAACGTTTGTACGGAAAGTCTATTATTTCTAAAGGTAGGAACTTAAAAATTTGAATTTAGGTTGAGATTAATAAATCATTTGATACATGTTTTAGAATTTTATCAAATTCCCAATTTTGGGGGGGTAAGTAGGGACCAAAATGTTTGTATGGAAAGTCTGTCATTAAGGATTTAGGCTTAGATCAATAAATCATTTGACAAGTATTTTAGCATTTTTTCGAAATCCCTATATTAAAAGGGAAATAGTATTAAATTTTTGTATGGAATGTCAACCATTTTTAAAGTTAGGAACTTAAAATTTTTTATTCAGACTAAATTATTCGGAGTTCCAAAATGTTTAAGAAATCACGACTTAAAGTAGAGTAGGTATTTAAAAAATGCTGAAACACGAACAGAGAGCCTCCTTTGAAGTTGGTTAAATTAACCTACCCGTGCGAAGCCGAAGCGGGCCACTAGTAGTAGGTAAATATTCTAATTATATAGGTATACTAGCTGTTGCCCGCGACTTCGTCCGCGTGGAAATAGTTTTGGCCCGCAACGACCGAACTAAGGCAACTAACACACCCTGCCCGCGCATGCTGCCCTAGTACCTTCTTAACATAACCTCATGTAAAACCACCCGAACCATTTCACAGGTAACATCCTTGTGGGTTATGTTATCCTGGTACTTTATGTTAGACAAAAAGAAGGAAAAAAATGGCCTGGCTTGCCCGGTATATGTTTTTTGTTTTATTTTATTTTTTTGTCAATTTTCCAATGATTAAGATGCCATTTTTGTAATTAACGTCCCCAAAAACCATAAACAACAGGTTTATTTTATCATTATTTATTTATTTATTTAAAGGGTAAGTGTAGGGTACGTGTAGGGTACATGTAGGGTACGTGTAGGGTACATGTAGGGTACGTGTAGGGTACATGTAGGGTACGTGTATGGTACGTGTAGGGTACATGTAGGGTAGAGTAGGGTAGGTATAGGGTTAGTTTGTTCAAAAGTTATGAAATAAAAATCATGAAATCAGTGTTTACTTTTTAATTTATACTGGCTGACCCGGCAGACGTCCTGTCATTTTTCCTAACAACTACCCAACACCTACCTTACACATCCCACTACGCGATTCAAGCGTCGTCGTCCTAGACACGCTCTCACAGATCCGGACGATGAGATCACCGTCGCGATTAAAGCTGCCATTGCGTGTAGGCCAAACACTACTACAGAATGCCCTTCAGGTAGCAACCGTCCCCGCCGGCGGGGACACGGAACTAATAGTAGAATCAATTCAGTAAGACCCAGACAGTAGGGGTCATTCTTCTCCGACGCGCTTCTCGCCCTGGCAACGTTCTGGGCCGCGGTCCGAGCCCGTCTGTGGGCGCCCCCAGATACGTTGTCATAAATTTCCTAAGGGGTACGAGCCTTCTGCTCCCCCGCAAGTCCGCGCCCACTATATTACCACTCTGGTATAAATAGTGATTAGGTCCGTCAAAAAAAAAAACGTACCTTACACATACTCTATACCTACTTACCCTACCCTACACATACCCCACCCTACACCTACACAAGACGTACCCTACACCTACCCTATAAATAAAATAACAATAATAATAAAAAACATATAAAAAAGTAAATGATTAAAAAACAATGGAACAATAAAATAAAATAAATAATAATAATAATAAACAATAATAAATAAATAAAAAATAATAGTAAATAATTAATAAAATTATTGTCAGAGCACGCATTGGAAGAAAGTTCTTTGGCGAGTTCCAACTCGCATTTACTGGTGAGATGACCCCTAATGTTTTGCTAAGGTGGCAACTCGTCAATAGTCGAAATTTTTATGGGCGAGAGGGTCCGCCATGAAGGATTTTAAAATCATTATTATTTTCGCAATCAGCGACCCGATAAACTATACAAACGATACTCATGTTGATTTTCAGACTTTGTCACCCCATTTCCCCCTGGGTTGAGTTCTGAAAAAACCTGAAATACGTATTTACTCATTTATTGAAGGAGTACTCCTGTGAAGTTTCGAATAAAATAGTGTAACTAATCTTGTTTCCCCATACAAACCCTGGTGTTGCGAATGTCCATGGGCGACGATGACCACTTACCACCACTGTGGCTCGTCCGCTCGTTTGCCTGCTTAAATAATATATATATATAAAAAAAAACCTTGCACCCCCGTTTCACCCCTTTAGGAGGTGAAATTTAAAAAATCTTTTCTTAGTGCACTCCTATACGTGCCAGGAATCTCTAGACCCAGTGGTTTGGGCTGTGCGTTGATATGTCAGTCACTCAGCCAGTCAGCCAGTCAGTGTCTTCTTTTATATATTTAGATATTAAGTGAATATTTTAAGTAGTGGATTGTTTGTCAATAAGGTGAATTACGCAAGTAAATCACATTGTATTTTAATGAAGCTTGCTTTACATATTACATGCGTAAAACTTTAAAACAAACATTACATATACGAGTACATGTTAATGATAATTTGAATCTTGGACAATACGACCGGGTTCGATTCCCGAACTAAACTTTTGTATTTTTTTAAATAATAATAATAAAATTTCTTTATTTCGCAATTGGATTTGTTTAAAGGGTACAATATTGATATTAAAGGTTGCGTTGCTAAAGGTACAAATAAATTGTTGAACCCTGATTTCCAAGCTAAGCTAACGAACGCCTGTATTATGGAAATCTATGAATGCAGTTTTTCTTGTCACTGAAATCGATGACATGGTTCCTTCCTTAGAACAGATCCTTGTATTTTCCCATGTAGACATTTTCCCTTAGTAAAAAAGTAAGTATTCTGTTGACGTAGATAAATCGGTTAATATCATGCATGTGAATCAATTTTGTATGGGAACGAGAAATTTTTCCACGGTAAAATATGTTTTAATCGATTATTGGGTCGTTCTTTTTTTTACGTCACATTTGGCTCCCTACAATTTCTTTTTTGTTTTTAGTTTATTGCAGCGATGATTTAATAATTATTTTAGTAATTCCTAATTGTTTGGGATCTACTTAGTGCAGCAAAAACCAAACACCTTTGTCACAGTATCACCTTTAGTTTTATTATGGCATGCAAAATAACATATTAGTTTTAATTTGTACTAAGTATTTAATTTAGTAACAAATTTAGGTTTTTTCTTAAAAAATATAATATAATATTTATTAACTTTTTTAACACTCCGTCACATTTTTGTGACGTAGAGTAAACAAAAAAAATTAACTGTTTTAACTATTTTCTCGCATACTTAAAAATAAACTTCTTGGAATAACATTATAACTAGCATGCCAGACTTCCTTGAATAATTTGCTGTGTGGAGACACATTGTGACGGAGTGGTAAAAAATGTAACAAAGTAGTCAAATTAATAAACTAAAAATGATAATAAAAATAATTATATGTTTAACTATAGTATTTTAGAAATAGGAACTTGTTTTTAAACATAACAAACAATAATTACTATTTTCAATCAACTGAATTGTAAACTTACGGCTTTTCATTATTCTAAATATTTTTTCAGTCTTGAACATCATCTTGATCATTCATTATCATTCCGCCATTGTGTTAGTGAACTCAGCCAAAAAAAATTAATGACGGATCTAAGTGATATAATAACATCCTATGGAAATAAATAATTTTGACTTTGACTTCATTTAACTTATCTGGTATCAGCTTTTTGTATAAGATTGTCAATAACTATGTTGACTCACCAGTGCTACAAAGCAAGTTGAATTATACCGTTCCCAGACCAAATACTAGACCTAAGAACTATGTGCCATTTCAGAACAAAGTGGTAAGAACTAATTTAGGTGTCTCGGCTCCTATTAATAGAATGACTAAAAACTACAATAAAATGTACAAAGAATGTGAGATAGATATATTTAGTGATGCCCTGTCTTCCTTTAAAAATAAAATAAAAACAATACAATAGGATACATATTTATATAATAAGTTACATAAAGAAAATCTATTCTAAAAATCTATTAAGATTAGTTAATAATGTATATACATATATATAGTATTGATATGAATTATTTTCTTATTTATATTTTTTGGCATGGATACATTGTTATTTTCTATTCTAAATTATTAAAAATTCAGTATACCTACTATACTGCACATCTAGCGTGCTGTGGTAGCCTTTAAGTGTGATATATAGTTACTTTTTATTACTGCACATTGTATGTACATAGTTTTAAGCTACTATATGTTATGTTGGCTATCCATTATAATAAATAAATAAAATCATTGTAACTTTAAAAAACTAAAAATAAAATTCTACATTTCAAAAACATCTTTCCTTTTTACCTCTTTAACCTTTGCGGAGTTGTTTTTTCGTTTTTCACGGCGACGTCACTGCCTCTCAGATGCGGACAAGCCATCACCGGGTAGAAAGAATAGCTAAAACAAAAAATACATCCAATTGTAACACTTACAAAACTAAACCACGTCATTTTCCCGTAAAAAAACACTAATAATGTTGAAATTTCATACAAAAACTACCACCTGGTCACATAATTTACCACTCCGTCACACCTGGCGTTACCGAAGTGTAGTGTGACGGAGGTGTAAAATACTAATGAACACGATTCTTACTATTTTATTTATGAACGAATAAAAAAACTTGGCTGCCCAAATGCAAGATTCACAAAATAGCAATCAATATATAAAATATTGAACAAATAAAATTAAATAAACTTACCTGACCTGACAGAGCAGACGCCTCCTATTTTCTGGCGACTGCTTGGCCGGAGAGCGAATGAGCAGGGACGTTGAAGGCGGGTTGAGGGAGGGGCGGGGCGTGTGCCCATGCCGTCCACTCAAGGTCCCCGGCCTCAATGTCAGGCCCGGTTTCCACCAAAGCTGAGCGGAGAGGAGATGTGAATAACCAATCAGATTTCGTTATTTCCACATCTCCTCTCCACTTAGCTTCAGTGGAAATGGATCGAGCGGAGCAGAGAGTTGTCTAATTTTTCTATAGCAAGCGGGGCGCGGCTGTGCGAAGATGTGTGTAGCCGGGCGGCGAGCGGCGAGATGCGCGCGGCGAGCGGCGTGCGAGGCCTCGCGACGGCGCCCGCGCTCCCACTCCCCGCCCCGCTGATGCCCGCGCTTCGCCGCTACGGACGCACAGCTCACATCTCCTCTCCGCTTTGGTGGAAATAGCCAGCCAGCTTCGCAGCTTCGCAGCTCAGCTCGACACATCTCCTCTCCTCTCCGCTTTGGTGGAAACCGGGCCTCAGCGGCGCGGCGAGTGGGGCGGTGATAGATCTATACGAGAGCCGACTATAAAAACTTTAAGTCATCGAGTACCAAAACCGAGTTCTCGTTTATGGTGATTTTATTTATTATAAGTATAATTAATTAATTATTACATTTGAAATAAGGGTTCATCAATTTTGATTTCATTTTCAAGCCCCTGTCCTCTATTTGATCGTACTACTATGGTATTCAAACAAAGTGATTACCTCAATTTAGATAAAAAGAAGGAACATTGGCACCTGAATGTTCTTTGAATGAAATATGCATGTAAATGTGGGTTATTTTTTGTTCAGTTATGACAAGAATAACCAATTACATAGGAACGACAAGGCCAGTACCTGCGCTGTTCTAACCGTGTCACTGCAACATGCTGAGTTACGGCCGTTTTGTGGATGTGGTACACTCGCAGTCTTATGTTATATTTAATGTTTTTAGCATGCTGCAAAAACTGTGTATTGCATTTACAAATAAACGATTTATCTATCTATCTATCTATCAATGATTCGACGATATTGCCAAACTGGCAGGATCAGGCTTGTATGCGGATGGCACAGGACCGTGAGGAGTGGCGCATGGTAGTTGAGAAGAGGCTTATACCTAGCAGTGGATGGATGTGAGCTGAAAATGATAAACCAATTACACCAGGAAAAAATAAATTGATTACTGAAACGACTGAAACGCGCAAACGACCCACCCAACCAATTGTGTTTTCACATCTATGAATGCAGTTATTCTTGTCACTAAAATCGATGTCATGGTTCCGTAGAACACATCTTTCTATGTAGGCATTATGGTTTCAGAGTTACCCATACTTACCCATAAATAACCTTGCCGTGTGGTGACGGCAGAGTAGAATACATTTGTCACCAACCCCTACTCTTCCCGTGGTTGTCGTAAGAGGCGACTTAGAGACCACATTGAACAGGGAACGGGCAGCGGCGCTCTCTTATACAGTAACCTTTTAATCTGCGATCTCCAACCCGCCTGCCAAGCGTGTAGATTATGGCAAAACCCTCCATTCAAGTGGAGGAGGCTCATAGTCCAGCAGTGGACTGTAACGGGCCGTTGATGTTGATGACCCATAAATAATAGGCCACCGTTGTATAGCGAGCACCCTGAAATCACCCGAAAATATTAGATGACTTGTGTAATACAAGTACTACGTTTTCAAGTTACTTTGCATCTATTAAATCACAGATTTAATATACTTGCGTAATTCAGTTTTTAACATAATGTTAACTAGTGTTCAAAATTTTTAAATTATCATCATCATGGTCATAGCATAAGTTATGAGTCAGGTAGACATATTCAAATATATTGCGATGTCCCGATGCAAAATTTTGGTAAATATCTGATCACTTTTTATTTTACCTGATCTCAGTAACTTTCGTTCAATGGAATCCGGCAATAATGTAAACAAACCAATTTAAAGACGATTACTCCGTAATTACTTACATTTGAGTATTAATCCTGATCATATTCACTTTTCAAGGAACCATACATTCTTCTTATATTTCACCCCCTTTTAACTTCTTTGATAGTTATTTTATTAAAATTTGTTGAATTTATGATTATTAATTTAAACAAAAATTAATCTTAGCTCATGTTTATTTTAAATGAGTTATAATTCAACTGTTGTAAATATGAAATCTGATTTGACTATAGCAGTTATTGTATAAATGAGTGAAGGTGAGTGAATGAGTGAACGAACCGCCAAATTATCTTTCGTTCTGTCTGGCAGTTCTGTCTGTTCACATTCGGATTTTCTACTGCGTTAGTAACGGTCGTGTAATATCTTCCCAGCGATAAATAAGTTATAAAATAATATACTTATTATTTATTTAAAATAATATAAAGTTTTCTTTGGCTCATAACCCTATTTACTACAGGTTATGGGCCCAGTGGCGCGAATTTATTTTTCAGTTTATAATCACCGTAACATTTGAATTAGACGACGACGGTTATTATTTAAAAAAAAGTGCGGAATGGAGAATTCAAAAATCATACGAAATATCAAACCGTTCAACGGAGAAAAGTACAGTGTTTGGAAATTTCGGGGGAAAAAGGGATGCAATTCAAGTTACAAACAAAATGCATTCAAGGAACCCTGGAGGATGTGTTGTATTGCCCGGAAGTACCGTACAACTTGCTTTCGGTTACTAAGATGCAGCAAACTGGTATGACGATCATATTAAACGGACAAGGTGCCCAAATTTGTAAAAAAGAGTAAAGCATTGATGAAGGGTAAGTTTTTGAACAATGTAATGATGTAAGATTTTGTAACCTGTGCTAAAGTGATTCATTTTATGTCCCAAATATGCAACAGTAAAAAAATAAAAAATCTTATAAATTGTGACATCAAAGGTTAGGTCATATTAGTAAAAATAAATTTTGCAATTAAAAAGTTGGTTGAAGATGTAAATCAAATTCAAAACGTTGTAAGAAGTGACGATTTGTGTGAAGCGTGCATAAGTGGTAAACAAGCGCGACTTCCGTTTAATCAGCCTAAAAGTTAAAACTCATTAACCGACCTGTATAAACCCAGTTAGACTTATACACTTAATAAAAGTGCTGTAGTTGTAGTTGATCTGCCGGTAAGTACTTGCAGATGTGACCGGAGCACGTCAAAGAGAAAGAACACCAAAGTAGTAAAAGTATGTAAAAAAAGAAGTAAAAAAAAAAAAGTAAGCATAAAATAGGTAAATTATGGCAATTCCTTTCTTGAGTAGTGTTTACTGTGTGACAGTAGTCGACGCACTGAATTGTACTTAATAATATAAAGTTAATAATAACGAAATCATACGCGTGCGGCCTAATTAAGTCACAGCATTGACAAAATGTTTGTGTGGCAGTGAGACCATACACGACCGTTATATATGTTGTTCACTCCGACGTTTGTGGACCTATTACTGTTCCAACTATTGATAATAAGAATTATTTAGTTTTATTTGTTGATCAATTTACTCATTACTGTGTTGTGTACCTAATAACGTACAAATCAGATTTATTTTCAGCTTTTAAAGATTACGTTGCGAAAATTAAAGCTAGATTTAATTTTAAACTTGTCAATTTGTATTCTGATAACAGTGGAGAATACTTATCTACTGAAATAAAAAATTACTGTGTTGAAAAGGGAATAACATATCATTTGACAGTTACAAAGACAACACAGCAGATTGGTTTTTCAGAAAGTATGGTTAGGACCATTACTGAAAAGACTCGTTCCATGTTAAGTGGCGCAAAATTAGAAAAAGTTTTCAGAGGAGAAGCTGCATTATCAGCTGTCCAGCCACAAGAGTCCTATTACAATCCAAGACACCATTTGAGCTGTAGCACAATAGGAAACCTCAGTTAAGGTATCTTAAAGTGTTCGGTTCAACATAAACTGTTTATGTGCATGATAAAACCAGTAAGGCAAATTTGATGACAATTCATGGAAAGGTATACTGGTAGGATACGAACCAAACGGGTATAAAGTTTGGAATCCTAAATGCGAAAGGTTTGTTACTGTTAGAGATGAAATCAGACGAGACTATTTTTCTTGCAATTCAGGCTTTTTTAAAAAAAAAAAAGCCTGAAGGAAATAATTTTCCAAATTCCCATGACAAAACTGATAACTATGTTATGCCTAAATCAGTGTCACAAAACTGATAACTATGTTATGCCTAAATCAGTGTCACAAAACTGATAACTATATTGTGCTTAAATCAGTGTCAATAAAGTCTCGGTGTTCAAAACCGGCAAGTCGGGTAAGTCGGGTGTTCTAACAGTACATAAATCAGATACGTTAAAAATCTGATGGGCACGAGTGCTCTAACAAACTTCGCAAAAAAAAATAAACGACACGGTTGATACTTGAACTGAGAGTTCCTGAGAGAGAAAGATGATAATAACACAGGATACAAATAATGAACTTAAGAAAAGTGATAGTCTTGAATCTCGTCCCCCTATATCTTATTATGAGAGTGATGATGACTACTTACTATGTGCTCAGTCCATTTTATGTTGGTATCTTAACCTTATCATAATCGTTATCCCAACCTTAAATGCGGAAATAAAAACGCGAGACGATAGAACTCAGTGGGAGGCCGTAATTAGGGATGAATAAAACTCTCTTTCTATCAACAACACTTGGACTTTAGTGCCAAGGCCGTCAGATAAAAATGTTGTTGTTTGTTGTTGGATATTTTCAATTAAACATAATAAATTTGGAAAACCTTTAAGGTACAAGAGTACAAGGCGCGTTTAGTCTTGAATAAAGTGCTATACAGATTAAAGCAGGCGGCAAGGTGCTGGTTTGAGGTTTTCGAACAATCTCTAAAAGAAAAAGGTTTTCAAAATTCGTCTGTTGATAGGTGTACGTCGTGTGTATGTCGAATAATGGAAGTGTAAATTCGTGATCTAGTCGTAGCGTGTGCTGAAATTCAAACGATGAATGATTTCAAAAATTATTTAATGAGTAAGTTTGAAATGACAGATTTAAAAGAAATAAAATTATTTCTAGGCATAAAAATTACACGATTCAATGATAAAATTACATTAGATCAAAGTGCATACATTAAAACAGTTTTAAATGCACGATTGTAATCCCGTCACCTGGAAAATAAACTAAATTATGAAAGTTTAAATTCTGATGACAAATGAATGTCGAAATGTGATAGGATGTTTGACGTACATAATGTTATGTACTCGTCTAGATTTAAGCACACTTAATAAAATATTAAGCAGGTATACAAACAAACATAATAAAAAATTTATGGCAATGTTTAAAAAGGGTCCTCAGATACCTAAAGGGAACAACTGATTAATTTATAAACGATGTGATTATAGCATTATTTTATGTGGGTATGTAGACTCTGATTGGAGTGGAAGCGATGCAAACGACAGAAAAAGTACTACAGGGTACTTATTTAAACTGTTCGATAATTGTACTATACTACCTGGAGCACAAAGAGGCAAATGTCTGTTGCAGCCTTATCGACTGAGTATATGGCTCTGTTCGAAGCTATTCGTGAGGCATTATGGCTAAAGTCTCTGGCATGTAGTATGTAAATAATTCTAGTCCTATTGTGATTTATGAAGATAACAGTGGATGCATAAGTATCGCAAATAACCCAACTAATCACAAGAGGTCCAAAGACATCGATATAACATATCATTATTCCAGAGAGCAGATTGAGAAAAATGAAATAAAATTATGTTATATTCCCACAGGTAAACAGTTGGCGGATGCATTGACGAAACCCTTACCTTTTCTAAGAATGCGTGCTGAGATGGGTTTACAATAATTATTGTTTTTAATTTTGTTGTATATTTTTAAATGATTATCATGAAGTTAACACTATTTGTATACATATGGTTTGATTAGGTTTTTCCCTAATCCTTACAACAAATGTTGGACCATAATAATAATGTACTTTTCCCAGCATACACTTGGAAGATATATACGTACCGTATAGGATATCGTAGGTGAATTATGTATTTTTGAACATAATAAACAAATCAAAATATTTTTGTAACTAAGATTCAATTTTGAGGGCGCGTGTTGAATTTATGATTATTAATTTAAACAAAAATTAATCTTAGCTCATGTTTATTTTAAATGAGTTATAATTCAACTGTTGTAAATATGAAATCTGATTTGACTATAGCAGTTATTGTATAAATGAGTGAAGGTGAGTGAATGAGTGAACGAACCGCCAAATTATCTTTCGTTCTGTCTGGCAGTTCTGTCTGTTCACATTCGGATTTTCTACTGCGTTAGTAACGGTCGTGTAATATCTTCCCAGTGATAAATAAGTTATAAAATAATATACTTATTATTTATTTAAAATAATATAAAGTTTTCTTTGGCTCATAACCCTATTTACTACAAAATTAAAATTTTCAATAATTAGTAAAACTGCCATATTAATTTTTTACTCATCAAAGTCTGGTTTGGATAGTTAGTGTCAAAAATACTTTTTTTACTAATGTATAAATTCCCTTTCATTCAATAGAATCCGGCAATCATGGAATTTATAACTAGCAGTTATAGCTCACGGCTGTGGAACGGATGGTAAGAGAAATGGAGTTGGAATCGTGTTAGACTGTGATTTGAAAGGAGGTGTGACGGAAGTAAAGGGAGTGAGTGACAGAGTAATCGCTTTGAAAGTAATAAAGGAAAATCTTATTTTGAATGTAGTAAGTGTCTATGCTCCACAGGTTGGCTGTGATGATAGGACAAAAGAGAAGTTCTGGGAGGATTTTGATAGAGTATTGATGGATGTACCGGAGAGTGAAGAAATTTATGTTGGGGGTGATTTTAATGGGCATGTGGGGAAATATAATTGTGGCTATAAAAGAGTACACGGAGGATTCGGTTTCGGTAGCCGAAACAATGAGGGAGAAAATTTGCTGCAAGCTGCTTCAGCCTTTGACCTGGCCATAGCAAACACGTGGTTCCAAAAAATAATAAAAATAAATAATAGTTCTAATAACCTATAAAAGTGGCCACCACAGAACACAAATTGACTACTTTCTAGTGAAGAGAAGTATGCTCAAATGTGTTAAAGACTGCAAAGTGCTACCGGGTGAGGCTTTAGTTTCCCAACATAGGCTGTTAGTTATGACAGTTCAAATAACTGTCCAATCAAATAAGAGCAAATTATATCGTGCTCCAAGAATTAAATGGCATATGTTGGAGAAGAAGCAGCAGGCAGACACATTCAGGGAAAGGGTTGTAGAGAGGATGATAGAAATGGGGAGTATGGAAGATAAAGGTGTAAATGAGTGCTGGAATGAGATGGCAGGTTTCATAAAAGGTGTAGCAAAGGATGTTCTTAGGGAATCTAAAGGAAAAGGAATGGTTGAAAAGGAAACTTGGTGGTGGAATAAAGAAGTACAAATGGTGTTGAAAGAGAAGAAAGTAGCATTTAAGGAATGGCAGGTAGTGGATGTCAGGAATGAAAGCGAAAACAATGCAAAAAAGTCAGTATACCAAGAGTGTAAAAGAAAAGCTAAAAAGGCTGTTGCTATTGCCAGAACAGAGGCCCAAGATAAAATCTATGATGCTCTCGATACTCCTAAAGGCCAAAAACAGCTATACCAACTGGCAAAATCAAAAGAAAAGAATGCAAGAGATATTATGCATGTGAAATGTATAAACGATGAAAATGGGAAGATACTGACGAATGATGAGGATATAAAAGACCGATGGAAAGGATATTTTGAAAGACTGATGAATGAGGAGAGCATTATGGAGCGGAACTTTAAATGATCCACCAAAAAATAAAGGTCTAGTGAGAAAGATGAGCATGGATGAAGTCAAAGCTGCTGTGAAAAGTATGAAGAATGGTAAAGCTATGGGGCCAGACGGAATACAAGTTGAAGTATGGAAGTTACTGAATGTGGATGGATATAAGTGGTTGGCTTTATTCTTCGATAAGTTGCTGCAAGAAGGGGCAATCCCGGACGAGTGGTGCAATAGTACACTTGTGCCTATATTTAAAAATAAGGGTGATGTACAGGACTGCGGTAACTATCGAGGAATAAAGCTAATGTCACACAGTATGAAAGTGTGGGAAAAAGTGATAGAACGAAGAATAAGAGAAGAGAGCGAAATTTCACAAAACCAATTCGGTTTTATGCCTGGTCTAGGAACAGCGGATGCCATATTTGCGCTCCGGCAATTGCTAGAGAAGTACAGGCATGTAAGAAAGAACTTGCACATGGTGTTCATTGACCTCGAAAAGGTATATGACCGGGTACCTCGTAGGGTTTTGTGGTGGGCCCTGAGAGAGAAAGGTGTGCCTGAGAAGTATGTTGAGTTGATACGTGCAATGTACAGTCGACTTAGCACGCACGTCCGGTCAGCCGCTGGCACCTCCGGCGAATTTGATGTGGCTGTAGGCTTGCACCAAGGGTTGGCGCTAAGCCCGTACCTCTTCCTCCTGATAATGGATGCCTTGACATCGGACTTGCAGAATGAGGCGCCCTGGTGCATGCTGTTTGCCGATAATATCGTACTCGTCGGGGAAGATGGACTTGAGATTCAGAGTAAATTGGAGAAATAGCAGCAGAGACTGGAGAGTGTTGGCTTTAAGATCAGCAGAACCAAAGCTGAATACATGTTCTGTGATTTCGGCGGTCTCTCCAGCTTTCTGCCCATTGCGCTTGATGGTGCACCCCTACCAGTTTGCTCCGATTTCCGGTACCTTGGTTCAGTCATTCAGAACGACGGTGAGATCGATCGGGACGTAAAAAATAGAGTGAATGTGGGATGGATGAAATGGCGACAGGTCACAGGGACCATTTGCGACTCCCGACTCCCTTTAAAATTAAAGGGAAAAATTTATAAGACCATTATAAGACCTGTCGTCATGTATGGATCTGAGAGTTGGGCCGTTAAGGACATGGATGAAAGACGAATGCATGTAGCTGAGATGCGAATGTTAAGATGGATGTGTGGTGTGACGAGGAAAGACAGAATAAGAAATGAATATGTAAGAGGAAGCTTGAAAGTGGCACCCATAGTGGACAAGTTGAGGAGTAACAGGCTGTCGTGGTACGGGCATGTGATGCGAAGAGAGGAATCCCATACCACCAGACGTATGCTAGATATGAGAGTGAATGGAAAAGCTGGTAGGGGTAGACCAAGAAAAGTATGGATGGATTGCGTGAAAGATGATATGTATAAGAAGGGAGTGAATAGTGATGTGACGTCTGACAGGGATGAATGGAAGAAGAAAACATATTACGCCGACCCTAAATAAAGGGAACAGGGCAGGAGAATGATGAGTTACAGCTGACGGTCGACGGGTCACGTACTTACGACACGAACAGGCACAGCGACCGACACGACAACACGACGACAGCTGAAACTACCACGACATCATTGGTCTGTCATTTATTGTTGTTGGTTATCTTCGGTTTGTCGGATGTAGGCAATTGACCTTCAGCCATCAGTCAAGACAAGACCATTCGAGCCAATATTCGGGCACAATATGAGCGCCAAAATCAGTGCTAAGACCATTGGCTAAGACAGTCGCTTTGACCGATGTCAGTCAGGGGCTCATAGCCATCATAAATTGTACCTATTACTTACTTACAAGACGACACTACCATTATACGTTTCGTCAGTGTCACTGTATGCAATAAGCGCCTGTTTTTTTTTTTTAGCAAATACACATATCCACTGTACTACGTAAGGAGGGCTACACACAACAAAGGCTCTATCCTAGACATTACAAATACATCAAGTAACCCAACGGTAATATGGTCTGGAGAAACGCAAGTACTCTACAAAGAAAAAATATAAAAAATCATAAAAATCAAATTAGGATTGTAACGATGTTGTAGTGGACTGGTAACACTTATCTCAAAATAATGGGCCACGCAAAGTCTAGGGTTCCGTAGTTGTCCAATAACACTTAGATACCTACCTGTTTAAGACAGTTAACACATCAAAATTATTTTCTATGATATTTGTAGTACCAAATTTCTCATTTGTACAAGTACATTTTATAAGTTTTGGTCTATTATTCGATAACCTGTAAAGCCTACTTGATGTTGATAGTTTTCCTTTTAATTTCATCATAATACACTACTACAGTAAATTTTTCACATTTCCAAATACAACGGTTTCGCTGGTAGGGGGGGGGGTGAGAAAAAAAATAAGTACTTTAAAATTAAACATTTCTGAAACGAAACACTAGCATCGAAAAATGGTTTTAGCAAACCCCCATTATTTTTAAAAAACCTATCCAACGATACCTCACACTATAACATAATCGTAAATAAAAAAAATAACACCCACTTCACGTGTACCAGAGGATCGTTAAAATATATTTTTTTGAAGATTTTAGTCAACACCTCTGTCGGCATGACTAATATGTATATCCATGCCAAATTACCTTCTAGTACTAAAAATCTCTGAGCTAAGCCGCGGACGGACAGACAGACAGACGGATACGGCGAAATTAAAAAGGTTCTTTTTTGACTACGGAACCCTAAAATAAACACTGAATTATCGTCTGAAACACAGCATGTAAAAATAAGAAGCCAAATGAGGATTATTATACCATTACATAATAACTCATTGCGTACTGATTCAAAACTGATTCAATTAAGCTATTCATAAATGAACAGGAGGTTGTCCCTAACTAGGCCATTATGCTCACGAGGACTTAGGCAAAAGACCTAAATTTACTAGTACTTACTGAAAAATAAGACAGGTACTTCATTTGAGAGCGATAAAGTGTTATATATAAATAACAACGTGTGTAGCGTTAAAAAAAAGCTAGCTAACCTGTGGTCGACGACCACAGGCGAAACGTGAAATTTAGGTGAACAGAGAAAGAGTTAGTTAAATTTGTCCGAACGGTATAATAAAAATTTAAAAGGGCCTAGATATTGCCAAAGTATCAAAAAATGAGCCGAGAGCCGGGTCCTGAGGGGACTCCGTCGATATAGTGTCGCTGAACTAGTGTTATGTTGAGAGAGTGTATCGATGCAGGAAGGTGTAAAGACCGCGGAGTACCCCGGAGAGTAATTGCCAAACGGGAACCAAAAAAAGGAGGGCCAGAGAAACCTAAAGGGCCTTTTTAGAATTTAGAAAAGGAATTTGGACAGAATTTGGCAAAATCCGCATACAAAATTACAAAACTGATACAAAAAAACAGGCTAAAAGAATCCGCGTGATGGGCAGTATCCCTGGGGGGACGCCGGTGCGCGGGTCTGCGGCACTCAGCTGGCACGGGTGCGGACGCACACAACGCAGGGGTCCAGGCACGTCCAACGCCAGGTGGCCTCAGGTGTCCGGAACCACAGCGAGAGATCGAGAAAGGCACGGAGGGACCCTCGTGTGTGTGCCGCAGAGGCCGGAAATACACTGTAAAGATTGACAAAGAAATAATCGCCATCCGACCAAGACAAGGAAAGAGAAAAGTGCGTCGATAAAAACCAGTAGGAAGACAACACAAGACTTACCCGGCTAGTCCAAAGTAGGAGCCTGTTCAAGGCTTATCGCACCATACGGGAATGATCCCGGGCAAAATCCGATTGAATAGAATCTAACAAAGCGACTCACGTTTTGGAGATCGATTCAAGAAAAAATCGCTCCTATCAATATGACACTTCGTAAAACAATAAACAATTTAGAAAAAGGTCAAACCAAGAAAATTTGAAATTTGAAAATGTGACATAAAAACCGGCCAAAAGAAAAAAGAATCATACCAAAAAGGTTATTAAAAAACCTGCAGTAATGCTGCACGTGTTTTTATGGATATATTAGCTTTATAATGTTCTCGCTGTGCGTGCATATCAGTCCAGCAGCAGCGATACTACACAAGCACACTTGTGGCAGTTATCAAATCTCTCCGACCCGATGGGTCATTATTTGGTTTTTGGTTCTCCGCGTAAGTTACGTGGCGAAAATTATTTAAAAGATTTTTCTATTATTTAGATTAAAATATGAAAATATGCAAAAATACTAATATAAATATTCGAAAATCTTTTAAATATCTCTTGGCGATCGTGTGGAATTTCAGTTTTAAATTTTGACTACAATGTAAACTACCATGAATTAGTACCATGTAAATTACAGTAAGCAATTAAATGTAAGCAATAAATTATAGATCGTCGGGGATCTAGTGGTTAGGGCAGTTGTCTTTCGTCTGGGAGAAACGGGTTCGATCCCCACCACGTACCAATATGTTTTAAAATTTCGAATTCATGTGTACATTAATTCGATGCTCTACGGTGAAGGAAAACATCGTGAAATTAAAAGGCTGCGTGTGAAGTCGACCAACCCGCACTGGACCAGCGTGGTCAACCAAGGCCTAATCGCCTTAATTTAGGGTAGGCTCGAGCACCCTGGTAGGGATATGTGCTGTTGATAAGTTAAATGTGATCAAATGGAGGAAAAAACAGTATTGCTGAAGTATATTTATGTTATAATAAAGGAATTTGATATTTCAAAGTACAAAATACCTTCAAAACTTCAATTATAATAGACTATTGTATATAATAAAAAAAAAAGTTTATTTCGCTTAAAAATTAAACAAACATAAACAGAGGTTGGCACCACCTAGTAAGTATATAAAACAAGTAAGTAAAGTAGGTAGTAGTAGTTTCAGTAAGTATATAATAATACATAATGGAAATATTTTATTTGCTTTGCTATAAATGCCTATTGATATATCTATATCAATATTATATAATAATATGTTCATCTGAACAACATTTAAAAACCAAGCAAATAAAAGAACTACATACTCGTACTTACGTAAAGACACACCTTTATCCCGGAAAGGTTGCCAGAGACCACCCACGTCCTTTCACTTGCTACGAACCAGATACAGCATGAAATTTACATCGTTTTGTTCCCGCCGTGTAGTGATAATACCCGTCAAACTGAACAACTTTTCACGAAAAAAAAAATTCTGTGACAAAAAAATTTTTGGTCTCTCCATACAAAATGGGTCGGTCGGGAGTCTCACTTTGTATGGAGAGACCAAAAATTTTTTTGTCGCAGGATTTTTTTTTTTCGCGAAAAGATGTTCAGTTTGACGGGTACTATCACTACACGACGGGAACAAAACGATGTAAATTTCACAGTGTATACTTTGCTTCGTCCACATTCATCAATCTCTTCACGTTGGATTTCTTAGAATACATACACATTACACAAACACCGTTGCTTGGCAGGCATCAGCGGCATTAGAGACTTTTGCACTTGCTATTTTTTATATATAACCAAATAAGTAGCATGAAAAAGAAGCGCCTGGAAGCGTGTGACCGGCGCAAACGATCTTGTATGTATTAAATATTAATTTTATTTAAATTAAATTATTAATTAATAATACACCAAATCAAATCAAGTCAACGTTGATTTGAATTATTAATACATATATATGCACAATTTCAATCAAAAATACCTCCCCGGGTCATACCCGCCGCAAAGGTGCCCATGACACTCGCTGCGTTGCCAAGTTGAATGGCAATGGACGACCTTTACTAAATTGTAATAATTATTATTTTTATTGTAAGTAATTATTTTGATGTATTAATTATTGTTAAAATGTAAAGATATTAAAATTTTATAAGCGTTTTTTAAGATACATCGACACGTGTAACATGCTAAGAACACGGTTTTTTCCCCCGTTTTCAACATTTCAACTAGATTTTTATATATTACATTTAATTCTAGACTATAAAAATGAGATCATTTCAGATAAAATATGAAGTAGTGAAACAGGTAGATTTAATGGTTATCATATTGATACTTTCTTAAAAAAAGACGTATGACCACTTATATATTCATATATTCATTCATTCATTCATTCACTTTTTTATTGTTTAAACAATGACCCTGATGATCCTATTCAGAATGCTGTTGAGATAGCCATTTCCAATAGAGTACACATCGCAGAATGCCCTTCTGGTAGCAAAAAAATATTTACAGAATGTGTGACTACAAAAATGTCGTTTAGTTTTTAATCCCAAAAATATGTACATAAATAACCTAATCTACGTAATCAACTGTTTGACAAATTGGTGAATTGCCCAAATACTTCTTCATTATTCAAGTATTTAACAATTCTGGACATTTTGGAAAAATAATGCTTAAAACTCAGTCGTTCGTTTGTGCTACTGGAACCCAGAATTTTAATTGCTACTAATGTGTAGTATGGGAACTCCTATTGAAACTATTATTATTTAATTAGATGCGTTGGTCGCAGACTCAGAGAGAGGGGTTTTGACGCCCGCTCCTGTTCCTCCCTACCTGGTGCAAAGGTTGTCCATTGCCATTCAACGTGGCAACGCAGCGAGTGTCATGGGCACCTTTGCGGCGGGTATGACCCAGGGAGGTATTTTTGATTGACATTGTGCATATATAATAATTTATAATTTTATTTAATAAATAATAATTAGATGCGTAAGGTGCGTAACCTTTGGGACTGGCACTTGTTTATGCAAGCAAGCAAGCAAGCAAGCAAGTGTTAAAAACTGTGGTTTGATGGTGTTCGATTATTACTATAGTAACAACCAAAAACTGCGAATTAAAAGATAAAACGGATAGCTGTTTGGCCAGATACCGAATATCGGCCAACCTTCCAACCGAAAATTGACATGGAATTTAGGAATAATTACTAATGTAAAACATATTGAATGAAACACTGAAAATTGTAAAATAAAAATTTTTACAAAAAAATCCTCCCAACCTCCTTCAAATAACCTTATATAGTAGTCTTAAGTAATTTCAGATGGAACGTGAAAAAAAAATAGCCAATATCCTCATTTAAGGAGATAGGTAGTGTATTAAGTAAATATTTAGAATATTGTACTACCTTTTGGACTCGTTTCTACTTACGTACTTCGTTAGAACGAAACTTACAAAGCAACGAAATGAATATTCTGAATATGAAATTGCGCACTACATTTGTATAAATTTAAACACACAATAAATAGTTCGCAAATACTTTGATCACTTCATTAAATGTTCTAAACCATAACCTGAAATTAAATTTCAGCAGTACTTCTTTTTTTAAATACTTACAAAAATAACTGTAACATTGCGTTGAAATAATGGCAAAAGCTGACACCACTTATTCGAGCCAAAGTAATAACGATACTGGTTTCAGTAAAAGTTTTAAAGAAAACGATAATATTTTTGAAACAGATGATTTTGTGAGCGCTAAAGAAATAGGAACTGATTTTACCTACAGATTTGAAATTGTGTGGGATTATGTTATTGCGTATATAATTTTACAACTTCTGGGATTATGGGGTCTGGCACTCATAGTTACTGGAAACGTTAACCTGAAAACTGCTATATGGGGTAAGAAAAACCTTTTTAAATACGCTCCTCGAGAATTTTGTATTTATATTTTACGTGATTATGACCTTCAGCGCTAAAGAACGGGTTCATATAACTTCTTTAAAAGTCAACATTTTTATTTTACATAGGATGATGTTACATCCGTTAGATTCGTCATTATATTTTTTATCAGTTCACTAACACAATGACGGAATCTGTAAAGAAGAGCTTACACTAAGATTCAGGTCCTATCTTACCTAAACTTAAAACTTTAAGGATCTGAAAAGGTTATTAATTTCATAGTATTTACGAATTGCCTGTTTGCAGCAGACTAAATGGAAGGGTGCGAGAGCTAGAGAGATTGGTGAAGGATATAAATTCTACTACTGTGGAAGTGATGGAAAACGCAATGGTGTTGGAATAGTGTTGGATAGTGAGTTGAAAGAAAGTGTGATGGATGTCAAACAGATAAGTGATAGAATTATAGTGGTAAAAACTATGTTGAACAGTTTAGTCCTAAATATTGTTAGTGCGTATGCTCCCCAAGTAGGTTGTGATGAGCGTGAAAGAGAAATTTTGGGAGGACTTTGACAGTATGATGATGGGAATTCCAAACAGTGAGGAGATTTACATCGGAGGAGACTTTAATGGACATGTGGGAAGATCGAATGAGGGATTTGAAAGATTGCATGAAGGTTGGGGCTTTGGAAACCGTAATAATGAGGGTGAGGCCTTGTTACAAACTGCTTCCGCCTTTGACCTGGCTATAACAAATACGTGATTTAAAAAAATAGACCAACATCTTATAACGTACAAGAGGGGCCACCACACGACGTAAATAAATTTCTTTCTTATAAAAAGAAAAAAAAATGAGTTGTGTCAAAGACTGTAAAGTGCTGCCAGGTGAGGACTTAGTTTTGCAACATCGACTGCTTTTACTGGAAATTAAAGTCACTGTCCAGATCAACAAAAAAAAATAAACCTACCCCTCCGAAAATAAGGTGGCATATGTTAGAAAAGATTGAATGTTCATGCGAATTCAGGAAACAAGTGGTAGATAAAATGTTAGAAATTAAGGACATGGAAGATAAAACAGTGAATGATTGTTGGAATAAAATGACCGGGCACATTAGGTACGTAGAAAAAACGGTTTGTGATGAATCAAAAGGGAAATGCATGATAAAGAAGGAAACATGGTGGTAGAATGAGAAAGTACAGAAGGCTTTAAGTGACAAGAAAAGAGCATTTAAAGACTGGCAGAACGTAAAGTGGACAGAAGAGAGTGAAAGAACAAATGAGAATGGTATACATAGATTGCAAGAAGAGATCAAAACGCGCAATAGCTTTTGCTAGAGCTGAGGTGCAGGATAAACTGTATGAATCCTTGGATAATCCGGGTGGCCAGAAACAGCTCTATCGAATAGCAAAAGCGAGAGAGAAGAATGCAAGAGACTTATCGCACGTGAAATGTATAAAAGACGACACCGGAAGGTTTCTGACAAATGACAATGAAATAAAAGAACGTTGGAAGATGTACTTTGAAAGATTAATGAATGAAGAGAATGTATGGAAAGGAGATTTAGAGGACACACCGTTGAATGTAGGATTGGTGAGAGAAGTTAGTGTGGAAGAAGTAAGGATAGCAGTGCGAAGTATGAAAAATGGAAAAGCGGTTGGACCTGACGCACAGTGATTTATTATGGGACCCTAAAATCGGACGTCCAACTTTTTTTTCATTATTGTATAGTTTCATCTCACCGGAAAATTAAAAAAGAAATTTACATGAAAACAGTACCCGTTTTAAATGCACTGATACTACTTCTAGAAAGATCACAAAAATGAGCTATATTAGAAGTAATTTTGAGCTTTCCAAAGTGCACCGTTGCAGAAACATTATTTTTTTCAGGTTTTATTTTCTAACATTTTTTTTCCTGCCATTTTCTAAGGAATCCGGATCCAATTTTAAGTTTATTGCATAGCTTAGGTTACTACCTATACGTTAAAAAAAACTCCGTCCGTATCTCGTGGAAGTTCAGAGTAATACGCATTTAATAAGAATACCGGTAAAAATTACGTTAGGGTTGTCGACTTCGACAAAAAAATAAAAATCCGGTACTCAATAAAAACAATTTCCGTAACCTTAAAAAATCATAATGCTAGTTTGTAATATTATTTTATAGGTATAGATAGATATTATGTATATTATTCATTATTATTTAAGCAAACTATGTTCATTTCATTGTCTTCCAAAATTTCTTTCTGTTGCTCTGTTTCTGTTCCGGTATCGTTTATAAAGGGAGCCTTCTCAACTTATTTTAAAAACCGGAAAAAACCCTGGTGACAACCCTGAAAAAAAATTAAAATCAAGGATTATCTCCGAAATTCCACGAAATACGGAAGCAGTTTTTTTTAGCGCATAATATGTAGTATCCTAAGCTATGCATTAAACTAAAAATTGGATCCGGATTCCTTAGAAAACGGCGGGAAAAAAATGTTGAAGTAAAACCAAGAGTAAAACCTGAAAAATTTCAACGGTGCACTCTGGAAAGCTCAAAATAGTTTCTGATATAGCTCATTTTTATGATCTTTCTAGGAGTAATATCAGAGATTTAAAACGGGTACGGTTTTCATGTAATTTTTTATTTTATTTTCCGATACAAAAAAATTGCTGATTTTCATAAATTGTTTTCTTCTAAACCAAATAATATCGGCACGTGAAACTTTCACTAAAGCATTTGTGAGATCAAACTATACAATAATGAAAAAAAAAGATGGACGTCCGATTTTGGGGTCCCATAAAACACTGTGTGACGGAATACCAGTTGAAGTATGGAAGTTATTACGTGCAGATGGGTGTGGCCTGTGGCTGATCTTATTCTTCTCTAAGTTGTTGCATGATGAGGCGATACTTGATGAATGGAGTAACAGTTTACTGGTACCCATCTTTAAAAATAAGCGTGATGTACAATAATGCAATAACTATAGAGGGATAAAGCTTCTGTCACATACCATGAAAGTTTGGGAGAAAATAATTGAAAGAAGGATACGAGAAGAAGAAGAACCAGTTTGGATTTATGCCTGGTCGGGGAACGACGGATGCCATTTTTTACACTTCGCATATTATGCGAAAAATACAGACGGGTGCACAAAAACCTGCACGTCATGTTGTTCGTTGATCTCGAGAAGGCATACGATCGTGTTCCTCGTGAGGTTTTATGGTGAGCCTTGAAAGAAAAATGCATGCCTGGGAAGTATGTAAAGTTAATACGTGCAATGTCAATACATTGCACGTATTAACTTTACAGCTGGCCGTACCCGTTTGTGGGATGTTATTGAACATTCCACAAACGGGTACGGCCAGCTATCGGGACTAGTTCGGTGTGGCTGTTGGCTTACACCAAGGGTCGGCTCCAAGTCCTTACCTCTTCCTACTTGTAATGGACGCGTTGACGTCGGACATACAAGAAGAGGCACCCTGGTGTATGCTGTTTGCTGAAGACATTGTTCTCGTCGAAGAACATGGAGCCGAGGTCCAGAACAGACTGGTGAAATGGAAACAGAAACTGGAGAGTGTGGGGTTAAAAATCAGCAGAACCAAAACAGAGTATTTGTTCTGTGATTTTGGCGGTCTCTCCAGCTCTGTAGCCTTGTCCCTTGATGGGGTTCCATTACCGATCTGTTCCGACTTTTAGTATCTCGGTTCACTGATTCAGGGAAATGGCGAGATAGACCGGGATGTAAAGCATAGAATTAACTCAGGATAGATGAAATGGCGGCAGGTCACGGGAACAACATGCGACCTACGAATGCCTTTTAAGTTAAAAGGGAAAATTTATAAGACAATTATACGACCTGTCGTCATGTGTGGATCCATCAGAGTGTTAGGCCATCAAAGGGATGGATGAAAGACGACTTCATGCTAGTGAAATGAGAATGCTGAGATAGATGTGTGGAGTAACAAGAATGGACAAGATTAGGAATGAATATATAAGAGGAAGTTTGAAAGTTGCGCCAGTGATAAATAAATTGAAAGGAAATCGCCTTACCTGGTATGGGCACGTAATGCGGAGAAATGAATGCTACGTAGGGAAAAAGGTATTTAATTTGAATGTGGATGGATATTTTGGGAGAGGACGAACAAAGAAAGATGATGGATTGTGTAAAAGATGATATGTTCAGGAAGGATGTGAGTGTTGAAATGACGGTTGATAGGGATAAATGGAGGAAGAAAACATACTGCGCTGACCCCTAATGATGGGATAAGAGCAAGCAAATGATGATGATCTACGAATTACTAAAAGGTATTTTTCTTTTAAGATCTAGCATTTGATTTTTGGTTGTTTATTAGTTTATTAGTCGGAGCTTATTAGCTCTGAAGAGGTTACCAAGGCTGGGCCTTTTTTGGCGTCAGGAGAGTCTGAGGTCCAAAATATAACGTGTTAAGTGACACTCTCCAGCATATTTTTAAAAGGGTGTAGCGTTAAAAAAGAAAAGCTAGCTAGCCTGTGGTCGACGACCACAGGCGAAACGTGAAATTTGGGTGAACAGAGAAAGAGTTAGTTAAATTTGTCCGAACGGTATAATAACAATTTAAAAAGGCCTAGAAATTGCCAAGCATGAGCCGAGAGTCGAGTCCTGAGGGGACTCCGTCGATATAGTGTCGCTGGAGTAGTGTTGTGTTGTGGTGTATCGATGCAGGAAGGTGTACCAAAACCGCGGAGTACCCCGGAGAGTAAAGCCAAACGGGAACCAAAAAAGGAGGGCCAGAGAAACCTAAAGGGCCTTTTTAGAATTTAGAAAATAGAATTTAAATTTGGCAAAATCCGCATACAAAAATACACCTTTCGGGTTAACTTCAATTATTAGCCGGAGGTTTAAAGGTAAGCGGTCCGGGAAGCTCTTCCTTCCTGGTTCTGGTGTGGGCCACAAACCATCTTCTAGGAATCTAGCCGAGGTCAGGTATATCCACCCTCGTGCTGTTCTCACTGATGACCAGGAACGTCGTCTCCAATCCGCTATTACGGAATTTGAGGAGATCTCTTCAGACAAGATTGGTCTTGGCTGTACATCTTGGCTTTCCCACAAGATTGAGACTGTTGGACCCCCTATCAGACAACGATATTACCCGCTCTCCCCGGTAAAGCTCAAGGTTTTAAACGAGGAGATCGATAAGATGCTCGAGATGGGTGTCATTCGTCCGTCACGTTCGAGCTGGGCATCACCAGTAGTTATGATCACCAAGCCCGATGGCAGTATTAGATTTTGTGTAGACAGCCGAAAGCTCAATAGCGTGACTATACGTGATTCCTATCCCCTCCCTCGTATTCAGGATATCTTAGACAATCTACGCGGCGCGAAGTTTATGACCTCTTTAGATTTCCGTAGCGCTTTCTGGCAGATTCCTTTAGCCGACAAGGCTTCCTGTGAGAAGACTGCATTCATCGTTCCTCAACGTGGTTTATTCGAATTCGTCCGTATGCCTTTTGGTTTGACTAACGCGGCTTCCGAAATGCAGCGGCTTACGGATAGGATTGTCAACTTTGAATTCACGGCCGAGTCTGACGACTTCGTTTTCGGGTACGTTGATGACCTTATTTTAGTGTCACGTGATTTCGATAGCCATATCAAGCTCATCGCCAAGGTTCGTGATCGCCTCAGGGAGGCAGGCTTATCTGTCAACCTGAAGAAGTGCGAGTTTTGCAAGTCCGAGTTAAAGTACCTCGGCTATATCGTAAATGAAAAAGGGCTACAGACCGACCCTAAGAAATTAGATGCCATTAGTAATTATCCAGCTCCTACTACCGCTAAATCTTTGAGAGCTTTTCTTGGTATGTGCTCCTACTACCGAAGATTTGTTGACAATTTTTCCTCAATCATCGCACCCTTAACAGCCCTCATCGGAAAGAGGAAAGGAAGAGATCCTATTGATTGGAATGACGATGCAAACCACGCTTTTGAACAACTTAAGAAGGTCCTCATAGATTCTCCTGTCATGGCTTGTCCCGATTTCTCCAAACCATTTAGCCTACATTGCGACGCAAGTCAGGTTGGTCTTGGTTCCGTTCTCGTTCAAGAGTTTGACGGTGAAGAACATCCAGTTGCGTATTTTTCACGTCTTTTCTCCCGTGCCGAACGGAACTACAGTACCACTGAACGCGAACTTCTTGCTGTTCTCGATTCTGTTAAGCATTTTCGCGGCTACCTTGATGGCGTCAAATTTAAAATCGTAACCGACCACATCGCTTTAAAGTGGCTACTAACTCTCGATAATCCTACCGGGCGTTTAGCGCGCTGGTCGACTATTCTTTCCCAGTACGATTTTGAAATTGAACATCGTAAGGGGGCCCAGAATGTCGTGCCTGATGCTTTGTCGCGACCTCCTCAGGTAGCGTTGGTTTCTTTCGAACGCGGACTGATTCCTACCGGCGACCCGTGGTATGAGAAAGTTTTCCAGGGAGTTACCAATACTCCACACTTGTTTCCCTCCTTCGTTTTGCACGAAGGTACGTTGTACCGATCTGTTTCTGTTGACAACCCTTTGTCCGACAATCCCTGGCGCTTAGTTTTACCCGCCTCTAAAACTCGGGAGGCTATTAACGAGATCCACCATTCTTTTCCCAATGTCCATCCTGGGGTGCTAAAAACATACCTTAAGGCTCGAGAGATTTATTATTGGCCCAATATGTATCGGGATATTACTTCTTGCCTTTCCCAATGTCTTGTTTGTAAGGCCTTCAAGATTTCTAACGCACGCCCACGTGGTCAGCAGCTCTACCCAAGGTCTGTCACGTCACCTATGGATTTACTCTCGCTAGATCTCGTTGGTCCACTCCCTGTTGCCTATTATGGCTATCGTTATATTTTCTCGATGGTCGACGTTTTTTCAAAATTTGTTTGGTTAGTTCCCTTGAAAACCGCTGACGCCAGATCTATCTGCTCAGCGGTAGAGTCCGAAGTGATTATGAGGTATGGTTCCCCTCTTGGCGTTTTGTGTGACAACGCGACGGTTTTTCGCAGTTCACAGTTCGCAGATTTTCTCAGGTCGTATGATATTCCTTCACCATGTTTCACACCCTATTATTCACCCCAAGCTAACGTGGTAGAACGTTATAACCAGACCGTCATTACTACCCTTAGTATTCTTGTGGGGAACGACAAGCGAAGCTGGGCCAAACACTTACCCAAAGTTGCCTTATACTTGAATTCGTGTGTTAATCTGGCCACCACTTACACCCCAAATTTCCTTATGTATGGAAGAGAAGTGGACGCCGGGCGTCGTCCACGAGTAGCCGAAACTGTGAGCCCGGAGTTGGCTGACAGTCGAGGTAATCGTGCGACGAGTCTCAGGTCCCTCCAAGACATTTATGCTAAGGTGGCAGACGCTTTGACACTCGCTTTTCAACGTAACGCAGGTTATTATAATCAATCGCGGAATCCTATCGGATTCGAACCTGGGCAACGTGTTTGGCGCAGAAATTTTCAAAGAGGCACTCAGGACATTGACCGTGGTGGTAAGTTTGCCCCACGGTTTATCCCCTGTAGAGTCATACGCCGTGTTTCTCCGCAAGTATACTTATTGGCGGATTGTGATTCCCCGCACGAGGGTTCATATCATGTAAAGGATATTTTGAAATAGACCCTCTTTTCCATGTTCCCCTGGAACATTATTTTTCTAAATTCTAAAAGCCTTCAGGCAAACGTGTACCAACTTTTCTTCTCATCATTTGGCTTAGATTCACGTTTTGCCATCCTTTTTTCTTTTGAATGTCACTAAGTTTAATACTTCATACGCCTTTTTGTGGTTTTGGTGTGTGTGTGTATGTCTGGCCAGATTGACCTATCTTAGTGTTAGTTTGTAGGTATAGGTTAGGTATAGGTTATTTATATCTTAGTGTTAGTTTGTAGGTATTTAGGTTATTCGCAATTGACGCAACCAACATGTGGTCAGGTTTTCGAGCTGCCATAGGCCTCTGACCTGGCCCATGTTGCGTCATTCCGCTGGGATTGAGCCGGGGCAAAATTTTTGTCCCGAAGCGCGCTTTTTTTGTCGCGGCAGGACGGTGACCGCTGCTTTGCGCAGTCCGCTTATTATGGCCATCGTCGGAACTTTTTTTAATTTTTTGTCAGGGTCGAGTTCGAACCCCGACCTCGTCTTTGACGGCGTTGGTTGCCTACCAACTGCGCCGTCGAGCCCTTTTCCCGAGCCGATCCGAGTGTTTCCGATGTTCGTCGGCGTCTGGCGTGTTTCGGGATGAACACGATGACGTGGGCGAGCGTCGGCCCACGTTTGATAGCTCTATGTTTACAAGTCGTCTGTCAGTTTTCGCGCACGGTCGATTTGAAGTTTTTCTTCACTTGCCGCCGATTACGGGCGTAACTGACAGTTTCGACTTGTAAACTCTTTACCAGTAGTTCAAAAACTACTTGTTGATATTTTGTATAGTTTTTAGTTTTAGCATTTAGGTGTGTAATTAATATCGTTTGTAGGCGCGTTTATGTTTTAAAACTTAGTGACATTCCAACATTCCGATATTCCGACATATCCTAATTTCCAAATTTCCCTTTCTATCCTTTACGTATCATATATTTTCCTCCTGGTTCAGGGATACAGCTTCATCGGTGTTTCCTTCGGTTGTCTCCACCTTTTTCTGTTGTGGTTGACAACTTTCCTTTTTCTTTCGCCAAGCCATTTCCGTCCTCCTCTTTTTTCCTGGTGGATTGACTTGGCTTCTTTTGGGACACCGGTGGTTTCTTATCCTGGGGCCAGTGAGTCGTTTATGAGCCGCTCGTGCTGGGAACATGACGTGTTCATTGGTTTATAGTGATGGGGTAGAGTGTCGATAAATTTTTATCGATATTTTTTTTCCTTTCATAGTTGACTTGGAACAATTCGGCTTTTGTTCTAGGGTGGTCAACTTCCTTCGAGGGTTGCCATCTCGAAGATTTTTTTTTCCTTTTCGAGTTGGCGGATTTTTTTTTTCTGGTGAAGGGATGTCTGCAGCATTACTGCAGGGTTTTTTAATAACCTTTTTGGTATGGCTTTTTTTTCTTTTGGCCGGTTTTTATGTCACATTTTCAAATTTAAAATTTTCTTGGTTTGACCTTTTTCTAAATTGTTGATTGTTTTTTCTGAGTTGTCGTCTGTCAGGAGAAACGTTTTATCCCTTGAACGTGCTTGAATTTTTTCCAAATAAATATCTGTCTGCCTTGGGATTCGGTCAATAAATCTGATATCGCTGATAATAAATATCGCGGATTCCTACTTTGGACCTGCCGGGTAAGTCTTGTGCTGTCTGTTTTTATCGACGTACTTTTTTCTTTCCCTGACTTGGTCGGATGTCGATTATTTTTCTTTGTCAATCTTTACAGTGTATTTCCGGTCTCTGCGGCACCCACACGAGGGTCCCTCCGAGCCTTTCTCGTCCTCTCGCCGTGGTTCCGGACCCCTGAGGCCACCGGACGTTGGATGTGCCAGGACCCCTGCGTTGTGCGCGCCCGCGCCTGTGCCAGCTGAGTGCCGCAGACCCGCGCTCCGGCGTCCCTCCCGGGACTGCCCATCATTTTTTAGCCTTTTTTTGTATCAGTGTATTTTTGTATGCGGATTTTGCCAAATTTAAATTCTATTTTCTAAATTCTAAAAAGGCCCTTTAGGTTTCTCTGGCCCTCCTTTTTTGGTTCCCGTTTGGCTTTACTCTCCGGGGTACTCCGCGGTTTTGGTACACCTTCCTGCATCGATACACCACAACACAACACTACTCCAGCGACACTATATCGACGGAGTCCCCTCAGGACTCGACTCTCGGCTCATGCTTGGCAATTTCTAGGCCTTTTTAAATTGTTATTATACCGTTCGGACAAATTTAACTAACTCTTTCTTTGTACACCTAAATTTCACGTTTCGCCTGTGGTCGTCGACCACAGGTTAGCTAGCTTTCCTTTTTTAACGCTACAAGGGGACTTGTTTATAACCTTTTGAGAACCTTTATTGTTCCTTGGGAGGGCCGCTGCCTCCCGACAACTCAGTCTGTGCGACAATTTATAGGGAATATGCATAAAAATATGTTGATTTATATAGTTCGTTTGAAAGTATACAAATAGAATACTGACAGTCAAAATAGAATCGAAATGAATCGAAAAACATACTAGATACCTATAACATAAATTAAAAAAATATCTTTCCCTCTTATGAATACAAAAATTTCTATGGCGGATGTATGGCCCGTGTGTAATAATATGACGTCACAATATTACACACCGGACCTCTCTGTCTACCCACCAACTTTGAAGCCTTATAACTTTTTTTTGAGCAAGATATTTGAAAAAATATATTTTATGTGTTTATCTGGAACTTGAAATTTTTCGATTAATGAATAAAAAAAATGTGCATATTCCCTATTGACAATGTTTTTGATGTCTTTCGAGATATTGGCTATTGGCATCTTTCTGCGATCTATCCAAGGCTTTTGATTGTGTCCATCATGACAGGCACTTAGTTTTCTTTAGTCATAATATACAACGTGTTACAAAAAATACCAAAAAAATAGTATTTATCATCACAGGCATTTAATTAAAATTTTCCCATCTCTAGTGTCAATTGAAACCTAAAATAATAGACTATCTATTATCAGAACGGAAGGTATTTGTACACCATTTGTGCCTACATTTTTAAAAGAGATTTATTTTAGAAAACATTTTTTTTTTGCCTTAAATATCTTGTTTACGTATTTACATACATAAATATTATTTTGAAATATTTAGTTCATTGTTTCATTAATTTATTATTTCATAACAATTATTTAACAAAGCTTTTTTTAATTATTTGTAGTTTTTTAATTTGAATGTTATGGTACAAGTAGTACGTAAACATTTTTAACCATAGCGGTAAAAATAGGCACATTGACCTAAAATTACATATCTGGTCCGAATATTTTTTGACACAGCTGATCACTAGAGATGGGAAAACTTCAATTAAATGCCTTTGATAAAAATATTCATTTTTTTGACATTTTTTGTAACACGTTGTATAACAGATAGAGCTTAGATGGTCGGTGTTGTCACCCGGGTCTTCGAAATATGCGTCCCACAGGGTTCAATTCTTGCATATTCCTTATTTAGTTATATGAGCATCTCGTTGGAGTTTTGCAGTTCCACAAAGGTTAGAAATTATTAACACCTCTTTTCGATGACGACTATAAGATCTCACTTTTCAAATGTATTTTCAGGTTACTTCTTAGTAGCATTAAGTTGTCTATCAATCACTATTGGCGCACATAGATATTATACGCACAAGAGCTTCAAAGCTACTCCTTTACTGAGAGCACTACTTTTAATGGGAATGTCATTTGCTGGCACGGTAAGATACTCGTATTGTTTTTGAATTAACAACGTAGGTTATAAGATTGTGTTTCTATGTACCTATTAGACTTGCACTTAAAATATAACGTTGTTCATACTGTGTGATACTGATAGCGTATTAGCTGTGTAAAACGGAGCTGTTTTATAAAACAGCTGACTCGACAATCCATCTGCGACAACCATAAGCAAATAATAAGATTTCGTTACAAAGAAATACATATGAAAATTATGTTCTATCGAGTAAGTATTTTATGTAGTTAATACGAAACCCTGATTGGGCTAGTCTATCTCGTTCTTAACCGATTTTTTCCATTTCAGCTTTCGATGTTTGGCTGGTGTTTTGTCCATCGTCTGCATCACCGCTACGCTGATACGGATGGTGACCCTCACAATTCTAATCGAGGGTTCTTCTTCTCTCATATCGGCTGGTTTGTAACCAAACGGCACCCTTACGCTAAAAAACTTGGGCGGAATATTGACATGAGCGATCTTAAAAGTGATTGGATGGTTATGTTTCAGAAAAAGTAAGGTTTTAATGTGTTTAGGGTTCTGTAAATAACATTAAAGCGTAAATTCGTTGACACGTGTATCCAGCCCGTCTTAACCTACGGTGCTCAGGTCTGCTCTTTGCCCGCATCACAAAGGTCCAGGCTGGCGGTCCACCAACGGGCAATGGAATGCAGCATTCTTGGATTGAAGAGAATAGACAGAATCCGTAATACCACTCGGCGTTCCAAAACCCGCATCGCTGATGTGACCAAAAAAGCCGCTAAACTCGGAGACACGTATGCAGGATGCACCCCGAGAGATAGGCCAGAGTCACCACAGAGTGGATCCCTCTCCACAGACGTTGTGGAAGAGGGAAGCCTAAAAAGAGATGGCGTGACGATGTACACATTTATGAATGTGTAAATAAAAATGGCAAGAAATGGCAATGGACCGTGACCAGTGGAAGGAGAAAGGGGAGGTTTTTGTCCAGCAGTGGGACAATTAGAGGCTATTTAAAAAAAACGTTCATGTATGCATGTGAGTTTCTTAATTCCACCATAACGTCTGAATGCCTGAACAGATTTGGATGTATGTGATATCGTTAGAATCCTTACATCAGCCTCAGCGACCTGGCTATATTTTTTTGGAAGGGTAGTCGTGTTTTCTATTTTAAGATGATTATTACTAGTGGTTCTGTGAGCTGTAGACCTCGCGAGTCTGTATATATCTTTTCAATTTTTTTCTTCTCGACAAACATCCCCAACCCCATTGATTTTTTAAAGTTTTTTTTTTTTCATTTCATTTTATTTTAAGAAATGTGACCTGTAGAGGAAAACAGCCTCAGCGGTAGACCTTGTAAGCTGACAATCCCCATAACTCCGTATTTTTTTTTAAATTTCCAAAAACTGGCTCGATAAAAAAATTCGATTAATTTATCGAACCTGCTCACAAAATTTCACGAGAATCGGTTGAGAAACGCGACCTGTAGAGTGAAACAAACAAACAAACAAATCCACAAACAGATGGACATACAAAAGCAAATTTGGCCAAGCTGAAGCAGAGACGCTTCGCTCGGTCAATAAACAGAATTAAGAGTAAACTTTGCTAATCCTCTCAGCAAAATCTTTATAACCAATCAGCTTGGCTCCAGACTTCATTTCATTTTATTTTATTTTAAGAAATGTGACCTGTAGAGGAAAACAGCCTCAGCGGTAGACCTTGTAAGCTGGCAACCCCCATAACTCCGTCATTTAATAAAATTTCAAAAACTGACTCGACAAAAACAAAACGATTAATTTATCGAACTTACTCACAACATTTCACGAGAACCGGTTGAGAAACGCGACCTGTAGAGTGAAACAAACAAACAAACAGATCGACATACAAAAGCAAATTTGGCCAAGCTGAAACAGAGACGCTTCGCTCGCTCGGTCAATTATTCTCAGCCTCCGTGACCGAGTGGTCGAGATTTCGACGCCTATTACGGAGGTTCTGGGTTCGATTCCCGGTGGGGACACTATCAAGCAAAAATCTCTTTAAGTACGACTTTCCCCAGTTTAGTTAGGACATAGTAGGCTGAATCACCTGATTGTCCAAAAAGAAAGATGATTCCGTGCTTCGGGAGACACGTTAAGCCGTTGGTTCCGGCTACTATTTAATCGTTACATGAGCCAAGTCAGTGGCCTTTGGCGGCTCTATAACACCGACACCAGGGTTTGTGAGGTCGGTTGTCGACCTTACCATCCACACGATGATGATGATAATTAATATTGACTAATATTACGAATCTGTTTCTTTCAGATACTTTATTTATTTGTTCATCGTGATTTCTGTTCTTCTGCCTGTCTGGGTGACAGTACGTTTCTTTGGAGAGTCTGTACTGAACAGTTTTTTAGTCTGTGTTGCCCTTCGCTACGCTTTGGTGGTGCATTTTTCAAGTTCAGTCAACAGTTTTGCGCACCTCTACGGGACAAGGCCCTACGATAAGTTAGTAAATTTAATATTATATCAATATTTATATTTGACTAGCTACCCGGCATACGTCCTGCCATTTTCCCAACATCTACCCTACACCTACCCTAAGAAGTATAAGAAAACATTTAAAAAAATGATGAATAAATCAGTAAAAAGTTGTTGTTTCGTAAGAACAATTCAAAACAATTTCAGAAATATCAACTAGAACACAAAGGACCAATTATAAAAACCTGTTATATCAGCCTTCGTGTCATAATTCTACCTATAAGAAAAATGTATATAATATGAGTATTGCAATATAATATAATAATTTACCTGACTATATTAAAATATTAGATGGACATAAGTTTAAACATTCATTGACTTTATGGTTGACTGAAAAAGGGTTTTATAGTGTTAACGAATATTTGGCTAGTAAGAATAAAACATGACGATTAAATAAATATGGTATAAGTAGTAATTGTAAATTGAATTATGCATGGCGAAATTAAAATATAATAAATAAAATAAACATAGTAAAAAATTTGCATGCCAGCTTGCTGGCTTCATATGTTGAAACCAAATATTTAATGTATTTATTTATAATGTATTTTTAAATTAAGGCCCTGTTTGGTACACATATTGATGCAAATAAAAATTTCTTTCTTTCTACAAGTTCTAGCGTGACAAGGAGAACCTATTTCTCCTTGTCATGCTAGAACTTGTAGAACTCGCTAGTAGCTTGTAGGCTACGCTCGCGTTATGTTATTTTTTTTCGTGGGAATAAAAATTTTTCCCGTAAAAAGTATCTCCATTTCAGATGAGAACTTTCAAATGAGTACTTTAAGCGTTAAGGCGGAACAAACATCCAAACGTCCAAATATATTTTCAAATTTATTTATAATGTTAGTGTGATTGCAGATCTTGTGTACCTATTATAAAGTACAACTAGGTATTTTAATATTAAATGTTTTAGTCAACGATTTATATATATTGTAATTCGTTGGTTCCGATATGAGTACGGATAGACAGGTACGATTTTATTTAAAAAAGTGTCTTATTCTAGTAGCATGACAGGTGACGAAGCCACAATTTTTTTCTTATATCCTTGATCTCTTTATTTAAAGCGATGACCGTACATATTTTTTATTTAATTTGTAAATATAACTAACACATTATTAACTTAGATTTTAAATCGATTATTTTTCAAAAACTGCTGTTTTCTGTTAATAAACAACAGAAAAACTATTTTTTCGCACGATCCCCGCGCAGTGTCATCCGTAACCTCCGTGACGCATTTCACTAAATTGAAAAACCTCTCTATACCTTCCACTGTTTTGCTATCGAGAAGTGAGTGAGTGTTATGGTGGCTAGTGACGCAGTCTTCCTGGCGCGGGTTCGATTCCCACCACGTACCAATGTAATTTCGAAATTCAAATTCATTATGAACGTATTCGACGCTCGGTTATATTGTGTGAAGTCGATCAGCCTGCCCTGGGCCAGCGTGGTCGACTAAGGCCTAAGCCCTAGTTTAGGGTAGGCTTGAGCCTCTCGATGAGGAAGTAATATGAGCTGTTGGTGATGATTATAATTTATCGTTAGGTATTTGAAAAACACAGGTCAACAAAAATCGTGCTTTTTGTGTTTTTCGTGCCACTATATCGATTTTTAACATAATATCTCATTTTTCACAGAAAAATCCAACCTGTAGAATCCTGGTTCATAAGCGCTATAACTTTTGGTGAAGGTTGGCATAACTACCACCACACCTTCCCATGGGACTACAAAGCAGCTGAATTATTTAACTTCAACTTATCTGCAAGAATCATACAGATGTTTGAGAAACTTGGACTAGCCTATGACTTGAAAACCATCTCTCCAGAACAGGTATAATTACATAATTTAATTATTTCCTATACATGGAAAAGTATATTTAAGCGATTTTTTGATTGAAATTAAATTAATTGTAGGCTGTATACATCTATTCCTTTGCCATTTATCGTGTACAAATTTATATGAAAATAAAAAAAAGAAGGGTTCGAATTTCAAAGTTGTCCGACATCCTTTCTTTGGGGTCAATATTGGACAACTTTCAGAGCATGAGAGATGAAAAAATATTTGCGATCGAGTTTTACTACTTTTCACTCCGATCTATGAGAAATTAATATTAATGAATTGTTACATGGCAATCAGCTTATCTCATAACAGTAAACCAATCCGAGTCTGAGAGAGAAGAATCCATTGATTTCCGTCTAGTTAGATTTGGCACACTGTCACACCTTACACTTCACAAGGCCGTCGCGTTTTCAAATGCTTACTCCTTTTAACATACACTACACGTATGTGTGAGTGAAACTATGTAGCTTAGACCATTAATTTTTTATTTATTTTGTTTCATTTTAATTGGAAAACAAACGGTTATTTACAGCTACAATAGTAAACTATAATAATAACAAATGAACCACTTATATATTTTCGCATATAGTAGACTAAAGTTGATTATGAGAAGTGGAGTCCATAAAGCGGACTAAAGTTTACATACACTGGAAGGAGGTCAGAAGTGTACAAAAGTCGCACTACCTACTAGAAAATAATAGAAAAACAAAATATAGAATCGGCAACAATCAGGGAACCATGTCAAACCAGGTTTTCGTAGTCAAGTGTTTAACTTAGTATTAAAAAGGTGAAAAATCGACAATGTCATGACATGTAGAGTTAACTTAACACATGATAAAATTAATAAATTTTATTGGGATGATGCGCCGTGTGGTAACGGCAGAGTAGAATACATTTGTCACCAACTCCTACTCTTCCCGTGGGTGTCGTAAGAGGCGACTTAGGAACTACAAATTGAAAAGAGAACGGGCAGCAGCGCTCTCTGATACAGTACACCTTTTAATCTGCGATCTCCAACCCGCCTGCCAAGCGTGGAGATTATGGCAAAACCCTCCACTTAAGTGGAGGAAGCTCATAGTCCAGCAGTGGACTGTAACGGGCCGTTGATGATTGGGATGACTAGCATTTACATTATTAAACTAAATAACTCTATTAGCATCATCATCTCAGCCGGAAAACGTCAACTGTTTTTAATTTTTATGCTAAAAAGTTCGTCTTAAAACTTTGATCACTCAAGCGAAGTACAGAGCGCTAAGAATATTAAAAAAATTTATTTTTTAAGAATATTCATAAAATAAATACCAAAAGGTAGATGATTTAGAGTTGTTGCCGAGAAAAGTAGTAGTCTAACATAGTTTCTGGAACATAAATCAATGGTCTGGAATTATAAAATTTTAACAAATTCAGTAAATTGTTTCTTTGTTTTTGTGCTTAGCTTGAAAAACGAATTCTTCAGTCAGGAGACGGCACACACTACTTGCTGGGCAACGACGAGGCGCGTGCGCAAGTGACTGCAATAGGTCCGCTGCACCCATTAAACCCTTTTTACAATTCCACTTACCCACAACTCAACGCAGTACTGCAGAAAAAGCTAGATGATTAATATTTATTATATTAATGCATTATTAATGTTTCTATTAAATAAAGTAAAAACGTTTATTTCCACCTACCGTACCTATTATTTAGTTTAAAAAGATTTTATACTGCCCTGCCGTGCCAATTTTTAGGGTTTCTGAAAATGCTCGTAATGCTCTAACGACTGTTTTGCTGTGGCTCGAACGAATCTACTGACAGTGAAAGTCGAAAAGTCAAAAATTTAGAGAATGCTTTATTTTTATACGATTTACCGTCCTATAAAAAAGTTGTAATAGCGAGAAAACGGCCATTTCTTGTCACGTAGAATCCCAAAGGAAAATACTTTGTAAGTCAAAACAAAACTTCTTACCACGGCATGGTGTCAATACGTGACCATCGAAGCAAAACAAGTCAAGCAAAACAAAGTTCGGAGAAGTGATACATTATTGAGGGCAATTTTGGGTATATAACGTGATATTTTATTTTTAACAAAAGATGCTAGTACTTCTCTGCCCACCAAAGGGCTGCAACTATCTTTTTGAATTAGGGCGATCAGGCCGTGTAGACGACCACGTTGTAGATTGGTCGACTAAAGACAACGTTGATGTTTTTTTTAAACTCGGTTACACATGACTGGGGTAAGTATTTAATTAGGTATTTTTATAATTTATTTTTGTTTATTGAACACAAAATATGATACAAAATAGTAAGACAACAAAACAGTACTGTTAATTTCTAAAGAAATTTCTTACATCACACCTAGGTATTATTACACACGTAAGATTAGGTATTACATGACTTCGTGTATAAAAATTATACCTTGTTTGGATTCATTCAAGGAGGATTCATTTTCGCACTAATATTATAAATGTGAAAATATATTTGGATGTTTAGATGTTTGGATGTTTGTTCCGTTTTCACGCTTTAACTACTGAATGGATTTGGATGAAAGTTGAAATAGATATAGTTTGTACCCTAGATTAACACATCGGATACCTTTTACGGGAAAAAGTCTTATTCCCACGGGAAAATCTTACAGAACGCGAGCGTAGGTGCTGACGGAAAAATAGGACAGATCCGTTACGCCACTTCGTAAAACTAATTCAGAATACATTGTCTACAGAAAAGCTCATCCAATTATAAAACAGTCGAACAAAAGATTTAGTGGACGCGAACAATGTTGGGAACGTGAGCTAATTCTACTTGAATTGAAAGGCCTATGGCTATAAAAACAGCGTGGAAAGATATGTTCATATTATATCTACCTTAACACATTAATCACATCACATCACACAAATAGTATAAATGTGAAAATATATTTGGATGTTTGGATGTTTGTTTCGCCTTCACGCTTGAAGTACTTAACGGATTTGAATGTTTGGAATGGAGATCGTTTGTAACCTGAATTAATACATACGGGAAAAAGGGCTAAAGAGCCCTTTAGCCCTGCGAAGACTTTTAGCTCTCCGAGGACCAAAATGGACCATAGGCTTAAGAAGCCTAAATATCCCTTTAGCCTCCGAAGCTTGTCTAACGAAACTTGAAAACTACAACGTATCCTACACCTTGACGTCATTAACGTGCTGTCTCAGTTCTTGCAACTGCGGTATTGACAAGTTAGAACGAGATAGCAACAGTTAACATGCCTTCTGATAGCGGCCCTGTTTTTTTCATTGAAACAATATTATATAATTTAATAAAAAATAAATATCGGCGTAAAATGATTTAACATGCAGTTTTGGTTTATAAACAACAATGCAATGTTTTAAATGTCATAAATCCAAAATGGCGGCCAACTTTTTAGTTAATGGACCAATTACGGTGAAATTTGGTTGCACATACTGTTTTTGCAAAAACAACATTGCAGTTGTAAAAGTGACAAAAATCCAAGATGGCGGCCAACTCTTACGTTTCTGGACTGATTTCGGTGAAACTTGGTTTGGCATACTGTTATGGCATAAAAACAACAATGCATTTGTAAAAATATCAAAAAATCCAAAATGGCGGCCAAATTTTTTGTTTATAGTCCAATTTGGGTGAAACTTGCTTTAACATACTGTTTTGACATAAAAACAGCAATGCAGTTCTAAAATTCACAAAAAACCAAGATGGCGGCCAACTTTATTGTTTATGGATCGATTTCGGTGAAACTTGGTTTGACTTACTGTTTTGGCATAAAAACAACAATGCAGTTGTAAAAATGACAAAAATCCAAGATGGCGGCCAACTTTTTTGTTTATGGACCGATTTCGGTGAAAGTTGGTTTGACTTACTGTTTTGGCATAAAAACAACAATGCAGTTGTAAAAATGACAAAAATCTAAGATGGCGGCCAACTTTTTTGTTTATGGACCGATTTCAGTGAAATTTGGTTTGACATATTGTTTTGGCATAAAAATAAAAATGCAGTTGCAAAATTGACAAAAATCCAAGATGGCAGCCAATTTTTTTGTTTATGGACCGATTTCTATGAAATTTGGTTTGATGTACTGTTTTGGCTTAAAATTGACCACGCAGTTGTAAAAATGACAAAAAAACAAGATGGCGGCCAACTTTTTTGTTTATGGACCGGTTCATTCAGATAAATAACAAGCAATACTCGTCCACCTTTGTTGTTGTTAAGGATCTTGCTTGTTCTGTTATTTTGGGGCAGGATTTTTTGTGTTCTCATGGAGGAATAATTGATTTTTCTTCGGCGAGAATAATTTTGGGGAAAAGTGCAGTCGATTTTGTTTCCGATGACAGCATGTCTTTTATTTTCCAGTCGGCTGTCAGCTGCGATGAAATTTGTACTTCGTTTTTTGAAAGTGACGTAGAACAAAATTCTTCTTTGATAAAGGTCGACTCACACTTATCGAATTTGTCGCTACGTAATTATATTCATTTTGTATCTTTTGATGATAGTTGTGAATTCAATATCAATTCTAAGGAAGATTTTATTGTAGGTTCCGATTAAGATATTAATGATAGGGAAGTTTTATTAGGTTTGTTGGACCGGAATAAGGATGGGTTTGCCTTTGACTCTTCACAGTTAGGACGGTGCGACATCGTGGATGTGGATATTGAAACTTTGAACGAGCAACCCATTTCTTCGAGGCCTTATAGAGTTTCTCCGGCACAGAGGGAAATTATTGATAAACAGGTGGAGGAGATGCTTCGTCTTGACGTTATTGAAGAATCTAACAGTTCTTATGCTTCGCCAGATGATTCTTGGAGGTTTTGTATCGATTATAGGCGTTTGAATAAAATCATCGTTACAGATAACTATCCTATTCCTGCTATAGACGATCTCATTGGATATTTGGCGAATGCTAGGTATTTTGCAGAATTGGACCTCAATTCTGGTTATTGGCAAACTAGTATTCGAGAGGGAAGGCATAAGACAGCTTTTATTACTCCTACTGGACTTTATCAATTTAAGGTAGTTCCTTTTGGGTTGAAAACCAGCCAAGCAGTTTTCCAGCGCATGATGGATAAGGCGATGGGGGATTTACGCTGTAAAAATGCTGTTGTACATGTCGATAATATAATAGTTTATGGCAAGACAGTCTAAGCTATTTGAGCGTTTCCGCGCAGCTAATTTAACTTTCAAGCCATCTAAATGCAAATTTGGTTTAACAGAATTAAATGTTTTAGGTTACCACATTTCGGGTAATGGTATAAAACCTGATCTGACCAAAATTGAGTCTATTCTTATTAGTCTGTTTATTATTAGTCTGTTTGTAAAGCTGTTTCTCGTGTTACGTCTGACGTCATCGTAGATTTTCTCACAGATGAAATATTCTGTAGGTTTGGAGGAGTTCAAGAGATTGTTACCGATCGAGGTACGGTTTTTACTTCAAGGTTGGTAAAAGAAGCGGTCGAGTTTTTTGGTGCTAGGCTTATCCATACTACTTCTTTTCATCCACAGACGAATGGCCTAGTTGAACGTTTTAATAGGACGCTCCTTTCTATGCTTTCTAAGTTTATATCTTCTGACCAGCGTGATTGGTGCCGTTATCTTTCGATGTTGGTTTTTGCTTATAATTCTAGTACCCAAGCTTCAACAGGGGTAATTCCTCATCTTCTTTTGTATGGTAGGGAACCGCGTACGGTACTTGATATGGATTTAGGCATTAATGGGACTGAAAATGTAAACACTTTGAATCAAAAAATTGACTTGGTTAGAGACTTATCTCGACGGGCAATTACTGGGATTAATAAAGCGCATTTTAGACAAAAAAGGCTATTTGACAAAAAGACGGTAGTAAAACAGTTTGAGCCTAATGATTTGGTCTTGCTTTATTCTCCTAAACGTGTTACTGGAAGAACTTACAAATTATGTAGACTATTTAAAGGCCCTTTTGTTATCGTAAGACGTGTAAATGACCGTAATTATATTATTCGAAAATCGGGTACTCTCTCGAACTCGTACTTATTTGGTTCATGTAAATAGATTGAAGAAGTTTTATGTTCGCTAAAGACTGTTTTTTAAAAAAAAAAATTCTTTCTCTTCTTTTGAAAAAGATTTCACGTTTGTGTTGGAATCATTAAAGTTGGAAGGGAAATAGTTTCAAAAATGGCAGATATTTTCTTTATTTAATTCTTGACAGTTCAACTATTTGAATGTTTAGTCTGTTATAAATACTTCTTGGAGTAAAATGGCGATCCGTTTCGTCAAAGATAAAGTGTCATGTCTTGGTCTGTCACTTTTGTAAACAGATGTTTACGTATTTATTTTTATTTATATTTTATTGAATTCCCTTTTATTGTATTGTGAAGTAGGTAATTTCTTTTTGGTTATGCTTAGGTGACATGCATAATATAAAATAAAACATAAATGCATTATTGTCACTAGTTTTTATGAATTGTTTGTATGTTTTTTAACATGGGTTGGTAGTTGAGGTAGTTGAGGTTTCGTGTACGATGATTAGGTTGAGGTTTTTGCATAATAAGTTGGCTGATTAGGCACAGTTGATACACCTGCTTTAAGAGACATAGGAGCTTTGTAGGGTGGTCTGTTTAGGATCACACGTATTCTATCTGTCCTTTTCTAGGTTAGTAAAAGGTTGAGGTTTCTATTGGTTATGATGAGATATGGTATTAGGGTGTGGGGAGAAGTGATAGGTATTATTTTCAATTCATTATATATGCCAATCCAACTTGTTGTCATTTTCAAATCCACATATTTAATAATTTGAATATGATATTGTTTCTTGTAAGAAGACATTAATGTGATGTACTTGTATCTTAGACTCAATAGTTATTTTTCTTCCTAGTTGCTAGTTATCTTGATATTGTTTTTATTGTATTGTTATTTTCTGTGTATTGATCCTCTTATTTGTTTCATGTGCGGGCTGATAAAACTTTTATATTTAAAAATTCATTAATATTTTCTTCTACACCTCCTTACTGACGCGAGATGTACTTCAGGACATCAGTGATGCCTGAACGAAAAGAAATTTATTTATTTTTTTAATTTTCATGCAAAATAAAAACAAACAACATTTATTTCTTAGCTCATCTGTTTTTTTTTTCTATATTGCGTTATGCTTAAATGGGTTGGTTGTATTGTTTTCTTCTTTGTTATTGAGTAGTTTAATTTCATACTATCTTTTAAGTTTTTTCCTTCTGAATTGCAATGTGGTGCTAGGTTAACTTCTCTTTCTTTTGAAACATAGCTACAATTTTAACACCTTAACTTCTTTTTCTATTTTGCTTTTAAATTAAATGTAATTTAATTCTTGAGATTCTTGAGAGTATTGTGATTGGTGTTAACATTGTTTTAATTTTCTTGATTGAATTCTTTTATCGTTAACTTAAATGTTTTTAATTTCATTTTAAATTTTTCATGCTATGTCCTTGAAGAATTTTATAGATTCAGGTTAGGGTTTGGATTTTGTGATTGAGGTAGCTGTTAGCTTTGATTTAGGATGGTAAGATATGGGTCCTGTTTTAAGTATTTTTGGAGAGGTTTTTTATTTAAAAAAAATATTAGAAAATATTTTTCTGGTAATTAGACTTTAGCTAAATCCAGGATCTAAGTATTCCTTTGTTTTTTTTTTATTAGATTTTTATTAAGTAAATTTGCCCTCTCTTAGGTAGGTAGTTAGTTACCAGTAGATTGTAACTTTTAAAAGTTTTTTTGGGTCTTCAAACAAAAATTTTTTTCAGAGGAGACCGGGGGTAGTTGTAGCATCGGGCCTCGTTGGTCTGTGTGCCATGTAGTTTGATACTGGCGATAATATTCTTTTTATAATATATTCGTTCTCTTTTTAACTATTCAGTTTAGAAGAGAGCGATTGAAACTTCATACGGGCTGGGCCGTAGAGATATGACGTTCTCACCTGCCGTCCGCCGTCGTGTGCGGACGATTGTATGTCTTTCAGTACAAGTTCTGTGATATTTGATTTATTAAAACAGTTATTATTTTAAAGAAGTGACTTTTCTATTTTAAGTGGCGGCTCTCTGTAGGAGAGTCGTTACAGTACCTTTAATCCGCTGGTTCTAAGGGCTGATTCGCTTTGTTTCCCTGTGTCACGCATCGCACGCGTACTCTTAATCGTATAACTTTAGGGACGCACTTAGTTCAGTCTGTCTATTCGCAAATTGCTATTCTCTTCAAATAAAACCAAATTATTTGAACAGAATTAGAATGATGACAGATATCTGACATTTTAACTAAGTAGGGAACTTTAACCAATTAGATTGAGTTCTTTGCCCAGCAGTGATGAACATTTTTTAATCTGCTAGTATACGTGATTATTGTAAGAGCATCGGTGGTCTAGTGGCTAGGGCCGCTGTCTTCCATCCGGGAGTTGCGGGTTCGATCTCCACCATGTGTTTTCAAATTTCGAATTAAATTATGTACGTTTATTCGACGCTCTTACGGTGAAGGAAAACATCGTGATCAAACCTGCACACTCCTGCGAAGAAATTCAAAGGTAGTGTGTGAAGTCTGCACCTGCACTGGGCCAGCGTGGTCAACTAAGGTCTAATCGCCCTAATTCAGGATAGGCTCGAGCCCCTCGGTGGAGACTTAGATGAGCTGTTGATGAACTGCTGAATGAGTGTAAGGAGGGATTATGTGAAAAATACTGCCAATTAAGTTGGGCTTACAGGCTTAGCATTATGTAGGGGCTGCTGTGCAGGCTTTTAGATCAGAATTGATGTGACTTGGTTTTCCTGTCCTCGATCAGTGGACAACACGCTACACCTCTCATTAAGAACATCGCCCTTACTGACGAGACCGCAGAATATTGACTTACCATGCAAGGCGAGTTTAAATCTTTTTATTTTTGTATTTAATGTCATGTCATGAGAAACAATCAATACACAAATCTTCGCACGTTTTTGTTTTTATTATAATCCCTCGCGCGCCCATCAGTGGGTGGTTGTGGGATGAAAATGATGATGATGATGTTGATTAAAATTATGCTCATAATTATTATAAATGCAAAAGTCCATCTGTTCCTTTGTTCGATTTCCGTGCAGAACCGATTTCGACTGGAACAAAATACCTTGACATCAGGGCCCAATAGTAACAAGTTACAATTTGATATTCATTGCGTAGCCAATAGGCCCAAACTGTAAGCCCTTATCGTTTTTTCTCATTGTCTACGCAATGTACATCGAATTGTACTTGTAATTTGTAACTTGTAGCTTCGTGAAACGGCCCCCAGAGATAAGCTACTTTATAACGCGGGAAAAATTCTATAAATAAAATAAAATTCTATAATGTTCGTTAACAATACATGCGTAGCCGCGAGTAGACAGAAAATTCTCAAACATTCGGTCAGCCAAAGTATCGTCGCATGGATGACTACATACAATGTACTAAGATGTGTTCCATGTTCAGAAGCAGCTGAGAATATAAAAATAAATATTGTAGCTGGACCCGACGGCCTTACATAACTTAAGAGCCCTATATAAGCAGTCTTATACGACTTATAATGGTAACAATTCTGGCCACGACTCTATTAATATTATAAATATAGTTTGCATAAAAACAAAACACAAAAATAAACTGAGAAACCCGTTTTGTTTTGAGCGTAGGGAGTTTAATCTATGCTCAAATTCGAAGAATTTTTCGTTATGACTATTAGAGGTATATTGTTTGTACTTTGGATTCAGTGCTGAATAAATCTCAAGTAAACCGTGGAGTCCAAGTTCTCTGATAAAGATGAAAAGATAAAGATAAAAGTGTTCGAAATTCGAAGTAAGATTTAACAAAATCATTTTTCGACGTCAAAGCAAGAAGAAGAACGGCCAGAAGAAACTCCACAGTTCTCCACAGAAACTCCACACTACTCTGAGTTCAAGATGTTTACGTTTACGACTATACCTAATGATTTTACTGAGATGATGAAATTCAGATTTTTGAGTTGAACGAACATTTGAATTTGGAACTGAAATGATGATGTTAATAAATCCAATCAGGAGGACCTCGTCCACTTTCCAAACCGAATAAATAAAAGATTAAATGTATTATGTAATAGTTGTTAAAAATGGCTTGTAGAACAATCATGTTTTGCTTATAATTATCAGCATGCAAATATAAAATAATGTTATTGTAAGTAAAAAAAAAAAGAAACAGTCAACATCTTAATAAATCTAAATAAAATACATAAAATAAAAGAATAAATTTATTGTCATTTCAGTTACTAAAAATAGTAAAAATTATGTCAGTTGATGGTAGTTGTCAATTTATTAATTCTTTATCAAAATAAAAATAAACAAAAAAAAAAGAGATAAAAAAAAATCAATCAAAAAATTAAGAAGAGAGAATAAGAAGAATAAGAATAAATTTATTGAGTAATATGTACAATAAAACTACTATTTTACAGACTAAATAAATACAAAGGGAAATAACAGCACGAGCCTGAACTAGGACAATCCTGTATTTCAGGCTAAAAATAAGACTTAAATATTAATATTACCTATATAAATATAAACAATTACATGCTTTATATAAATAAATTAAGGTAAATAGCAATAGGCACAAAATAAAGTATGACATGCAAACATCCGCGTCAGCACATTCATATAAACTGATAGTTATGCTGTACGGTGCTTCCGTACAGACTTTAAAATGATAGATTTGATAGTTGGAACGAAGTAATTTATTCCAAAATAAATGATAAAATGATGCGACTACACGTAATGATTGTTTATAGTGAACTGATGAGTCGATGACCTAAATACAGCGATTTGAAGTAAAATGCTAAGGCGGCGTTAAGTAAATGTATGACGGTTGTTAAACCGTACATATGCACTAAACTTACCTTAATAATATTAATGAAAAGTGAAAATGAGACGTGGCCTGCAGGAATCAGGCTTAAGGGTGAAGTAAGAAATAAAGGGGATACAATTTTGGCCATGAAGGCTGTATGAAAGGAAGGGCGGCTTACACATTTGAAGGCTGAAAGAGCACGTAGCGTATACCCTTCTCGCATTGCTAAAAACATACACAAAACAACAGTGAAATTATCTTTCGTGCTTGCATGTGAACAGTTAAGCATCATAAATCATTATTACGATACCCCGTTAATAACGTTCCGTTTCAGCAACCGCAAAAGCAATAAATTAAACGGATTATTACATCCAGCAACGCAGATAACTGAATTAGTTTGAATCTATTCCTAAATCTTGTTATACAGGGTGTAATTATGATAAAAAATACTATATTTTTTGTTTAGTATAATTTACTATAAGTTAGGTTCAATATTAGTAAGTAAATAAATATTTAGGGTGTTGAATAAAAAGTAAGTATTTTTTGTATAAAAATATCATAAAAACAGCAAAAGCTCATCATTAGTATTTCTAATTGTGTCAAAATATTCGTTTGAGAGCAGAGTACTAATTTCCTAAAAAACACAACATTCATGGACATTTTTAAGTACCTACTACTCTGAGTACTAATCCAGTGACAGTGTTTAATTTTCGGTTCGCGACATCCGTTGGGCCTAATAAAAAATAATACGGTCCGAGATCACGAGCCGCAAATAAATTGGATGGCTGGTGTAAACGTGTGTAGGAAAAATTAACTCTCTGACCTCCTTCTTTCCTCATTCGCCACATCCGAAAAGAATCGACGAACATACGAGTGATTTTGGAGTGATCGAGAATGGAATGCAAAACTGTGACTGACAAATGACGCCTGATAGAAAACTTGCAGCAACAAAAATAATATAAATTTGCTCAAACAAAAGAGTTTGTTGACATTTTAAAACTGCTCTATCCCATCACATACACAATAGTATTGGACGGATGACGTTTCGTACCTTACCTATTAAAATGTTTAAATTTGCTCATGTAGTACGGTCTTTTTTATAATAAATATTCATTAAACCCAAACTTTGCAAGCGCTATGAAATAATGACTTAAATATCATGTATTGTGTACATCACTGTGTCAAAATATATATTTTATTTAATAATTATGCTTGGTCAGGTATTATTTTTGATTTTGCACCACGCGTGTTCATCTTGATACGTAGGCGTAGCGTCCCGTAGTAATAGTTCGTAGCCCTGCTACGCCGTAGCATTTATGAATTTTAGGTTATGTGGCTTAGCCACCATTTTTAACTACACTGCACTTGTGCGTTTAAACTTGCGTAAAGGCATGCCTTTTGTACGTTGTCAAATAATGCATACACCAAATAAAACAAAAGCAAATAAAAAAGAAAAAAAACAAACAATAAATAAATGTGTGTAACAGGCATTTTCGTTTAATAAAGGAGAGATTTATTAATTTCATGGTTATGTATAAATGACATTACCTATACGAGAGATTGAACGGATGCAATGGACCTATTGCTATCAAGCGTGCTTGCGAATCTTCATTGCCCTTGTGAGCCGTCACCTGATTTTAGAATCCGATTTCTTACCTAAACACAAAAAAAACACAGAAAACTATTTAAAAATAATTAAAAAGTCTCCTTTCTTTTAAAAATCCTTTACTCTTAGAAATTAATTAGATATTATCATTGTTGATTTCTTGTGAGCAATCCTATTTCAGAAGAAGGGTCTCGAAGTTATATGTAACAGTAGGTAAGAGAAAGCAAATTAACATTTTTGTATTTGTATTTTGTATTTTTGGGTCTAACAATTTGGATGATTATATATATATATTAGATTGTTAAATAAAAATTTCTTTGTTTTTGAAAGCGAGTGATGTTCTGCGTATGCAGAAAGATAAATTCAATAAAGTTCAATTGTATAAAGAGTATTTCAGGCGCTTACTAGCTGTAATGTCGTCTCAATATTTTATACCTTTAAAAGAACCGATAGACCCAAAACCCTTGAAGATATTGTTCTTCATCATGTGGTGAGTTGTAAGCTCCACATCCGACCTCACAACATTTGAAGATAATTTTGTTAGTTTTTTAAGCGTGTAATTGACCTCTTTTTTATTTGTCATTGTTTGTTATTTCATAATATAAAATATTGCATAGATTCAAAATATTGCATTTAGACCTTTACTATGACCATATCGTGGATAAACTCAAACCTCTAAACAAAAACACAAAATTACATACAACAGTGAACCATAAAGAACACATTACATTATTCTTCGTAAACACATTAGCGTTGTAATCATCGCATCACTTACCCCGAACAGAAAAGAACGTATGAAAAACAATGCTTAGTCATCAGCCCCGTGAGTGGGACATGAAATACGGAACCGCATGTGTCGGACAGAGTTAGAATCATCTGGAATTTTTCGTCGCTAGGGAACGATATACGTTGATCAGATTTGTCTCGTCTGAGAAATAAATGGGCATAATGTACTGGACTATTCAGTGAGTCTATTGAAAGAAATACGAGTAACAGGAAAATGTTAGAGCTGCCTCTGTTTTTTTAATGGTTTTTCCGTTTCCAATAGAAATAAGAATGAACTTTAAGAATGAACTGAATGAAATGGGCAAAAATTAGGAACAAAAAAAAATTACCGAAGAAACTTAAAAGTCGTCACATCCTTCGAGTTTCCTTTTTTAAATACAAACTCTCCGCCTGCTCGGGGGTTGGTTGTGTGTATGTATTTTTTTTTCATGGTAAAATAAAGCCTGTTTAAAAAGATATAATCCTAAGTGACAAACATCCGAATCTATGGAAGGGTTATTTGAACTGATTTTATGTAATGCCTGTTAAAAACGAATAAAACCCATAATAATTTACCACAAAACTCATATTTTAAAAAACGAGACCCAAGAGATGTGGCGCATGTGGAGTTTCTTCGATACGTTATTCTCCATAGAATCTGCACATGTGTAGTGAATGTAATGAAGAAAATGTTTAAAAAAATGTAATGGAGAAACTAAAAGATGACGTAACACGTAACATAAACGATTAATTCTATTAATTTGCTTACAGCTGCTAGTAACATAACAATATTATTATTACTCCAATATAATAGTGACAGTTTATTCGTTACCCCGTAGTTTATGCGTTACGGTCGTAACATATTAATTTCATACGTGACTGGCGTTCTACGTTACGTTTGTTTTTTTTTTGTTGCCGCCCTTTTCAAGGGTTTCAGTGACAATCGAGCATCAAACCCGACTCTTTTTAACCAATCATTTAAAGACTAATCTAAGAAAAAAACAGTCGCAATACTAGCTTTGGTTAGCATCTCTTCCGTATAACAATTTTTACGTAGTTTTATTAATGGTAAGATATAAATATGGTTAAATATTTTTTTCTGGCAAATAAACGAATTTGGTGTTTAGAACACTAAAATAACAAAGATAGGTATACCTAAGGCAATATCATCTATCTAGCTGATTTCTAACTAAAAGATACTATAAATACTATAAAAATTATACAACTTTTGCCTTATTACCTGTACTTATATATTCGAGGATTCAAGCTTAGTCAATGTTTAATCAAGTTTGCTGTAATCGATACATTGAAGCTATTGTTTAAGGATGGAGAGAAACATTAATTGAATATCCGTCAATAGTGCTCGTCAAAAATACTAGTAGCATCTCGCATATTCTATTGTTAAAGCGCTGTGATTTTTACAAATCCTTTATACGTGAAAACATCGGGAGTACACAACGTTTGAAACAAATATTTTATCCGGGATCAACTAGTCTTTGCATAAAAAAATACAATTTAGTACAAAATACTGTTCCTACATATTTGCACGAATGGATAAACATTGTCTCACTGTACATGATATGCATCAGTTTCCTTTTTTAACTTGATACATAAAGGGCATCACACACGGCAGCTATAATATATATTATAGCACGAGGCAGTCAGCTCTCTCGTCGCCATTCACTTTCACGCAAAGCGGGAGTCAAACAAAATGGCGCATCAATCAGTGACCGGCCATTCTGCTTGACCCCCGCTTTGCACACAAAGTGAATGGTGACGAGAGAGCTGGCTGCCTCGTCTGTGACGGGCTTAATCCTGCTCCAAAATTTTTAGCTTCTATGGATGCATCATTTTATACCCAGGTACAGTTTTGTAATCATATTCAAATTGTTAATGAATTCACAAAGAGGGAAGCTAATGGCATAAACGGTCTTTTTCCCGCTTAAAATTTCTAAAATTGTTTATGAAGTTAAAAAACGGCTTACGCGCTTAATCGCTAAGTCGTTTAAACGCTAAGCAAAATTTTTATTCAAGGAAGGATATTCTGAACATGAATTACATTTTGTTTGTTTTTATTTAATTTTATTAACGACTGGGCAACTCTTGATAGTAATTTCTTAGCGTTTGTAAAAAAATCGATAAAAAGAAAACATTTGAAGCGACATTCAACTTATTTTCTATGATTTTCATAAAAACAATAAAACAATTAGGTATGAGTCTGAATGAGAAATTAAGGAAAAACATTTTACTAAATTGGGTATGCTAACATTTTTTTATTACTTATATGAAAATGATTTCGAGGTTTTACGGTTTTACACTATATTTTCATTCTTTTAACGGAAAAAAAGTTAAAGATTACGTTACAAAAAACAAAAAACCTGATCACCCATTTGACCTTTGTGACGTCATAATAATAAACAAATCTATTTTTTTACAAAAATCTTGTTTTGAGTAAGCTTTGTTTACATTTGACGATTTGACATTGGAAACTACGAATAAGGAAGCTATGGAAATGTAATAGTAAACAAAGCCGAAGAAAAATAAGTCCCCAAATCTCGAGTACTTAAACGAGAAACGTCACTGAAGACAGGCCAATTGGATGCGTTCACGCATCACGTCATATTCCGACAAGCGCAGTGATTGGTCCACGGCATGACGGATAATGGTGATTGGATCGCGTCACTTGTGCAGTGGATGTCAAATAACAATAACAACGAACAACAACAAGTCAAATAAAAAAATATCGTACTCATATACACGTATAAAATAACGTAATCTGATTCATATGAATCAGATTACTTTGTCAATATAAGTCATAGACGTTGGCTGGCTATTGCTTGCATAATCCCATCCATCATTATTTAATGTCAAGTATTTAGAATACTGAAATTTACTGGTGATTTGTTACCCCAGTTTCTTTTTCGCTGTCTTTTTGGGCCTCCTGCACCATTTTACCTCGCCGGAGTTAATTTTATTACCTATGTTTGTCTGAGTTATAGTGTATTTTTGTTTTTTATCGGAAGCGGCAGTCTGTCATACAGTGCGTGACAGACTAACTAGCGCGTGTGTTGCCCTTTTTAAGCCCCACTTTCTTAGTTGCCCTTTACGTGGGGTCATTTTTTAAACGGAATGCGACTTCTATAGCTTTCTTATTCGTAGATTGGAGAGGGTGATATTTTGTATTTTTAATATTTTGTAGCTTGTAGAGACCGTACACCGTAGGAACTTGAAGCAATGTGTGCTATTTCTAAACCTGAATCCTCATCAAGTTACCCTCATATCAGATACCATGTTAATCACATTCCTGAATCTATTTACCTTTAGAGCAGTAGCGGATCCAGGAGGGAAGACTGAATCCCCTTAAAATCATTAAAAACCAGTGCCTGTTTTGTCGCTTTTCTTTATGTTTGTATATTTTGCAATTTTCTTTGTGTACAATAAATAATAAATAAATAAACGAAAAATCCGTCAGTTTTGTTTATAAACCAAGAAAGTGTTTTACAATTTTTTTCCTAGTAAACGTAAATTTTAAGAGGGTTTACGTGTTATCAAAACGCAAAACCTCTCGGGTAGTAGTAGTAAGTAGGTCAACCCATAAAACTGAACAACTTTTGTTCCTCAACTTTTTAAAATTAGCAAAATAAATGAACTTTCATACAAATTCACTCGATCAGCTGATCAATTTGTATGAAAGTTCAAAAATATTTTTTGTTTTTCTATAATTAGCAAATCAAATGTAACCTTAGGGTGGTTTGTGGTACTAGGTACGTAAATACAAGTTCTTAGGGAAGTTGCGCAACAGATTAACACTAATTTATTGTTTAGATTAATGACAAAATACGGAGTTTTCAAAATATCACGACAAAATCGACCTTCGCCTCCCAAAATGATCCTGGATCCGCCACTGTTACCAGTAGTTAGAATTACACTCGTAATATAAATGGAATTCACCAGTCAAATGATTCAATAGTTTGGTTCCAAACATTTAAACTTTGGGTGCTTTCGAAATAATCTTGTTTTACTACTGAGAAGTAATTTTAGCTTATTCGAATAACGGTCTACTATATTTTTACCGCAAGGGTGTATTTGTAATGAGGTTAAGGCAAAAGAATCTTGCGCAAAAAAGATGGGCAGTCATTCGCCTAACTACGGTAAGCCAGGGGACCAAACTCCAAGTGGTATTCGTTGAAAGTTGTATTTATAGGACTAAGTAAAGAAACTCTTTAATCGTGTTTTAGGCCACGCGGCGACGTGACTGCTCCCACATTTTTCTTTGTTTTCCACTGCGAGCTTCTTCTTGGAAAGAATTCTGTGTTTGTAGCACAGATGTCGCTACATGTCCACGGGTCAACGGGTCACATAAATTACGCATTTGTAGGTACTGTAGCATGAGGCCTCGATGGTCCGCGCGTTGGCCATGTATTTTGATGCTTGGTTGCATGATTTGTTTTAATTTGTAGTTAGTCTTTTTTGAAATACCTATTAAGAGCAAATAAACTTTCATAGAATACGGTCTCTGCCGGGGAGTTTAACACAGAACGTGCCAGCATTTTTATTTATTGTTGCGTCACTATATTGAAAAGGAAATTATATGTCCGTTTTGCAAAACTTTTTGTTCTTACGTAATTATAATAAAACTCCCCCCCCTCTCCCATCCCCACACTTATTACCTCATTAACATATACACACATAGAGGAACTGTTGACTGGTTAGTGGACAATATATTGGTCTTATATTGTATACCAAAAACCTGATCCCGAGGAGACGCCAGTCGTCGTAGGGCTAACCACTCAACAGCTCCTCTCTACTGCACACACACACACACACACACACACACACACACCCCTATACACATACTGTACACACAGTTACCAAACCTTTACCACAGAATTCTTTTACATTATTATGAACGTTTATACCTTTTACGTATGCATTATATTTACTGCACTAATTTCCTTTTAATGTATTTTTAATTCTTGAACCTTATGTTCATTATAACTATAATATTCTTTAGGAAACTATATAGGTCTACGCTGTAATATCTTATCATTGTATTGTGTATAAAATGTAAGCGACTTTTGTTTCTATAATAAATAAATAAAAAAAAAAAAAAAATTATTCATTGTCTTCAGAACGTTGCATTTTCACGACAAACCAGCCTGTTCCTTCTTTCGCTGATATATGCGTACATTTACTGGATAAAGTCTACATTCTCATTTATCTGAAATCGCAATGAAAGAATCCCTTTCAGTGACTGTGTCCCTTTGAAGAAACCTACTTTGGTAATATAACAAATGAAATATTTTCTTCCCTGTGTCTACTAATATTAACGAGTCGACTGTACCCTGACAAAAGCCTAGACTGACGAGCTATGTGAAATGACGAATTAACAAAAGTGACGAGTTAAGAAACTGACCAGTTAACGAATTACTTAAAACTGACGAATTATGAAAATGACGAATTGTAGAAACTGGCGAATTGAGGAAACTGGCGAGTGCCTACCCGACCCCTCACACTGGTTTCATTTGGACTAGATATTATGTTGAATGCTTTATTTTCTTACACTACAAGATTTCTTATTTCTTATTTAGAAAGAAATATCTCTCAGCAGACTCATCGAAGAGAGATTTTTAATAAAAAGTTATTTGGTGAAGTTAAAATTGAATATTACTTTCATTATTATATTGTTCCTACCTAATAAATTTCTATGTTTCACGTGTTTTAATTCTACATTTCAATCCATTCTAATGAAACTCTTACGATGTATATTGAGAACGATTTTCGCAAAATTCTCAATAAATATCATAGTGATTGTAAAAATGTGAAATTGTGTCTGTAGGTTTGTCCCAACACAGCAACGAATAAATCAACAGAACTAATTTGTAGCATTTATACCTATAGATTCAGAAGCCGTATTTACTTAAACCCACGTGAAAATCAACATCAACTTGGGTTTATCCCTTGGACCGTTTTAGTCGGCCTTAACTTGGACTGTTATGAGTGGAAAAAAGCTACATGTATTTATTTCATCGTTTAATTTACTACCAACTGAAAATCAAATCTCCATGTCTTGTACTTTTTTTTGTACTCTTTACTAAGAGTACAAAATTTTACTCTTAGTAAAATAAATTACCGTACCGTGCTGTTTACTTAGAGTACTAAAAAAAGTACAAGACATGGAGATTTGATTTTCAGTTGGCCACTGCCAAGCACGTGTCGGGCCACGCTAAGTGCGGGGTTCCGTATTTTTATCTTAAAGATTTTATCCTTCAGCTTTGTTGGCATGATTAATAATATGTATATAATAATAATAATAATAATATCCATTCCAAACACAGATAACCTATTAAAAAAACACTCTGAAAAAATCCAAAAGTACATCCCTCTTGCTGAAGAAATACAAACCATGTGGCATCAAGACAGAGTTAGAGTTATACCAATAATAATTTCTTCTACCGGCATCATACCTAAAACCCTACACAAAGCAATAGTTGAACTAAATCTCCCGAAAACTACTTATATTAATATGCAAAAGACAGTAATACTGGACACTTGCTCCATAGTCCGGCGATTCCTCAACAATGCAACAATCTTCCAAGCGCCCACTGAAATATCACCGGAATCAAGTCACTTGGCATAGCCCGTGCTTGGATCCGTAAAAACCGACCTTGTGCTGAGAAAAGTAGTATTCTACAAAAATAAATAATAATAATAAAAATATTAACTGAAGAAGTTTCCCCATAATCTTAATTATACATTTCCGTATACTAAGGTACATGTGGAGACTGGTGCCTGAAATAGACGGGAGTCTGTGCTTCAGGTCACCAGAACCCCAGGTGTACTTCCCCTGTGGAATGGACATTAAATTAAGTGTTAGTGGTATCGGTTGTAGTGATCGAGAATAAATCTAACTACTATGTTTTATTTACATCTAACAGCGGTATTTGTGCATTTAATGAATGTGAGAAGTCATGGGTGTAAATAAGACACCCAGTGAATGAGTTTGTGGACGTGGGTCGAGTGTCTGTGGAAGCGTGTGTGTGTGTGTGTGTGTACCCAATTAACATACCAAATTACAGCCATCTAGTACTATGAGTCTCTGAGCTGAGCCACGGACGGACAGACAGACAGACAGACAAACGGACGTGCCAAAACTATAAGGGTTCTTTTTTACTGCGGAACCCCAAAAATCTACAAACACATTTTTGTGAGAATCGGCGCCATTTCGTTGAAGTAGGTCTAGGGTAGGATACCAAAGGGCTCATTGTTTAAAATTTCCATGCGTAAATTGTATGAAATTAAGGCTTTTACTAATACGGTTTAAAGGCTTTCATTCTGTACAGGGTTAGACTCAGGCTTTAATATGATACTACAATGAAACAGAAAACACATATCGCACTTAAAGCTCTTTTAAATGATTCTTGAATTGAAGATTATTAAGTAACTGTGTAACGCACGCACACATCCAAACTGTCTTCAATACTACGGATCCTTGATCTGAACTTCATTTTTTTTTTATTCAGTTGATTTAATTTCAAGGCTTTGTCTGGCTAACAATCGAACTTTAAATAAACTAGTGGCTCTGTGAGCTGTAGACCTCGCGAGTCTTTATATATCTTTTCAAAATTTTTTTTCTCGACTAACATCCCCAACCCCTTGATTTTTTTATTTTTAAACTTTATTTTATGTTATTTTGTTTTTTTTTGTTGTATTTTATCTTATTTTATTTTATCTAATTTTATTTTATTGGTTAAGAAATGTGACTTGTAGAGGAAAGCAGCCTCGGCGGTAGACCTTGTAAGCTGGCAACCCCCATAACTCCGTTATTTTTTAAAATTTCCAAAATCTGACTCGACAAAAAAATTCGATTAATTTATCGAACCTGCTCACAAAATTACACGAGAATCTGTTGAGAAACGCGACCTGTAGAGTGAAACAAACAAACAAACAAACAGATAGACATACAAAATCTAATTTGGCCAAGCTGAAACAGAGACGCTTCGCTCGCTCGATCAATAAAAATATGAATATTTCGTCGTACTAATATTTATTTACCTATATAAATAGGAACGAGTGCTTTTTTCTTCCAATCGATCAATTCTTTTTTTTTCGATTTTGCAACTTTATATGTATTTTTTTATAATCTTGATTAAATTGTAATTGGACCACCCTTTAAATAGTATCTCTTAAATTAAGAAAAATAAAAGCGCTATGATTATTATACGTACACAGAATTATCGCTGAATAAACTTAAAAAAATGTACATATTTATGAACATCTTCTAAAGTAGAAAAGTAGACTATAATACTATAAGCTTTAGTATTTGCTTAACTGACGAAAAGATGAGATAAGTTTCAAGCTTAGTAACAGACGATGTAATCTTAATGGGTCAAGCTATATTGATAGACAGTATTCAGGGCAACTAGACTGTTTTAGAAGTTGTCCTGACTGGTAACATTATTAATTTATGTTTATAACATTTATGAGACATTTTACGGGCTTATCGCGAAAGTTTAAAATTATATAATCTATGTTTGTTATTACAAAGTCACAATAGGGGATCGGACTGTTTCTTACCGTATATTATGAACTATTTTAAAAATATAGATTAGCAGACGATTCGTGAAGAAAAAAACAGAATCGGTTGAAAAACGAATTTAAAGTGATTTTTTAAAGTTTCAATATTATGTCTGTCTCTTTCAAAAACGATTTTTTGTATGGAGATTATGTGGCGTTACTAACAAATGACGTCACAAGTGGGTATGTATCTCTGTGTCTAATCTTGAATTTCAAACCTTTATAACTCGATAAATTTTAAAGATAGAGCAACAATTATTTTAGTGTTCGATAGCAGAAACTAAGAAGTTTGGATTTATAAAATAAAAAAAAAGTAGCTCGATCCCCTATTATTAAGTTCTATAGAGAGATCTATTTCTTTCAAATTAAGTTCAAACAAGTTAACTAGTATCATGACGTAATATATAACCAATGTATATTTAATTTTGATTAGAAGAAGACTACGTGTGCAATCACACTAATATTATAAATGTGAAAATATATTTGGATGTTTGTTCCGCTTTCACGCCTAAAATACTAAGCAGATTTGAATGAAATTTGGAATGGAGACAGTTTGCACCCGGAATAACTTAAATAAAACTTTTTACGGGATTAAGTCTCATTCCCACGGGAAAAATCTTATACAATGCAAGCGTAGCAGCGGGTGGAAAGCTTTATATTTATAAGACCGATTTCTTTAATGTATTTTTTCTTTTGACTATTTTTTTCCAAATACGTCTCTGCGTGGAGATTTGTACTGAATGCCAATTCAACTCGGTCTAATCTGTTTTGAGAATAATTGAGAACTTTAAACTGGATTGGACCCAGAACCTAAGAATTATCCCTAAGGGTTTAGGGAATTTTATTCGTCTATTTTTAAAGTCGGCACAGAGGATACTCGTACTAAATTATAGAATAGAATAGAAAAAACTTTATTGCACACAAGAAATAAACAGAAATATGCCGTTTAAATAACAGTGTACAGATAGGCGGCCTTATTGCTAAGGAAGCAATTTCTTCCAGGCAACCTTCGGGTATAGGAAAAACGCAACGAATACTGAGGGATAGTGCGTTATATATATATAATTTACGTAATAAAGTATTTCTAGAGTCAATTATTACCTAATACAAACGTAATTATAATCATAATATACGGTGAGTAATGCAAGGTGAGCAAGTTTAAATATTTGGGCCACTGGATCACTGAGGATCTTATTGATAACTGTGACATTGAGAGGGAGCGTAGGTCGCTGGCTGCTCGAGCCAACATGCTGGCCCGTAGGTTTGCACGCTGTACAAAAACAGTTAAACTAACGCTTTTTAAAGCCTACTGCCAATCATTTTACACGTGCGGCCTATGGGTAAACTGCAAGCAGCGGACATACAGCGACCTACGCGTCCTGTTTGCTACGAAACAAGGAGATAAAGAGAAAAAAACCGAAATTTTGATATACTAGGTATAATGCTATAGGTAAGTAATTAACAAAAACAGTAGTGCTAGTGGCGACGGTGGAATGCGGAATGGTTCGTTCGATGTGGGCTCTTGCCGGCCTCAGAGTTAAACTATTGACAATTGAAAATGAACCTAACGACGAAGGCAAAAGGTATATAATATTAAAATTACGATATTTACTTAAGCTGTATAGAAATTATTCACAAATGTAAAAAATATTGAAGATCATTGGCAAATTTGGCTGTGACGTTGATATGAGGTGATTTCTTAACATCTTTATAATATTACTAGCTATAGCACTACATACAAAGTTAAAGAAAAAATAAAGTTCATCTTGTCGTAGCCTACTACGGCGTAGACATCCTCCGGGCCATGGAAAGCACGTGGTGTTTTCATTCTTTCTTGAGGTCACCAGTCGGCAGCAGGCATATGCGGTTTAGAGCGCGACGCACCAAGCCACGCGCAGTGGACACGTCAGCAACGCGAGGGACGCCATCAGACCCAGGAAACACCTTGGCTACTCTTCCCAGCCGCCAGCAGAGAGGAGGGGCGTTGTCGTCTTTTAAAACAACCAGGTCGTCCACTTTCAAGTCTTCCAATCTCGTACGCCATTTAGTGCGTTGCTGGAGTTCTCCAATATACTCATTAGACCAGCGACGCCAATATGCCTGGCGCATCTGCTCAAGCCGCTGATGACGGTCGAGCCGGTTCATGTTGCAATCCATCAGGTTCGGTGACGGAAGCGCGGTGAGAGGCCTGCCAATTAAAAAATGTCCCGGTGTTAGAGGATGAAGGTCATTGGGCGAGGGACTGAGGGGACATAAGGGACGGCTATTGAGGATAGCCTCAATTTGCGAGAACAAAGAGCTAAGTTCTTCAAAAGTTAAATGTGCCTTCCCCATAACTCGATACAAATGAAACTTTGCCGATTTTACTCCGGCCTCGTGATATCCGCCAAAATGAGGAGCGTATGCCGGTGTAAAAACAAACTCTATTCCCTGCTGAGCTGTGAAATCTAAAATGGCGGAAGAATTGTCTTTACAATTTAAAAAATCTCTGATTTCGCGGGCAGCAGCCACAAAGTTTGTTCCGTTGTCACAGAATATTTTTTTAGGTAATCCTCTGCGAGCTATAAAGCGTTTTAAAGTCATAATGAAGGCATCCTTTGAAAGTTCGCTCACTGCCTCCAAATGGATACATTTGTAATTAAAGCAAATGAATATACAAAGATAACATTTGGCTATCTTACATCCCCTCCCTTTACGGTTGGTTATCAAAAACGGTCCAGCAAAATCTGTCCCGACGTTAGAAAACGGAAAGTCAGGATTCATGCGTTCTGGCGGTAAGTTGCCCATAATATTCGATAACGCCTTCCCTCTCAGACGACTACACACGAGGCAGCTACGGGCCGTGCGTCGGGCTAAGTTTCGTCCACCTATAGGCCAGAAGCGGTTTCTTATGGACGCGAGCAAAAGCTGTGGGCCCGCATGCATCATGCGCCTGTGCTCATGCTGAAAGAGGATATTAGTGAAACGGCTGTTTGCATGTAAAAGAATTGGATGACGTTTGTCAAAATTGTATTCTGATTTGTCAATACGACCGCCCACCCTTAAAATACCTTCAGAATCTATAAATGGGGTGAGTGAGGCTATACTTGAATTAACTTTGAGCGGCTTATTTTGAGACAGTAAATTATACTCTTTTGAGAATGTAAATTGTTGTGATATTTTAATTAAACAGTTCATGGCGCTACTAAGCTCAGAAACTTGTAGAGGACCGGTATATTTATTATTTTTATTTTCTTTTTTGGAATTGTGAAACCAGCGTAGTATTCTGGCATAAGCACGCTGTGCAATATTCAACCTGGAGACTCTGGCAAGATCAGAAGGTGGCTCCTCGGCCAAAGCGGAATGAGCTTTAATCTCAAGCTCGACTTCTTGATCCTCCAATAGCGACAACGGCCATGAAGCTTCATCTTGCTTTAAAAAGGAAGGCCCTTCCCACCAAATCTGTAAATTAGGCAGCAGCTGAGGATCAACGCCACGAGACACAAGATCAGCAGGATTTTGGGAAGTTGGTACGTAGCGCCATGAATTTTTGTCGGTAAGTTCGTGTACGATGCCAACCCTATGAGGAGTTAATTGAAGGCCTTTAACTACACGTTCTGTAATAAAGGAAGATTGGCTCCCGCTATCTAACAGCGCCCTAACCGTCATACAATTATTATTAGTGGGATTCACTAAATCAATTTCAGCAGTACACAAAAGTACCTCAGTGGAAGAAAAAACGGTCATAGTAGAAGAGTTTCCGCTGGGGTTCTCATCTTCTTTTTTCGTGTCTTCCTTCTTGTGCAACAACTCGTGGAGCAAAGAATTGTGTCTTTGTTTACAGATCTTACAGCCACCCGGCAACCGGCAGCGCCGAGTGGGATGACCGGGTCTCAAGCAGTTGTGACATAACTTCATTGATGAAACAAAAGTCATTCTATCCTCTTCAGTTTTGGCCTTAAATGTAGGGCATTCATAAAGGCAATGATCACCCCTACAAAAACGGCACACAGATGATGAAGTCAAAGGGGCTTGCTTGGGATCGACAGAAGCAGTCATAACGCGAGTGTGCTGCTTAGTGCGCGAAGCGTTATCTGGATGTGCTTGCGAGTCGCCTTTTGTAACATATTTATTACGGTTGACAGACTCAAGAACATCAGCACGACCCTTCAAGAAATCGAAGAATTCTTCAAGTGAAGGAATTTCGCCTAACAAACTTTTGTTTTCCTCCCACTTGAAAGACGTTTTAGGATCAAGTTTTTCCGCAACAATATAAATAACTAGCGCATCCCAGTTCTCAGTTGGCAACCCCAAAGTTTTCAAAGCGCGCAAATTTTTTGTAATGTGATCGATAATAAACCGAAGGGATTTCTCAGTTTCTCTAACGCTTTCGATGCTGAGCAACGCCTTGAGATGATTATTTATCAATTGACGTTTATTATTGTAACGCTGATTTAATAAATTCCATGCCTCAGAATAGTTACTCTCCGTCACCTCCAAATTGGATACAACCCTAGCTGCTTCACCCTCAAGATAAGAATTTAGATAATAAAACTTATGAACATCCTTAAACTTTTTACTATCATGAACCAGTGTCGTGAATGTATCCCTAAATTCCAGCCATTTAAAGTAAGTGCCGTCGAATTTAGGAATTACGATAGTAGGCAATTTAAAACCTAAAGGATTACCGCAATCATCATGATGACAGTGCGCACTAGACCTACGTGAATGGGTGTCAGAGCTTTGATCATGAGGCGTAGCTTCATCTACAGTCATCTGTCCTAAGGCAACACAATAAAAATAGTCACCTTCCATAGCTTCCCTAACAGTTAACTCCTTTTCCTGATCCTCCGAATTTAATAACTCGATTTCCCCTTGAACTTCGTTAAATTCGGAAAATAAAAGCTCAAATTTAGAAAGTTTAGACCTTAGTTGCATAATATCCAAAGGACTAATAGGTTTTTTAGATACCAAAAGATCTAAAGTATTTTTAAACCTTGTGATGCGGCCTTTTATATTGCTTCGCTTTGTAATTAATGTTTTTAACGTCATTGTATCATCCCCAGACTCAGACATTATAAAAATTGATCGCAAAAACACCCAAAAATAAAATAAATTAGGTAAATGGCATACGATTACGCTCCTCGTTTTGTCGACGGCACGACGCACGGAGTAGTTAGCTATCGGCCGGCTATGCAGATAGCTGATCGCGCAAACAGCGTGGCGCTGCAGCAAACACCCAACAGTCTAGTGAAAGGATGCACGGCGCAGCGCTCGAACACTGGAACGGAGAATTGCAAAGCGCCTGAGTATTGTACAGCGTAGGTACTTACGTCGTAGCGGGAAAGGAATGTGCAAGTTCAAGGTCAGCGATATTAACTGCGTTAGAAAAAAGATAGCTGATAACAGCTGCTCTGGGAAGCGTGAATGATAGATAGCATTAACGAATGATAAAATGTATGAAATACCGCAACAGAATACTTTACATTTAATTACTTTAAGTAAATAAGCAAGATTTCTAAATATTATGAATACGGTTTAGCTAAAATTTAATTATGTAAGTATTAAAAAAAAAAATTGCAAATTTTAATCGAGAGAAAGGTGAAAATATCAATGCATTTGTGTGCTAAAGTGAACTTATGCGCTTACAGGCCAGCAAAAGAAAGGAAAAAATATGCGTCCTTTTTTTGGGAATAAAAAATATGCGTATAAAAACGGAAGCACAGATTGATTAGGCAGAGATTTTTTTAAAGAACTAGAACTCTCGGTACTCGCAAATTAAGGGGGAAATCTAATGGACTCGGTAGGAAAATAAGGAACGGGCTCACTTTTTAGGGCAATGTGAATCCAGTCACGAAGAATGTAGCCGAAGTCCTGTTTTCCTTGTGGTGACTCCGTAGAAATGCCACCGTGTAACCTCGTCTGCTGGTGTCGTTAAACTTGCAGTTATTTGGATGAAAACTGCGTCGTGGGATCCACCTTCTAGTCTTTCAGAGAAGTATAAGCTGTGAAGAAGCTTCTATAGGCCTCCTTAGACCTCAGGAACTAAAATGGAGCGCGCTTGCACGTGGCACGCGCAACTGCGTCACAGGCACGACGAGAACAAAGGACTGCAATTTATCTTCTTATAGCAGTGTTTTAAAATTTACAGGAAGAGTCCTGTCACGGTCGCCAAAAAATCTTGTTTGCTACGAAACAAGGAGATAAAGAGAAAAAAACCGAAATTTTGATATACTAGGTATAATGCTATAGGTAAGTAATTAACAAAAACAGTAGTGCTAGTGGCGACGGTGGAATGCGGAATGGTTCGTTCGATGTGGGCTCTTGCCGGCCTCAGAGTTAAACTATTGACAATTGAAAATGAACCTAACGAAGAAGGCAAAAGGTATATAATATTAAAATTACGATATTTACTTAAGCTGTATAGAAATTATTCACAAATGTAAAAAATATTGAAGATCATTGGCAAATTTGGCTGTGACGTTGATATGAGGTGATTTCTTAACATCTTTATAATATTACTAGCTATAACACTACATACAAAGTTAAAGAAAAAATAAAGTTCATCTTGTCGTAGCCTACTACGGCGTAGACACGTCCAATATAATAACGCGTTCAGGGCGCTGTTGGGGCTGCCGTGGAGGTGCAGCGCGTCGGGAATGTTCGCGGAGGAGCGCACAGACGGGTTCGCGGCCATCATGCGCAAGCGCTGCGCCTCCCTGCTGGCGCGCCTGCACGGCAGTTCTAACACCCTCCTGAGAGTGTTCGCGGCGAGGTGGGACTCCCCCATGCTGCAGAGGTGGTTGCAACTCCACGCTATTAAGGCGTGAGGTTGGATCCATTTAATTAAAATTTTACTCGCCCATCTGTACTAACATAGCTATTAAGAAAACTGTTACTAACATTTTTATGGACTCTGGTCTGATAATAAACTTATATTATTATTATTATAATATTAAAAAGGTGAAAAACAGTTCTAATGTTTTCGACAGATGGCAATGCCGTAATATTTGTAATTTGTTTATTATTAAAGCGGTCTTGGTGGTACTGTTTATTTTATATAATTCGTGAAGATTTTAAAAGCGAGGCTCCCTCGGGAGCGAAGCGTGCCTATCAAATACCATTGGGTTGAAATGGTAATTATTGACAAAAAAACATAACACTATTGTATAATCGACTGCCCAAATAAAGAATTTCGTATCTTGGAATGTTCATATTTCTGCTCGGAGGAATCCGAGTATTTCTGCAACCAAAGTAACTTATTTGATGACATACGTTTTGTTGGAAACATAAAATTATTATTGCCTTGCAATATTGTAATAAAAAAGTTAGATGCTGTTCCTTTCCAACATTCTTGCTATCTCTCTCTCTTTCACACAAAGATCTCCTCCGAGTGGATGTTGTTTTCTAAGTTTAATTGTAAAATCTTGTGTGTGCAAAATAAACATTCAAGTAACAGCTATATTAATTCTGTGGTAAAAGTGAATTTTACAAAATTTTCTTTAGTATCCAGATCACCTGTGGAAACTTAACTTTACATTAGTCTACTTACTTCGTGGCACGCGCACAAACCCCGTGTGTGTGCCACATTTACGTCTCATACCTGAAACTTTGCTGTTAAATCTGCAACTTGCTGATAAGGAAACTCCATGATACGACTGCGCAATACTGTAGCGAGGCAATCTCAACTTTTATACCCGCCAGCAGGATGCTGCAGCCGTGTTCACAGTGAAGTACAACGAACGAATGAATGAATGAATGATTTAAACGAGGTGTTTTGTCAGTATTATCATCAACAGCTCATACATGCGCCTACACTGAATTAGTACGATTAGTACGGCCCAGAGCGCGTTTGTTGATTTCACACAATCAGTCCAGGTCTTCTGTTTGATGAAAAAATATTCAGGAAATGTTTGCTGTTTGTACATTAATTTAATACAGAAGAATATTTTTCTGTTGCTTATTTAAATCTCGGTAAAATAACTTTTGTATTTGATGAAATTGAGAATGTTTAAGTTTGATACAAAAGATCTTATTATTTTGGTTAAAAAATTTATCAGAGACGTTTTAAAAACTGACGAAGTTTCTTTGTATCTGTTGCTTTGTTTCCACGATCGACACAAAATTTACTTATTTTTACAACTGACAGTTCATAGGTTTTAACCTAAAAATACATTTGTAAATAAAGTAAAATTAAGTATTATCTACGTACACCAATAAATAAATATTTAAACAAATGCAATTCTGTACGCTTTTGATAAGCTACGACTGCAGTCGTAGCGTGCTACGAAACTGCAACTTCTACGCTATCGTAGCGTTGTTTTTGCTACGCCGTAGTAAACAAAAATAAACTGGCTATTTCGCCTTTCTTCACTTGTTGTGTACAAACTCGAACTGAAATTGCTCAAACTACACTCGAGTGCTGAGAGCTACGGAAATGGAATGTCTGTTTGTTTATTTGCTCCTTTCGAAAATTACGATACTTTTCGCTCTTGAAATGCAGCTCAGTGAAGTTTGCAGTCTGTACTTTTGTAGCAAGTGATACATTTTACTTAACATGCAGATAGGACTCGTGGAAGTGAATTTTTTAAAGAAATTATAACTGAATCAACGGAACTAAAGTAACGATTTTGTAAGCATCATCATCATCAAACGGAAAACAAAGAATAATTTTGTGTACCTATACGGGTAGGCTCGAGCCCCTCGGTGGGGACGTATATGAGCTGTTGATACAGAGGAACTCAGAAACAATTTTTGGTTAAGCTGAAACGGAGACGCTACCTTCTCGCTCTGACAAAAATATTTTAGACTCATTATTATAAATTGCGAATAACCAACAGATCATAAACTTAATCTTCTTTGAAATTTTACGCCTTCTAGAAGTATCTACATGGTCGTTGTTGGGTCATTTTAGTTTAGAAATTTTCTTTGTAACTGATATTGTTGTTGATAATCTTGAAGTTTTTTTACAATAAGGAAAAAAATCTTAAAAAGGGTATCAATTTTTATCATAAACCTGTTATTATTTTAACATTTATCAATTTGAGAATCATCTTTTGGCTAACTGAGCTTAGTTTAGGCAAACTTTAAGTTATTTCTTAATAGTGGTCTGCCTGTGGCTACACTAGCGTTGTGTAAGATTATCCCGTAAGACATTTCCTATGTGTTAATCCAGGTTACAAACTATTTCCATTCCAAATTTCATCTAAATCCGTTAAATACTTTAAACGTGAAGGCGGAACAAACATCAAAATATATTTTCACATTTATAATAATATTAGTGTGATGTGAAGACAAAATAGTAAAAACTTAACTAAAACTCTATTATATTATTAATGATTTTGTATTCAATAAATAAATCTCTAGTCGAACCTCTGGGATTTCTATTAACCATTTAGTCAACAACAACTTCGATGGTAATTAAAATATTGGCAAGGCATAAATTGTCCCTGATTTATGGCAAATGTTTAGCCGAAACTATCCGCAATTCTAGCCAATTAGCTAGTAACAAAACGTATAAATCTAGTCATATTTTTTAATAGGAAAGAATTTTGTAGCTTACTGAACTACGCCGTGTGGTGACAGCAGAGTAGAATACATTTGTCACCAACTCCTACTCTTCCCGTGGGTGTCGTAAGAGGCGACTTAGGGACTACACATTGAACAGGGAACGGGCAGCAGCGCTCTCTGATACAGTAACCTTTTAATCTGCAATCTCCAACCCACCTGCCAAACGTGGAGCTTATGGCAAAACCCTCCACTTAAGTGGAGGAGGCTCATAGTCCAGCAGTGGACTGTAACGGGCTGTTGATGATGATGTTGATGATTTTGTAGCTTTGCTGGTTTGTAAATTAGTTTTAGCAGCAACAGAATTACAGATTAAGGTGATTTTTGGCGACACAAACGATACTTCTCCAATAAAACTTGCCGGTTGGTCGGTTGTCGACTTTATGACCCACATGATGAAGAAGAATAACATCTTCTGTGGTCAACTGTTGTTCCAAATCAGCGGAGTAGATTGTATTTACAACTCATGTATGATTCTTTATATATTTAAAAGCAAAGTACAAAAGATACTGGATACTGGAGTTTCTTCTGGCCGTTCTTCTCCACAGCAAGCGTGTACTGATAGTAAACGTGCCATGCATGATGGATATGACGTCGAAAAATGATTTGTAAAAGTCGAGCGGTTGAGCTTTCGACTTTCAACGCGGAGGTTCGAATCCTAGTCGGGACATTGTCAAACTAAAATCTCTGTAAGGCGAGATTTATACAGAAGAGACGTGGCAAGGACGCGGATTGTGGGCATAGCGTCGTTTTTGTCATAATGAGAATTGTGTCCGCGCCTCCAGGCGACGTCCCGCCACTAGATAACATGCCACCGCCACAAAATGGCACACCGGACTTTATGCTACGGTTTATATTGTGTTACTTTGACTATCCGCCAGCGCCACACGTCTTCGCCGCGTCTCTTCTGTATAAACTATGCCTAAGACTTTTCCCTTTGGTCACACATTGAACATTGCATTGTTTGAAAATTGCTGGCTAAATTACATGATGGTATGAAAAAATTACTATTGGCTCTATGAGCCTGTAGAACTCGCGAGTATTTTTTTCTAAATCGCAGATTTATGTTTTTTTTTATGTTTTCAACCCTATTAATTCCGTAATTTTCTTAAATTACAAAAAAATTACTTGACAAAATAATGATATTATATTTATCAAACCCGCTGACAAAATTTCACGAGAATCTGTTGAGAAACGTGACCTGTAGAGTAGAACAAACAGACAGATGGACATACAAAAGCTATTTTGACCTAGCTAAAACGGGGACGTTTCGCTCGCGCTTCGCGCTCGCTCGGTCAATTATTTCGTGCTTCAGGAGGCTCGTAAAGCCATCAATCTCAGGTACTTTCTACAGAAGTAATCGTTACTTAGACAGCTCTATAACACTAACACCAGGGTTTATAGTGTCAGTTTACAAACCACGCGATGAAGAAGTCTCGAAATAAAAAGGATATCGTTCGTGCTCTTAGCATTCCGCTGAGTGGAGACCAATTTTGATCTCATCATAGTTATTATTACACGTAGATTAAGTTTTTGTAAGTAAATTAATTAATAAATTATATTGTTTCTATCAAATGTCAATAACAACGCAAACATGCTACATGCAGGTAAACTGTAAAGTTAGTCTGTCATAAATAGCGATATTTCGCTTAATAGTGTGACGGGCTTAAGTCAGTTTTAGCTGGAATTATGCCCCCTGTAGTGTCAGGATTCTGCGTAAAAATACGACCGCCGCCAGACAGATTTCCGATAATTGTGTAAGCGCCTTTTGCGAGCTAAGGCATGGTTATACAGAAGTGGCGAGGATGTATGGCGGTGGCGGATAGTCAAAGTAACACAATATCAACCCAACCCATAACCCAACCCATATATAACCCTTAATAGTACGTAGAATAGCGTCATTTTTGTCGTAAGGAGAATTACGTCCGCGCCTTCAGGCGACGACGTTCTGCCACTAGGTGACGCGCCACCGCCACTAGATGACGCGCCACCGCCACAAAATGACGCGCCGGACTCTATGCTACGTACTATTCAGGTTTATATTGTGTTACTTTGACTATCCGCCACGGCCACACGTCCTCGCCACGTCTCTTCTGTATAAACCGCGCCTAAGAGTGCTTGTACAATATAAGGAATGTTGATTTCGTTGAAGTTCGCAGATCTTTCTATTATCGGAAACAGATTTTTATTAGATTAAGCGAAATTTAATAATAAACTGCCGTCTTCAAAAGCTCTTGTCATTTTTTAATGGTACCTATCCAATGTTAGAAATTTAGGAGTCCAAATACACCTCCTCAATTTTCTAGCTAATAATAATAAATAAATAATTAAATATGTGGGGACGAAGTATTTAAACTTATCTTCGTCATTATTGTGTAAATGTTTTTCTACAAGAATATTATGATTAGCAAAGCCTTGTTTACTGAGAAATATCCACCAAGAGGCTCCTACTGTAACGTCCGTATTTTGTTTTTGATTTTTTTATATACTAAATTATGAAAAAAAAAACAGATTTTTCCATAATTTCATATGCAAAAACCGTGATCTGCGCTGTGCCAAGCTGAATTACGCAACCTATGTAAGTTTTATGAAACCATTAATTTATGCCAAATCAATGTCTCATAAAATATAACTTCGGTTTTGTATTACGTTTGGGCCCGGTCCTATTTCAAATAAGAGCGAATAAGCTAAAGTCAATCATACGAGCTTTACAATTTCCATGAAAACAGAAGTCCAATATTAATTCCAATAGTATTGGAATAATTTATAATAGCAATATCCAATCTACTTGGTAGATTAGATTTGTTTAGATAAGCCGTAGAATCGTTTAAACGTCTAAGGCACCTACACAGAGATTAGTCCAAGACACAGAGCTACACAGAGGGACCGCATAAAAGGAATACTTTAATTAAATAAGACATTGACAGGCATAGACAGATACAATGTCACATAAACTAAGTGTGTGTATAAGTTTTTTTTTTTTTCGATCACTTTAATTCTGGGTAGGCTCAAGCCCTTCGGTGGGGACGCATATGAGCTGAAACAACTACTAGCTTTAAAGTTATGACGTTTGACAGATTCATCAACAGCTCATATACGTCCCCACCAAGGGGCACGAACCTACCCTGAATTAGAGCGATTAGGCCTTAGTCGACCACGCTGGCCCAATGCGGGTTGGTCGACTTCACACACAACCCTTGAATTTATTTGTGTGCAGGTTTCATCACGAAGTATTCCTTCACCGTAAGAGCATCGAATAAACGCACATATGAATTCGAAATCACATTTGTACGTGGTGGGATTTGAACCTGCGTCTCCCGGACGAAAGACAGCTACCCTAGCCACTAGACCACCGACGCTCTCACGTTTGACAGACTATATCTGAATTTCTTTATAATGACATTTGCAGTTTTATCTATCTAAAACACTGAAACATTCATGTGACCACAAAGACAAAGCACCTCAAAAAATTCATTTAGCGACAGACACGTCCAAGAGAAACCATAATGTCTTTCCATAAAAATATGAAACAAAACATTATTTTGGTCGGACGCCATTGTGTATAAACAACGGATCTGTTGTATAAAATCCTCATCAGAAGAAATAAATGTTCGTCATTACGATAAACGCTCTCGAGACCGACGCTTTGTTTCGCCGAAAATATTTACTGCACGATTTTCTGGGCTATGAAATTCGAAAAATGGAACATTAACTTTACCGCTTACACAAAATGTTGCTAAAGTAGAGGTCAGTAAAGGAGGTTTTAATTATACGTAATTAGACTTACTGTGTTTCGATAGGTAACAAATCTATTGTTCGCGCGGGATCTGCATCTGGATGCAGCTCTGCTTGTATGCATGGGATGAAATAGTATAGTGACTAAATTATAGCCATGAATGCATACCAAAGTTGGATATTAACACTTTATATCACAAAGTACCTAACAGTCGATAACCTAAGATATTTCATGGTAACAGGATGACTCGAAAGCGATGAAGTTTTCTTAGGCTTCAATATATTATTTTTTGGAATCGTACTTACAAGTTAGTAAACTGTACAGTAATATGTAAGCATTGTGTAAAAATAATAATAAATTACTTGAGAAATCTTCGTCGCTTTCGTGTCATACCATATCTTAGAGAATTGACTGTACATAAAGCATTTTTTATAACAAGTACTTTATTTATATACTCACCGGCACATCTAACTGCCCACCCTTGTATTTCGGGTTAATTTTAAACTACGCTTATTGTTATACCTTACAATTGATTTATTGATAATTTTACGATAAATTAAACACACTTAAATAAAAGTTAAATTAACTACTTTTGAACTAACATCAGCTGTAACTAATAGAGTTATAAAAAAAAAATATGAAAAAATGTTCAAGAATATCCCCTGAAATGAAGGGTGGGCGGTTAGTTGTGCCGGTGAATAACAAAAGGATACACGGAGACTTGAAGTGAACGTGCCAGTCCAATTTATTTTAAACTAGACTTTACGCTTATCTGTGTCAAACGGTTTAATTTCTTAGGACTAGTAGACTACTTGATAACATCTACTGGGTTACAAGCTTAAGGTAGCTCCTCTCTGTGGCTTAAGAATAGTTCACTTAAAGTAGAATTTCTCCGAGCTGAATCTCGCCACAAAGTCATATCAAGTTCTTCACTTCTAGAAATTCTATTTGCTAAACCAATCACGATCGAATATATCCGAACATCGAATCCGGAGTAGTTCTAAATCAGATTTTCCGTGTTCTACGAAGTGTTTGTGGGATTATTGGAGTCGACGTATTAAACGTATACGTCGGAATATGAATGAGATTGTTTGTTCTACGAATTAAAACATATTCGAAATGAAATGAATAGTTTATTAACTTTTGAAAGTTACATCTCTTAGTTTTGTCTTAACATTTTTTTGGGTGAGTTCACAACACAGTGTGCGGAGAAGAACTCACCAAAGACTCGACAGCCGTCGCATCTTTTGCGTTTCTTTTTTTCCCTTGATATAAATAAATGTTGTAGTAAAATGGTAGTACACTATTAGAGCGTTAGTGGTGTGGTGTATAGGGCCGCTGCCTTCCATCCGGGAGACGCGGGTTCGATCTCCACCAAGTAACAATGTATTTCCGTATTTTGAATTCATATGTACGTTTATTCAACGCTCTTAAGGTAAAAGAAAACATCGTGATGAAACCTGCACACTCCTGCGAAGAAATTCAAAGGTTGGGTGTGAAGTCGACCAACCCGCACTGCGTCAGCGTGGTCGACTAAGGCCTGATCGCCTTAATTCAGGGTAGGCTTGAGCCCCTCGGTGGGGACGTATATAAGCTGTTGATGATTTATTCGACGCTCTTACGGGGTGAAGACAAACATCGTGAAGAAACCTGCACACTCCTGCGAAGAAATCCAAAGGCTGTGTGTGAAGTCGGTCGACTTCCAGTTCACCTGCACTGCGAAGAAATTAAAATAACTAATGATTCCTTTCCATGATGCCTTTATTCTTTATACTGTTTTGAAATTTGTTAGGGTTACACAATCAGACGTCTACTGCTGGACAAAGCCTTCCCTATAACGAAAAACGCTTACTTACTTTTGTAAACAATTTTTCCTTAATATTACTCAGTAGGAGAAATTCGCGTTAGTACACAATTTCGCGTAATATTTTCTTACAATAAAATATTCTATCTCACTCATCCATCACTAACTGAACACATCAAGTTGATTCTTACATGACGGTTACAGGAATGATGTGAAACATAGAGTAAGAAATATATTTTTTTCTGAGGATTCCGTGTAAAATCGAGTAAAAAAATATATTTTTCACCTCTCCACTTCGGAAAGTTGGCTTTTAATGCCCGAAAACAGGGTCGAAAATCGCTTATCCATTTCTTGACATACAAACCATTCTCATGTCTAGAGAGGAGAATTACTTTCGAACATTATCTTACACAGGAAAAAAAAAATCATATATCCGCGCGTAAAATAATTGACGTAAGCCTTATTTTTTTATTGGGTGTGTTCCGAATCAAATTGTCAGCGATTAGAAAACCAAAAGATTGTATGAGTTTCGCCTGCCTTTGAGTGCGCTAAAATCGATTTAAGCGCGTCTCAGAACGCAGGGATAGGTTTTCATACAATTTTGGAACGCACCCTAAAAAAACATAACCTAAAAGTTTGTTTATTGTTTTGGTTGTTTATTTTTATCTTAATAACTGAAAATTTAAAAGAATTATGATGAAATACAATAATTTAATCACAACTTATAGAATTATATCTAAAATAAGAGAACTCTTGTACATTTTCAAGTAGGTACCAATATTTACGTAGGTAAGTAAATAGTTAAATGATTTCCTTGCCGGCACAGGTGAAAAATAATGTGTTGGGTTTGAGAGAAATCTAATTCTCACCTCGAACCTTAGAATCCCTCGTGAGTTTCAGGAGTCTAGTTTTAGAAATACTCGCTTCGCTCGTGCTTCTATTACAGACTCCTTCGCAAGCTCTGGATTCAATATCAGTTCTCTGAGGAAAAATCAACATTCCTCTCTTACCTAACAAATAACTATTGTTTAACTACGTAATTTTTATCTACTTACATAAAAACGCGAATATGATTAAATAAATAAATTTAAATAGCGGCAGTAGAGATTCCAACACAACAAAAAAAAGGGATTTTCTGCGCAGAAAAAAGACGCATTGCCAACTTACTTAGTAGTACTAGGTTCTATCATGGTAGTCCAGAAAATGGATACAAATATATATATATATGTGGGGACATCTCACACACGGCCATCTGATCCCAAACTAAGCAAAGCTTGGGTATCAGACAGCTGATGTACATTACTTAAATAGATAAATATATACATATATAGATAAACAACATCCAGACACAAGGCAAACACAAGTGCTCATCACACGAATGTTTGTCCTGGGCGGGATTCGAACCTGCGTGCCTGTGCTTCGAAGGCAGGCGTATTACCAAATAGGCTACGGGGCCGTCAAGAAAAAAAATACCTTCTTATTTTACAAACCAACTTTGACATGTGTCAAAATGTCACGATACATCTGCCCTTGGCTCCTCTAAACAACTTCCAACTCTACACTCTTAAGCACAAAGTTATGTTTACATGAGTGATCACTCAGGTAAATTGCTTTCACGATATAAATGAGCAGGTATCGACGTTATGTGACATGTGCTTAACTCAAGTAGAGAATAAACGCAAATATTTAATTTACGACACTAAATTGGGAATTAACAGCCTTTATTATTATTAGCAGCTAATTAACAGCCTCCGTGGCCGAGTTGTCGAGATTTCGTCGAGGGTTCAATACCCGGTGGGGACACTGTCAAGCAACTCCAGTTTGGTTAGGACATTGCAGGCTGAATCACCTGATTGTTCGAAAAGAAAGATGATTCCGTGCTTCGGAAGGCACGTTAAGTCGTTGGTCCCTGCTACTATCTAGTCGTTACATGAACCTAGTCAGTGGCCTTTGGCGGCTCTATAACACTGGCACCCCACACGATGATGATGATGATTGGAAATTTGCTGAAGCTTTTAACTGCGATTCGGTGTAATCAATCAATCAATCAGCCTATTGCAGGCCACTGCTGGACGTAGGCCTCCCCGAGGGTACGCCAATACGCACGATCACCCGCTTTCCTCATCCAGCCACCACCAGCGACCGTCCTCAGTTCATCAGTCCACCTGGCAGGGGGGCGTCCCACACTACGTTTCCCGACACGTAGTCTCCATTCGAGAACCCGTCTGCTCCAACGCTCATCGGTTCTGCGACAGACGTGGCCAGCCCACTGCCACTTCAGCTTGCTACATTTCTGGACGATATCCACCACCTTGGTCCTCTGCCGGATGATTTCGTTTCGGATTTTATCCCGTAGCGACATACCAAGCATAGATCTTTCCATGGGTCGCTAAGTGACGTGTAGCCGATGGGCCAGCTTCACCGTCATGTTCCACGTCTCCGCTTCGTATGTCATAACGGGCTTGCAGTCGCGCCAACTGCAAACAAACTACATCTGATCTGCATTTGAACTGCAGTCCGTCTGTCTGGAGCCTTAATGGCTCAATATGGTTGTAATTCATAGATCTTTCCATAGCTCGCTGAGTGACATGTAGCCGGCGGGCCAGCTTCACCATTCGGTGTAATGCAACGCAGTAACTCCTCATGTAGAGCATCGGTATATACCTACTATAGTTAAACAAACACGGGTTTAATCATCACCACGTATCAATGTGTTTTCGATTTCAAATTGATTTATGTACTTTTACACAACGCTCTTACGGTGAAGGAAAACCATAGATGATACACTATATAGCGGAGGAAAACATCGTGAAGAAACTTTCACACTTCTGTGAAGAAATTGGGTTGTGTGTGAAGTTGACTAAGCCACACTGGTCCAGCGTAGTCGACAAAGGCCTGATCGCCCTAATTCAGGGAAGGCTCGAGCCCCATGGTGAGGACGTATATGAGCAGCTGTTTATGAACTTATCATGAAATTATATTTTTGTATGTCTATTAATTTAGGTACACAAAAGGTCAAATACCTTGATACGTCTTAAAACCCATTTTAAACAAAGTTTAACGCTTAGATAAATGAAAGGCTCGCGCGTGAACCTTTCATTTATCCAAGGTTTAATTTATCCGGTCAGATGAAGTGTCCCGTTGGGCAAGCGTAAATTTTTTTAAGTTTAACTTTTATTTAATGATGTTTAAAAATTAACTTTAATCTTTTTTATTTGAACAAACGTAATTGTTTATTTATAGTATATAAATAGAGCAGCTGCTCAAGTAAATATTATTATACTAAATTTAAAAACTTTAAAATTTAAGAGTTACCTTAAAAAATAAGCTTATTTTCCCATAATTTCGTGTTATAAGATGTACGATTTTATCATAGCGTTATATTTTTGTGTGTGATAAAGTATATTTATTAATTCATTCATCCCATAATCAAATCTGGAACTAATTTTAGTAGGACCACTATCCTATTTATAGTGAAAAAAATATTACAATCGGACAACGTAGTAGAACTTACATCAAATAAGTTACGACGAATTGAGAATTTTTTTCTTTTTTGAAGTCTGTTAAAAACATCATAAATGAGGGTTACCGTTCTAGGTTTAACACCGCTATTGTGTTAGTGAACTCACCCAAAAAAATGTAATGACGGATGTAAGTGATGTAATAACATCCTATGGAAATAAATAATTTTGACTTTGACTTTGACTAACGTTGATCATCTACGTATATTTATCGGGTCATCTTTTCTTCTCTTTATGGTATGTACATCTCTATACATCACATTCGAAAGAAAATAACCCCAGTCCGTTTGTCTATCGTACATCCACGGAACCCTAAAAAGCAAATAATTATATCAATATCAGAAATACTCATCTCCTTTTTTTTGTATATGAAATAAAACAAACATCAATATTTTTATTATTTATTCTCTGTAAGATTCATTAACTAGTTCTTAAATATAAGTTAAGACATCTAACACATTTTTAACAAGAATTTGATATTTTATGTAACATAAAAACAATGTTTATTCACTAAATAAATTGACCTTGCAGTTCACCAAAATGGACAAATTATTCTTGTCCGAAAAAGGTCTGAAAAGAAGGGAAATTTATTAGCATAATTTATAAAAATTCTTATGAAGTTAGAACAAAAGCTACAGAGTCGTAAATCACAGCTACTGTTACAATCTTTTTATTCGTCTACGAAGTTTTTTTTTTAATAATGTTCTGTGGTAAGAGAACTTCTATAGACTTTTATGAAAGGAATTCTTAGGTTGTAAAAGTCGTGTAGGTGTGTGTTCAACAGGTATATTAGAAGTTTTACATTACAAGACTGATTGATTGATTTTGATTGATAGGGACCATCCCAGCCAGGTCAAGCTGTCCTCGTCAAACGGGTACACCAGGGGGCGCAATGTTGGTAAGGAAGTACACGCTCAGGGATGGGAGAGGACGATCAGCTAGCCACAACCGGCTGGCCACAACTGACCGACTGTTCAGCCTCATTAGAGCCAGTATTACAAGTTTTACATTACAAGACTAGGTTATAATTTATCAGCTAGTCTCTGCGAGGTTCTGCCCTGCCCTTTCTATCTAGGCGATTACGCTGGCCTAGTGTGGATTGGTTGAAATAATTACATTTTGTTCTAAGATATGCTTGATTCTTATATTGGTGAATTCTCAATACTGAATATATGAGTAAAAGGTAACAAAGATTTTCTAATTTATTTTCTGCTTCAATAAAAAAAACTGTTAGGAGTATTTTTAATATCGTTTAATCGAATTTATTCTAAACGAGTTTTCCTGTCATTTTGATTTCCCTAAAAAAAAAACCGGACTGGAGATGAAAATCAAGGTATCAGGTTTTAGAATGAGTTTGCAGATCGCCATGAAAACATTGATTCATTTGTTCAAATCATGTAAAGTACGTCATGCTATTTTGTTTTCGGAAGTTATGGGCCATTTCTGCTCACAGACCACCACACCACACACGACCACATTTTTGTCGTTTGGTATAAAATGAGGTATAAACTTCTCAGAGGTTTGGAAGAGGTTTCTATAAGAATTGAATGTGTTATTTTCAACGAATTAGACTACAGATAATTCGTTGGTTATTTTATTAAAAATAAACAAAAATTAAAAAAAAATGGTTAGGTTAGGTTAGGGTATGATTGTTTCAAGTGGTACCTTATTTGTAATCTGTCAAATTTTGGTGAACTGCAAGACAAATTTGCAATTCCACGACAGTTTTCCTACTTTAACATTTAGGTACTTAAGACTCATAAATTACTTTTTTATTATTAATTATAATCTAAACGACTCTTAAACATAATTATTGCTGTTAAGTTACCTATATTAAATCTAATTTTTTACATAATTTACAGCAGTTTACGAGATTTAGAAATATTTACAATATTTTGAATAATAATCAAGAGATATGCAGAAATATCTAGGGACAGTTATAATAAAATATCTAGCTAAGTTTAATTTTGATAAGTAGAAAAATAGTTTAGTAATAATTATAGATACCTAATTATAAATATCTAAGCTAGTACTGGTTAAATATATTCTGTTATTTTTTTAGAAATCTAAAATTTTGTAGCATCAAAACATAATACCTTGTTCTAATTATTATTATGTCTAAGATGGAAAAAAAGAAGTTTTAAGGTTTAAGGTTAATTTCTTTAGGTTCTTTGAAGGCTTAATAAAAAAATATATACTAAAATGGTAATTCTATAATACTAGAAGTATTTTATTAAGATTATCAATACTATTGACGAAACGTAATTAATTATAAATGTGAGAAATATAAATTATAACAAAAGGAATACAACAAAAATTGTCCTTGTACGAGCTAGCGTACAATACTTAGTTCTAACTTGCTTTGACGTCACTCATGACCTACTTTATGAACTTGTAATTTTTAATTACTCAGTGCAATAAAGACGCTCCGCTGATCGGTCGGTTTTTCATTGTTTATCACCACTTTGACGTATTACTTGCATTTCCTACCGTTATAGCTTGACTTTTGACTATATTTAAATGAACGTGTGTAACTAGGCCGTTCAGTCCTAATTGTCGACGGAAACAACAGTTCCGACAGAAATTATTCAAAATGAAAATTAATATGCGTCAACTGAGAATTCTAAAGTTCTGGTTACCCATTGATTGGAGGGGCCTTGAGGTCTTCCATTCACCGGATGGGCCTCAAGTCAATGCCTCAAGTCAATGCCTCAAGCCAAGTCATTTACATTCCATTTCCTTTTTCATTTTAATGGGACGGGACCCCTCGTTACGAGTTACCTCTGTTTTGTTTCGGACCCCGCTCCATAATTTTCGGCAAAAGATCTAAAATTATTTTTAGATCCTCTTTAATGATCTTGCTTCTATTTTCGTTTTATGATTTTATGTTGTCGTATTTCTAAGAGACTATTTTGAAAATGTTTATTTTTTATTTCATTAAGAGAAATTCACATAAGGAGCGAGATTAGAGAGGTGGTTATGCAATGTTTCTTACGAATAATATTATTATTATCAATATTTCTATCCGTATGTATTTTTCTGTACTTATTACAAGAAGAAGGTAAGTATCGAAGCAAGGGTATCATTTTGTTAACATTTTACAAAACAAGTTAGTAAAATTTATATTTGAAATGTAAAACCTAGATCAGTAATTTATTGTTAAGTATGTTTTGTGTAGACAAAAATAGTGTTTAAAACACTTTTAGGTTCTCGCGGTTGTTAATATTAATAACACACATTCTTACCGGGTTATTATCACGATTTTGGTTTAAGATAGATAGATAGATAGATAAAGCGTTTATTTGATACTGCAGACATATACATAACAAAATTAAAACTAGTATTTAATATGAATATCATAACATCACCTGACACACCAGGCTATGCATGTGTGCTGCAGCAGTGCAAAAAGGTCGTAGCTCAGCATCGATACATACTCAGGAGAGCAGATATCGCTGATTTTCAGCCACAACCCAGAGAACGCGGCGACAAGTTAAATTGATCGTTTTACATGATATGTTGTATATATGTATATATACATGTTGTATATATTTCTATGTAAATGTACACACACGTTTAAAATAAGCTTTTCAATGAGCTGACCGATATTTCGACTATGTTGCAATAGTCATAATCACGGCAGATCAGTTCTGTTCAAAATCGTGGTAATAACCCGGTAATAAGTGTGTTAGAAGTCTAATATTGTAGGTGAGATTTGAGCACAAGATCACAAAATCTGTTGTTTTCTCTTATTTCTCTTTTATCTAATTCTAACACATTTCCGTCAGCTTTTTATTAATTATTACTACTATAGAGAAACATTTAAATTATTCTAAAATCATTTTATAAATAACACTTAAATATTACGTATTTTGTTTTCCCCTTTTGCAAAGAAATTTATAATTAATTCTTACCTATTCTTTTATTAATATGACTCTCTCATAAACTCGTGTGATTGTAGATTAAAAAATAACCGCCAAAAAAAATTACCTTTACAAGGTTAAAATTAATTTATTGAACTTTGATACAGAATAAAATTTCATTTAATATATTTAATTAACAAAAGTTATTTTTAGCTCTATTGTCTTGAAAAATTCAAAGCATTTATCATTAAAAAGGTCATCGGATTCCATGGCCTCCCATAAATTTTGCTCCACCGTCGCCGCCCGGGGCAATAATTTAATAACCAAATATCATGCAAATATTTGGTCACAATATCTACGAATACCTTTATAATATACAAGTACTTTTTCGAGTCAATGTCTTAATAGACATACCAAGCCAGCCAAGCTAATGCTTGGTATGAAGAAACTCGAAGAATAGAATAGAGTAAATTTTATTCAATGTATACGAAGCTGATTTTAACTTTATGCAAGCTCATATCTGCATTTAGGCTTTCTTCATCAAAATAAAAAATATTACCCCATAATAGGTACTGCACTTGTATAGACATAGACAACACCAAATACCGCGTCTTAAAAAAACACACTTGACTTGCGTTGCCAACTAAAAAACCCATTATAAAATGGGTAAAAAAATAAAAATATTTCGTTAATATTAATCAGTTTATTTATAATAAACCATTTTTTTTAGTGTGACGTAACCCTTATCAGTTATTTAAATGAAGAACTGTAATTAATGCTGAAATCGAACGTTACCAACAGGAGCCATAATGCTAATGAGGATCTTAATTACATCGCAGCTTTGAAGAAGGGATTCAAAGAGAATAATTATCACGAATATCAATTGAAATTGAGGAAGCTTCCACAGATCTGAGAGGTAAGCGTCAGCTTAAAATATTCCAAATTTCATCACATCGTATCATTTAAATAAGTAGGTACCAAAACTACACAACTACCAAAATCTAACTAATTAGGTGACCGTGTAAGTTTTTATGAAATTCATCAAGTCCGCCCACTTTGGTAGAGAAAAGCGATTGGGTCCGTTAAAAAAAATAATTAAAAAACTATAAAATTTTATATTATTTTTAGAAAATTTTGAAAACTTGTGGAACATAATGTTGCCAAGTTTCATGTCAAAAAACTATCTCAAAAGTTTTGTGTTATTTATATAACATGGTGTACCTCTACAGCAAAACTTTTCTTATTATGGTAACAATTAAATACATCTACATAAAAATTTTAACGAAAAAAAAAAGTTTAATTAGACATAAAATTAATGTTAATAATGGCATGTGGTGGTCTTTGTTACAGAAATAAGCGTGGAATTTGTCGTGTGTTTTCAACTTTTTTGTTTATTGATATACAACGATGTTATCATTGTTGATACCGTAATTTTCAAATCTACACTCACAATCGCTTACCCTATTAATATCACATTGTACGACTAGTCAGTGAAAATGTCCATTGAAACAAGTGCTTATATACTAGGTTTCTTATAAGTATGATATTTGACTTATTTTTACGCTAGTGTAACTAATAAAAAGCGTAGAATTATTATTTTCAAGAGGAATACAAGCATATAATATACCTAAGTTCTTTGTCCTAAGTTTTATTTGCCAATAGTTACTATGCTTTTTAAACTACCTACAAATTGATACAATAATTTTTTTTTTGTTAACTTAGGGCAATTAACGACAACATTTTGAATCATTTTTTCTTTTTGAATATTATAATATTTAATTATAATTTTATAATTCAGTTATTTGGTTAGTATTTTTAGGGTATTTTTCTATAGGATAGCCGCTCTAAACACTTGACGTGCGGGAACTAATTTAATAGTATTTACGTTCAGTGACACAAAACTAAATTACATAATTAAAACAACATTATACATTTAACATCACGAAACTTTGCATGATAAGTGATAATGTACGTTAGAATCACGTTTGTACTATCTGCTAAATACATATTTCGTTGTCGCGGCAATAAAACTGTTACATAAGCTTTTTTATACTAAGTTTTTGTGCTTCGGTTTAAAATTAAACAAATGAATCATAAATCCAAAAAATACTGACTATTTAAAAAAAAATTAGTATTATACAGGCGACCAAAATTTTACCGTTTGATCGAATCTTTTGAAAAATGCTATAGTTTTTTGGATGGAGGAATTAATTTTCAATTCTTATTTCATGATTCTAAAAAATATATTTATTATACATCCATTGTTAAACGAGTACGTTAAAAAACTGGATTTTCCACGTTAACCTTAATTTGAAGTATATCTAAATTAAAAAGACAAGTAAATAGGTTTTCTAAATTAATACTATATCTATTCTTTACTAACTTGAACTCTACAACATCAAATTCGAAGTAAATTATTGCCTCAAAGGTCTAAACTAACAGACATCTTGAGCAACTATTTATTTATACAACCTCTCTTAGAAAGCGCTTAAAATATAAGCTGTTTTAACGAACGGACTAACTAATCTTTTAATACTTATGTTATGTATATTTTCTGCAATCGCCTTGAACACATTCAATTACATAAAATATCTTAAATAAAAACAAAAAAATGTCGGTAATGTAAATAAAAAAAATCTTATCCTCAAACAAGATAACAATGGCCGACGCGACATGGAAGTCAAACAGACAACGGACCAAGGTCGGCCGAAGAATAGTGCAAGGAGAATATGTGCAGGTGGGGCAAAAAGTTTACAGATGGGCCACTCCCGCCTTCTTCAAAAATAATTACGTCATCTTGCCAGACTCCCTCTCTCACTCACTCTTTAGGCAAGCGCTATGGAGCACTGTTTGGGAACTGCGTGGCTACGCCTATAAACGATATGTCAATGTGTGCGTGCCCGAAATGCGCCGAAATGGCAGTTTGTTCTGAGTGGACTCTCTGTCTGGGGCCCCGCGCCGCCGCGCCACCCACTTTGTGGATATAGCTTGGATGGTAAATGTCGATGTGGTGTCTTTCCTCAGACAATGGTCCAGTTATCTTGCTCCGCGTGTCCTTGCACCTGCACATGCGCGGACCTTTACAACGCCACTAATACTGCAATTTCGGTGGCTGCGTATTGGTCGCCATAATATCGATACGATAAGAAGAAGACAATGAAAAAATGCTGGGCGACCAGATGTTTTGTAGGTATAATGAAATTATTATTAATTATACGGTATGTGACTACTTATTTAACTACGTGGCAACACAATCTATCACATTCATTGCTTAGTATATACTTAATAAAGTTTTTTCTTAGGCCTAATACTGAAATAACAACCTATAAGATATCTTTACTTACTAGTAATTAATTATTAAGAACTGAGTTTTTATAATATAAAATCAACACAATAAAAAAATACTCATGACAAGAAATAGAAAATAAAAGCTTTTCTTTCTTTTGCTATGTAATAGGGCCGCGATCAGATGGCGCGACATCTTGACGCCATTATTGGGTTATCACAAAATAATTATCTTGGTATGGATAATAATGAAACCGATTATGGTATCAAGGTCGCACATCCCATGGCGGCCTGGTATTTATGTAATTTTTGCCATCATTTTTAAACGATCATTACGAATAATTATTTAACCATTTTTACCTATGGTAGGTTTAAAAACTGCTATTAAAAAACGTAAGAATTTAAATATATATAAAAAAATCTGACGCACGTAGTGCAGCAAAGTTCTGCAACTATATTACAGACCTAACATAATGTATGTGAAGTAGGTAGTTATAATTTTAACTACAGACCCAACAACATTATCTGTGAATTGAACGGCGGTGCTAGTCTTCATCTTCTTATCTTATTTAGCCTAGACTGTCCCACTGCTGGGCAAAGACCTCCCTCTTCTTCTTCCATCCTTCCCTATCCTGGGCTTCCTCATCCCAAATTGAAAGAGAGTCAAGCTCATCCCGCCATCTCCTACGAGGCCGTCCACGTCTCCGCCTATCTCTTTGTGGGCTCCAGGTGGTCGTTTGTTTTGCCCATAGGTCTAGCGGCATGCGGCAGACGTGTCCGGCCCAGTCCCACTTTAGCTTGGCGGCTACATGCGGGGCGTCGGCGATTTGAGTTTTGGAACGCAGCATGCTGTTTCTGACTCGATCGGTCAGCTTCAGGCAGTGCTAGTAATAATACAAAATTGCTTTTTAACCAGTCACGAGTCTTCTGAAAGTTGTAATTTTCGTGGTAATGGTCGTAGTTCAAAATTTGGCCATTTCACAGATTCTATGGTAGGTCTGGTCTGTAGTTTCATATAAGCAACGCCACGGCACGCATCATGCAGACGACGGTGCACTTAAAAAAGTGACTATCTCTAAAAAATATTTTGATGTGCAATTGTTTTTTTGATGGTAATATTTAGTTGACCGTCAGATTTTTCTAAGCAGTAACATTGTTTTATGGCCAGTTGCAACTCAAATTACTCTTTAAATTAAGACTAATTCTAAACGTAAAAATACGTACCACTCTAAGCGATTCGTTGCCTTAACCGCCTTTGAATATCTTCTATCGTTTACACACTTACACCAAATTTTATCTGTCCATCAAAACATTCAGAAGTATTTATACGGATTCCAATTTATTATTTAATATGACGTTTCAATGTCGTCAAAATAATCAAATATAATTTACTTAAAAAAATAATGTACTTTTTACACAAATCTCAATAATTTTTCACTCAAACTGAAACACCACAAAATTCCCAATTCAAATTAATTACTTACAGGATTAATACTATAACTAAAAGAGAACAGAAACCATGTGCCAAGAAAATAAAAATAAAATTTAAATAAAAAAATAAAAAGCTAAAAATTATAATTATATAGCCACATGAACTGGCTGTTTACCAAAAGCAAGTGCGTTTAAATCTGAAAAAAAAAACTAAATTATCAAAACCCAGAAGACTCAGTAACTTCGTAGACCGTATAAACACTCCTCTGTTACTAAACGTACTGCGCATTGCCAGTATCCTTCCAACAACTGAAGCAGCAAGGCAGCGCGCACATGAGCGTGTTTTTGAACGCGTCTCGGAAGTCGCGATTAAAATACGCATAGATGAGCGGGTTCAGCGCAGAGTTGAAATAGCCGATCCAGAACAAAACGCCGACGACGACAGCGGGCGTGTCGCACGGCTTGCCGCACACATTCGTTGTTACGTACCTGGAGAAAGGAAATGGATTAAGAATTATATGAGTAATATTATGAAGAACAACAATATTACTTACCTACTTTTTAACACATATAACAAGGAAGTATAATATTTGTGTTGTATTCTTTTGGCTGTTTATTGAATAAAAAATGTGGATCAATTATTGTTCTGAGCTTTCATCCGAGAGGCTTAATTTAGCGAACACTTGCTAAAGTTATAATTGCAATTATTTACTTATTTGTTTTTTTTTTCTAAGCGTGACCAAAAGCCTGTATTTAAAATTTAAACTAAGTATTATCTCAATACCTTTTAAACGACTATAATGGAAAATTGGTTAATTGCTACCTGATGGCATTTTGCAATTAGCATCAAAGCCATTAAGCACTTTTCATTGTAGACGAAATGATTTTCGTCCCTTAAAAGCTTTCCTACTCATTTTAGAAAGGCTTTTGTTATAAAATTAGATTTTTCGTTATATTTTCTTCAAACAATTTTAAGTGCAATTAGAACTCATTACAACAAAAAAAAAGTTAAATTTAAAAAAGTAACTACCATTACTTTTTGACCTTTAGATATTATTTTCAATATTGCGTTGTTTTTAAACTTTAAACAATGTTTATTTTTTATTTTTTAATAAAAGTAATCATTTTAGTTATTCGATGATGATGTAATACAATACAATGAGGCATTTTCTTGAATAGGTCACTGGAAAATTTATACCGTCGCGTCGACTATAATTAGTGGGAATGTAACTTTTTCCTTTCTACCTACGAGTTTCCTTCCTACGAGTTTTATCTTACTCATGGTTTCATAGCTTAAATCCGTATTATTTAAATAATTTGTGCGTCTGTCTCTGTTCAGTTCAAAATCAGTAATCTATGTATCATCACGTAAACCGTCAATGTTTATTTCAAGCCTATATTTGCGGGAACGCCAATCTCATTTTTCTCATCCCTTCCGACCCGCGCAGTCACGCGAGCAGGTGTAAGCAGGAAGTGCTCATCCGGCGGCGTTGATGGATGACGAGTAGACATAACCTCCGCGGACGACGTGATTATTTTCTGTTGGCACTCGACAAACTAACCTAGAATTTTGATATTCGCTGCGCATTTTCACGAAAGATTATTGGAAACAAACATTCGCGAATAAGGTAATTATTTTAAACTGGGCGACGGATTTATGCTGGGCGTTATTTGAGTTTAAACTACCATATCGTTCTTTTGTAGTTTTTGAGCAAAAATATGTTTTTGGTGTAATTAAAGGTGTTTTATCGGCGACGACACTTATTTTAAATAAACATAGAAAGTGAACGGTTCTATAATAATCAATACAATACAATACAACACAATAATCTTTATTTCTTACAGTTGTTTCTTAACATAGTGGCAGGAGCCTCCTTTTAAGCCGAAGCCTGTGTCAGGAGGCACCGCTCTTCCTTAGTTACATAAGATTACAATTAATAAAACTTAGTTTAATGATGATGTAATAAATGTAGAATAGCAAGGTAGAATAGTGTGTAGTCTGCCCATGCATATATAGAAGGTGACAATATTCTGTGTGTGTGGAGAATCATTGAATTAATTCCAAATTGAGCTGTTTCCGAGAAACATGTGTTTTATATTATATAAGTAAATATATGAAAATAAGAATTGCTAAATGAAGATTAAACGAACTAGTAATTATATCAACTACCTATTTATTGATAGGTAGCTTTTATTATTAAGATGCTATCCAAAGTTTGATTAGATCATAGATTGTCATTTCTATTATCCGTGGATTAGACATCAAAATAAATAGTTGTTTGAATTGAGTAATCATCATCATACACAAAAACAATGAGTGATGACGTCAAAACGAAATATATTGAGGTAGTAAAACAATCTTACAATTGGTTAATAAATTTTACGTTTAAACACTTTCTCTCATCTTCTACGACCATGTATTCAGTCATGCGTGCAAGGTAAGCACCCGAAGCACCCGAGGTTCAAACAAGGATTCCACCGAGACCGACCTGATTATTTTTCCTTTGAACCTCTTGTGCGTTTAAAATGACAATAAGACTTTTCTCCTAACTTCATTCAAATCTGTTTAGTCTACATTGTAAAACACTTTTTATATTAAAACAGCGAAGCAAAAATAAAATTACTTTTCATATTAAAGCAATGATATTATAAGTACCTAGTAAGTATATCAATGTATTAAAAGTATTTTTATTTTAATCTTGATTTATCCAGTTAATACTTCTACTACGAGTTGACACTCGTAATATAATATATAATTAAAATGGAGGGAATCGGTTATAACGATTTACTTATGATACTTATACGTAAATTATAAAAAATTATAAAGATACACAATATACATCTCAAAAAGTGAAATTGTCTTGGCATACAAAATCTCTTTCTTGCACACCTTACTGAAGTCAAGTTGGCCTGAGATAATGACGTCATAAAATGAAGCTTTGTTTTAATCGCATTCACCTTTTTTAATGGTGTCGTAAGAGGCGACTAAGGGTGTAACCCCACAACCCTAATGTAAAATAAAACTATGTCTAACAACGTGTGTCTGTTGAATGGCATAGAAAAAATCGAAATAAGGCTGAATAAAAATCATGGCGCGGAGCCGAAAATTTTATGTTTCCTAAAAAGCGAATTATTTATATGTGGCTGAGAGCAGACGATGCCAACGAACGAGCAATAGCTATCCCTGTGCATGGGAACTCCGAATACAAGGTTTAAAACCGTATTTGGACATTTTTCACTTCCGTTATACGTTCTTGTATTGAACTTTTTCGAATAACTCAAAAACTAAAAGAGATAGCGCCAAACTAAGAGCATATGTGTGATGCCGAGACCGACTTACATCTATATTGTGAGTTTCAGCAAAATTGGGGAACTTTGTTGGAAAATCCGTGTTGACCCTACGCGTACCGTCGATGCGACTCTCGAATATATGTATGGGGAAGGCAGCCGTCGGCCAGTGATGGTCGGAGGCGACAAGTATTAATGATAAAAATCATAATATGTTAAAGTTTGGATATTGACTGAAAAGTTCAATATAGGTTTGGAAAATATGAAAATATTTGCTATAACCAAAGTTACAGGCGCTGCTAAAAACTTCCCCTGTTCGTCTCTTACGCCGCCTAGCTTGAGACGACGGCATCCTGAGAGGCAAAGGGGCCACCCTTAAACCTTTATTGACTAATCCAAACTAACCAGTGTGGTCTGCACATCCTGGTAGAATATATTATGGTGGCTGAGTGGATGATGCTAGATAGCAGATACAGACGCCGGCTGGAGCCTATACCTCTAGAGTTACTTAACAGAGGACAAGCATACGTAGACCATCGGCCGCAACGCATTATGGATCTGGAACCTCTCACGAATCCGCGTTGTCTCCAATGCCGCTGTCCTAATAAGAACCACCTCACGTGTCGCCCAAGCACGCAGAATGGGGAGAGGAAATGGCAAAGGCCCATCCGCAATGTATTCTAACTATTAACGAGGGCCATGACTAGGGAAGAGGATTCGCGACCCTTTACCCCGGACATGGGCACTCAAAACCATGTCTGACGCTTGAAGATGTGGTATACCCGTCATTAGCTGATGTTGACACTGCATGCCCAGCTCTGAACCGCTGATTGATCGAGACACGTAGAGCAACTTGAATACATCTTCGCCGATGGGACTTGTCCACATCTGTGCGCTGTGGACCTCAAGATGCTTAGTATCGATGAAGGTCTTTCAAGTATTACCCCCGGTAGTGGCATCGGCGAAGGCTAATGACTCCTCTGAGACGCAAGTCTGCGGAGCGACTTTCTGTGAAGTTTTCTGCTCTGGACGTGAAACTGCTCGAGTTATGCTCTAATTAATGTATAATCACAAAGCAGAATAAGACCCGAATATCGTAAAGCGATATCAGTGCATATGATTGTAAATGCATCTGCTAAATGGGCTTTGGTGAATGAATCTATGACCACATGCTGCTGTGGCTTAGATCACGCTAGACAAGGGATAGTTATGCAAGCCCAAAAGAGTAGTGTCCCCAAAAGGACCGGGTGCATATAGCACCGTTCCCTTCAGAGAAATATTGTTGCACTCAGCGAAGGGAACATGGAGCATACTCGAACCAGTGGATCAGTTCGGCAGGAGATGAACAGAGAGTTGGGAGTTATTTAATATGTTTAAATAAGTATTTAAATGTATATATAAGGGGTTATATTCCCTTCACTCCCATCGAACGCAATACGTCGGACACTTCGGTGGAAGACCAGGATTAGCCTCCTAAAAGGTTACCACAGCGGCTCAGCCGTATCGGGAACGCTACGGCTAGTATCGATTGGACGTAGTCCACTAGCTTCGGCTTACCACGAGAAGCTTATGCTTTCAACGAAGAGACTTTGGTCTCCAACCAACGCTTAAGGCGCACCGGTCGGACCAGAGTCCGCTGTAGACAATCCTTCGGGATTGTCTATTTTTTTAACCTTTTCCTACACCTCTGTGGTGAGGGGAGGTCAGGAACGTTCTGGAGGACAGAATGGGCAGTGTCTCACAGAGAGCGCGTTGGCGGGGCGTTTATTCTCGCTCGCCTCGTAAATGCTTTAACAGTTGGTTTGCTGTAAAGGTGTGAGCGTATCGGGTCTTTGCTTCTGAGCTGTTGTCTTGCTCGGGATCTGGGGTCTAGCAATCAACTAGCTGAAGGAACTAAAACTAGTTCCTTCGTCAGGGCTGGATCTTGCTGGATCTTGCTGGATCTCTTGTGGGATGGTAGTAAGGAAGACACAGAGAGATTATGTAACTGTATTTTTCAATACGGTTGACATAGCTTAAGGAGAAGGTTGCCCAGGGCGAGGGCAAGAGTGGCCGTCTCCGAGCAGTATCATTAGAGAGACTTGGAGCACGGCTATTCTGTTGAGGAAGAGAGACTCAACGAAAGTTCTTATGAGAACTAGAAGCTCATAATGAGCTAGAGCTTCCAAGGAAGCTCAGGTCGATAAAAGACCAAAACCTGGGGCGATACGCTATGTAGGAAATACATTGTTCATTCAATGATATTTCCTACTTTTTATAACTTCCCTGATGATCGAGCAGGGAGGAATTGATAGCTAGGAATTACATAGATGTTGTACAGAGACACTTTGTTTAATTTCGTAGTTAGAATGCCCAAGAAAAACGAGCTCACTGTAATCTTCTAAAAGAGCTTGGGTTACTCACACAAAGTAGTACGATTCCGCTACTAGATGATCATTGGCCAATTTTAATTATTATAGAGATCAAGTGTGCAGTTACAATTTGGTGCCGTGACCAGGATTTCAGGACCGTAACAAGAACAGTGGCCTTAAGCCACAATTTGTTGCTAGTGAAATGGAAAGAAGATTACAGTGTGGTTGTTGAAAATACCCGTAGAGATTTGTAGAACAAATTGGATTGTAGTAGAAAAATACTTATGTGCGTTTCTTTTGTTACAGAGTCTTGGCTGCAACAGAAATAAAGAATAATTAAACAGTGCATATAAACAATATTGACAAAGTCAAAAAAAAGTGTTAAAAGAACAATTAAGTGAATAGGATTTGGTGCATGACAATGGGCAGTAGATCCGATTATGAGGAGTGCCGCGAGGAGAGGGAAGAAGAGAGAATGCAAGAACCTCCTCGCAAGAAGGCCAAAAAGGCCAATAAACAAAAGAGAAAGGAGAGAATGGTGGTTGAGCCAACGGAGGACGTTGGCTCTAACAGTAGGGAGTTTATGCTCTTGTACAAACTCATGACAAAGACAACTAGAACTCTCACAGATAAGATAGAGGAGTTAGAGAAGGAAATGTCGCGAACAGCGACAGCGCACAAGGCGCTTGAGGTGGAAGTTCAGAAAGGAACGGGGGGTGAGGCAAGTAGTGGCACCCTATCTCCATTAGGAAACAAGAAGGAAGAAAAGAAAATTGTCTATAGCATTACCAATCTCAATTCTGAGAAACCAAAGTTCTCAGGAATTGGTAACAAAGACAAGTACGGGAAAATAGTGCACCCGGTTACATTCCTAGAAGATCTAACCACTTATTTGCGGAAGATTCCTGCCCAAGGAAGAGAACTAGATATAGTTCAGGAATGTCTGATGGACCAAGCGAGGGATTGGTCGCGTATATACATGAGTCGTTGGCATTCTTTTGATGATTTTAAATCAGATTTTTTGGACACATATTGGAGTGAAGTGGAACAGAACAGAGTCCGTAGAGACATAGTCTCCAATAAGTGGGATAAAGGGAAATATCCCACGATGTTAAGTCATTTCCTAGGCTTAGCAGGCCAGGTAAACTTATTGACATTTACAATCCCCGAAAGACAGTTGGTGGCTGATATAATGCGCCACTATCCCAAAGAAGTGCAACAACTATGGGCGCTGTCCAGAGAGGACTCTATACTGGCAGCGTCAGAATTTCTAAGGAATATGGATATGATCAATCAGTCAGAAGGGGAATCAGCCAAAATAGTGAGTCAGTCGATGAACTCCCATCCGGGAGGGAGACAGGACCCTAAACAATACAAGAGGAGATTCGAGAACTGGGTTCGACCGAGAGGAGGGGCGCCACGCGACCGAGGCGGAGTGCAAGCAACGAAACCATTCGTCGCGACCAGTTCAGCAGCAGTCGTGGAGGTGGAGACTCCGAAGGGGAAGCCCAGTTTAAACTAGAAAGTACTATTTGTCCAACCCCCGGGCAGGTAGTCAATGTTATCAGAGACGGGGGGCTGACCGATTTGGACTCGACTTCGGTCGGTTATAAAATCATGTCAAAACAAGGTTGGAAGACAGGCCAACCTTTAGGAAAAACCTTTAAAGGAATCTTAAAACCGATCATAGCACGAGGCCAGAGAGGGAGGGCCGGAATCGGATATCATACTGGCGAAGATGAAATTATATCAGAGCTGATTACAGCCCGATTTGATTTGCTATCAATGGAAAAGGTCGTGGAAGCACATGCCACAACAATGACCAGTACGGTCTTTAATGATGACCAAAGAAATAAAGAACTTATGGAAGGGCTGCGGCCTGATATAATTGTGATCTGTGAAGGACTTAGAATCATGGCTTTGTTAGATACGGGGTCAGAGATTACATGCATCTCAGAGGACTTATATGTGGAATTAAAATCGAAAAATGAGAAAGTCCCCGTGGTACCAGTCAAAGGGTTCCAAGTAAAGGGGGCTGTCGGTCAAAGATCGTCAAAAATAACTATACAGGTTCATCTTAAAGTTGAACTGACGAAGGGGTTTGACATGGAAATACCCTTTTTAGTGGTGCCAGGTCTTACAAGACCCATGATTCTGGGTTTTGATTTTATGTGCCAATATCAAATCCGAATCTTATTAGATAAAGCCGTTGGAATGTATGTCAGACGTGGCGTGGAGCCAGTATTTGTACCGTTTGCACATTATAAAGAGAGTCTAGAAACGAAAAAGCTAAATTCATTAAATTCTAATTCGATTAAAGGTGATTGTTTTGAAAGCGCGAATTTGGACCGAACTGAGATCAAAACTGGAGCAGACATAGGGTCGGAGGGGATGGAGAAATTGACAGCTTTGCTGGACAAGTTTAACACGCTTTTTTCGGCAAAGTTGGGTCGAGCAAATTGTTATGAACATAAGATTGTTATGCAACATGGGACACCGATTGTTAAGCAATCGTATCCTATACCATACGCTTACAAAGCGAAATTGGAAGAGAAGTTAAATGAGATGGAAGAAATGGGGATAATCTCAAGACGATCAACGCCATACTCTAGTCCGTTGACGTTTACACTGAAAAAGGATGGTTCAGTGCGCGTTTTATTAGATGCGAGAGGGATAAACCAGTACATGGTACCCGAAACAGAAAAACCACCAATGCAATTGGACGTGTTGAACTCGTTTCACGGAGCGAAGTTTATTACTACCATTGATTTGAACAATGCGTATTTTCAGATACCAATAAACGAACAAGGGAAGCAATATACTGGCTTTACATTTAATGGGAAAAGCTATGTATACAATGTTTTACCGATGGGCTTAAGAACGTCAGTTGGAAGTTTCTCTCGAGCCATGGATGTGATACTGGGTCCTGAAGTTAGAGAGTTTTGTGTCAATTATCTTGATGACTTAGCTGTTATAACGACAGGGACTTTAGATACACATCTTGAGCACGTTGAAACAGTCCTACAGAAGTTGTTGAAAGCTGGACTTACTTGTAATTTACGGAAATGTGAATTCATTTGTAAGGAGGTAAAGATGTTGGGGTTCATTATTTCAACCGATGGGATAAGGACTGATCCTGACAAGATACGTGCGATACGCGAATTTCCAATTCCAAAGAAGGTAAAACAAGTTCGGGCGTTCCTTGGCTTATGCAACTTCTATAGACGGTTTATTCCGGATTATAATCGAAGTATAATGCCCCTCTGCGAGGTATTAAAAAAGGGACGCAGCTGGATATGGGGAGATGTTGAACATCAAGCATTTGAAGATCTGAAAAGGAGATTCATTAATACAATAATGTTACATCATCCAGACTTTTCCAAACCTTATTATATCCAAACGGATTGTTCAGGAATAGGTTTAGCTGGAGTGTTGTTTCAGAAAGATGACCAAGGAAGCCCAAGGATCCTGGGATTTAACAGCAAAGCTTTAAGAGGAGCCGAACTTAATTGGACCACCACGGAACAGGAGTTCTTCGCAGTTATTAGCACAGTCAAGAAGTTCGAGACTTATCTCAGAGGGGCGAAATTTTGTGTACTAACTGACCACAAAGCACTCTTGTTCGTGCAGAATATGAAGTTATATAACAGCCGTATAACAAGATGGATATTATACCTAGAACAGTTTGATTATACTGTTGAGCATGTGGCGGGGCGATTGAACACAGCAGCAGATGTGCTCTCTCGATATTTGCCTAGTAGTGAGTTCATACAGGAAGAAAAAGCTGTATGCCCAGAGATAGCCTATCTGGGAACAAAACCTAATCGAGGTTTGAACGAACAAATCAAGCAACTAGATCGAATGCAAGAGGAAGATGAGTTTTGTGGCAAAAAGATCGAATTGACACAACAAGGCAAAAAGTCCAGATATTTTATAAAAGAAGGTAAACTGTATATCCAGTTTGGAGAAAGAGAGGTGATAGTGTTGCCGGAAATTATGAGAGAGGAGTTGATCAAACAAGTGCATCTAGAAATGGGTCACCAGGGAGCCTATAAGGTTATCAAGTACATTAAGGACAGGTTCTTTTGGCCCAATTTGGCAAGGCAAGTTAAGAAGCAAGTTAGAGGATGTCATATTTGTCAGTTAGCAAAATGCAACAATTTCAAATATGTGGGACCATGTAAATCAATAGTTACACAGAATATTGGGGACTTGGTAATGGCAGATTTGTATGGACCACTACCTTCAGGGGTGTTTGGTTTTCAGTACATTCTGGTTGTCCAGGATTCCTTCAGTAAATTTGTGAAACTGTTTCCGCTAAGAAAAGCAACGGCGAAAGCTTGTATCACCAAAATGTTGCAGTTTACGGAGATAATTGTACCCAAAGTAATCATGACTGATAATGGAAGGCAATTTAACTGTAAACTTTGGAAAGAAACATTAAATGGAATAGGTGTAAAGACCGTCTACACCACGATAAGAAATCCTCGACCAAACACAACTGAAAGGGTGAACAAAGAACTGGGACGGATGTTTCGAACATACTGTCATGAAAAGCATTCTAGTTGGGCCACTAGATTACCTGAAATTGAAGTACTATATAACAATACTAGACACGATAGCACTGGGTTTACGCCGTGTGAGATCTTGTATGGAAGATCGATCAACTTCTCATTTGACGAAGATCTGCAAGCCCAAAACTCAGCCTTAGATGTGGGAGAGATAAGAAATGAAGTTCGAATGAATTTGGAAAAGCAAAGCAAATATCGGAGAGAGAAGTTCGATAGGAGCCACAAGTTGATCCAATATCATATTGGAGACCTAGTCAAAATTCGGCGGCTAAATATTTCTAACAAGTTGCAAAAACACATAAGCAAATTTGATTTGTTATACGAAGGACCTTATCGGGTTGCTTCCGTCCCCTTCGACAATGTGTATGTTCTGGAGGATCTAGAATCGGGTCGAATTCGAGGAAAATATAATGCTATACATTTATCCAAATATTATAAACAAAAATATTTGTCTTAACTAATTATTGTGAATTGGAAATGATGAAAATCAAACTAATTATTGTGAATTGGAAATGATGAAAATCAAACTAATTATTGTGAATTGGAAATAATGAAAATCGAATTGATTATTGTGAATGTTTAAAGTTGTTGTTGCAAATGATTGTAAATATTTACTTTTTAATGCCTGATTATTGTGAATTAAAATTGTGCTATAAGAAACTTGAATAAGTACAAGTGCACTGAGTAGTGTTATGCTAAATGTTAACGTGGTTAACATACACGATCCCTGTGATTAATAAATATTTAAATTGAAATGTCAGAATTATAAAGAAAGGCGACATGCAACGTCTTTATTGTATCAATTTACTTGGGAGTTTTGGGTTACAAAACCCCCAAGTACATTGAAACAATGGAATATGTATAACATATTCAAATTTGTACTTAGTAGGTAAGTGAATTGTAAAGATTAAACACTGAACTCAAGGTTGGTAAATCAGTGTCTAATCTAAGAGAAAAATTGTTTATAATAATAAAACAAGAAGAAAAGAAAAAAAAAAAAAAAAAAAAAAAACTGTTGAATAAAAGGATAGCCGTTGGCGACAGGGAGTGGCACAATCAAATCGATTGTGGAAGATCGAATTTAGTACAAGTTGAAAAAAGACTAAATTCGAGTAGCATATTAAGTAAGACAAAGGTGGGACTTATGTCCGCGTCTCACCAGGTCATTAGCTTGGACTAATGAAGATTGTGAAACAATCGAAGTGTTTGTTGGGGAAGGAGGCGGCCACTTAGGGAAGAGTAGGAAATCAGAATTAATAGGTTAGAATTTAGGATAGGGACGTAGAGTTAGGTACTGTAATGTTTTGTATTATTAGTAGATAGTTGTGTTTGTTAGGAAAAGGAATAGAATTTATGTCATTTAGGAATTATTAGTGTTATAGTATCAGTAGTTAGGTAGTCAAATAAATTTTATTCCATTTAGGGATTTTAAGAGTTAGATTTAGTATAGGTAGGGAAAAATCACGAAGGCATAAAAAGAGAACTATAAGTACCCTGCAAAGGGGAAACAGAAATAGTTCTCTATTTTTTTGAGCTGAAAATAAATAGTGTCATTGTACTATAATAATAAACAATGGAAAAGCGAAATATTTGATGATGAAGATTGGGAGAAGGAAGACCGGAAACGGTCTTCAACAATTATTGTAACAATGTCGACTTATTTAGCGATGTCTCAGGGGCCTCTACGGCTTCGGATGTATATCACAAAAAGCTAAATTCAGAAGTCGTTTAAAAGCTGGGTGTCGAGCGTACTGACGATTGTATCGTTTACGTTTTCGATGCTCTAGCGAATTGCGCGTCAACTACAAGGTTAGTGGCGGTTTGTCATTTTAATGTGGAACTCATCTAATTCCGGGCGGAATCGTTTTTGTCTTGTTGATGGTAAACAAATGTTTTCAGTGAGTTCGACAAACTCGCAGGGTTAATTGGCTTAACACTTGGGTCGTTGCAATGGAAGAGAAGTAGTTGCAAGCAAGTGAATGATGCACATTGTGCACATTAACGAAGAACTTTTAAGTAAGTCTTCGAAAACTGATGAGGGGATCAGTAAGAAGAGATGGTTATTGTTCCACAGTACCTCGAGCGAGGGAAATAATAGATGGATCAATATTGATGAAGAGAGATGGTTATTGAACTACAGTACCTCGAGTGAGGGAAATAATAGTTAGTTCAAGATGTAAAACACACAATCCTATTGAATGAAATTTATTGCACCTAAGGGTTAAAAGGAAAACCTATGTAGAACAACGTGTGTCTGTTGTATGGCATAGAAAAGGTGGATTGGAAGTTTAAGATGAAGGGAATTTTAGCTATTTAAAATTTTTCTTCATAAATTCCGTCAAATTTTGGGGGCTGGATGTAACCCCACAACCCTAATGTAAAATAAAACTATGTCTAACAACGTGTGTCTGTTGAATGGCATAGAAAAAATCGAAATAAGGCTGAATAAAAATCATGGCGCGGAGCCGAAAATTTTATGTTTCCTAAAAAGCGAATTATTTATATGTGGCTGAGAGCAGACGATGCCAACGAACGAGCAATAGCTATCCCTGTGCATGGGAACTCCGAATACAAGGTTTAAAACCGTATTTGGACATTTTTCACTTCCGTTATACGTTCTTGTATTGAACTTTTTCGAATAACTCAAAAACTAAAAGAGATAGCGCCAAACTAAGAGCATATGTGTGATGCCGAGACCGACTTACATCTATATTGTGAGTTTCAGCAAAATTGGGGAACTTTGTTGGAAAATCCGTGTTGACCCTACGCGTACCGTCGATGCGACTCTCGAATATATGTATGGGGAAGGCAGCCGTCGGCCAGTGATGGTCGGAGGCGACAAGTATTAATGATAAAAATCATAATATGTTAAAGTTTGGATATTGACTGAAAAGTTCAATATAGGTTTGGAAAATATGAAAATATTTGCTATAACCAAAGTTACAGGCGCTGCTAAAAACTTCCCCTGTTCGTCTCTTACGCCGCCTAGCTTGAGACGACGGCATCCTGAGAGGCAAAGGGGCCACCCTTAAACCTTTATTGACTAATCCAAACTAACCAGTGTGGTCTGCACATCCTGGTAGAATATATTATGGTGGCTGAGTGGATGATGCTAGATAGCAGATACAGACGCCGGCTGGAGCCTATACCTCTAGAGTTACTTAACAGAGGACAAGCATACGTAGACCATCGGCCGCAACGCATTATGGATCTGGAACCTCTCACGAATCCGCGTTGTCTCCAATGCCGCTGTCCTAATAAGAACCACCTCACGTGTCGCCCAAGCACGCAGAATGGGGAGAGGAAATGGCAAAGGCCCATCCGCAATGTATTCTAACTATTAACGAGGGCCATGACTAGGGAAGAGGATTCGCGACCCTTTACCCCGGACATGGGCACTCAAAACCATGTCTGACGCTTGAAGATGTGGTATACCCGTCATTAGCTGATGTTGACACTGCATGCCCAGCTCTGAACCGCTGATTGATCGAGACACGTAGAGCAACTTGAATACATCTTCGCCGATGGGACTTGTCCACATCTGTGCGCTGTGGACCTCAAGATGCTTAGTATCGATGAAGGTCTTTCAAGTATTACCCCCGGTAGTGGCATCGGCGAAGGCTAATGACTCCTCTGAGACGCAAGTCTGCGGAGCGACTTTCTGTGAAGTTTTCTGCTCTGGACGTGAAACTGCTCGAGTTATGCTCTAATTAATGTATAATCACAAAGCAGAATAAGACCCGAATATCGTAAAGCGATATCAGTGCATATGATTGTAAATGCATCTGCTAAATGGGCTTTGGTGAATGAATCTATGACCACATGCTGCTGTGGCTTAGATCACGCTAGACAAGGGATAGTTATGCAAGCCCAAAAGAGTAGTGTCCCCAAAAGGACCGGGTGCATATAGCACCGTTCCCTTCAGAGAAATATTGTTGCACTCAGCGAAGGGAACATGGAGCATACTCGAACCAGTGGATCAGTTCGGCAGGAGATGAACAGAGAGTTGGGAGTTATTTAATATGTTTAAATAAGTATTTAAATGTATATATAAGGGGTTATATTCCCTTCACTCCCATCGAACGCAATACGTCGGACACTTCGGTGGAAGACCAGGATTAGCCTCCTAAAAGGTTACCACAGCGGCTCAGCCGTATCGGGAACGCTACGGCTAGTATCGATTGGACGTAGTCCACTAGCTTCGGCTTACCACGAGAAGCTTATGCTTTCAACGAAGAGACTTTGGTCTCCAACCAACGCTTAAGGCGCACCGGTCGGACCAGAGTCCGCTGTAGACAATCCTTCGGGATTGTCTATTTTTTTAACCTTTTCCTACACCTCTGTGGTGAGGGGAGGTCAGGAGCGTTCTGGAGGACAGAATGGGCAGTGTCTCACAGAGAGCGCGTTGGCAGGGCGTTTATTCTCGCTCGCCTCGTAAATGCTTTAACAGTTGGTTTGCTGTAAAGGTGTGAGCGTATCGGGTCTTTGCTTCTGAGCTGTTGTCTTGCTCGGGATCTGGGGTCTAGCAATCAACTAGCTGAAGGAACTAAAACTAGTTCCTTCGTCAGGGCTGGATCTTGCTGGATCTTGCTGGATCTCTTGTGGGATGGTAGTAAGGAAGACACAGAGAGATTATGTAACTGTATTTTTCAATACGGTTGACATAGCTTAAGGAGAAGGTTGCCCAGGGCGAGGGCAAGAGTGGCCGTCTCCGAGCAGTATCATTAGAGAGACTTGGAGCACGGCTATTCTGTTGAGGAAGAGAGACTCAACGAAAGTTCTTATGAGAACTAGAAGCTCATAATGAGCTAGAGCTTCCAAGGAAGCTCAGGTCGATAAAAGACCAAAACCTGGGGCGATACGCTATGTAGGAAATACATTGTTCATTCAATGATATTTCCTACTTTTTATAACTTCCCTGATGATCGAGCAGGGAGGAATTGATAGCTAGGAATTACATAGATGTTGTACAGAGACACTTTGTTTAATTTCGTAGTTAGAATGCCCAAGAAAAACGAGCTCACTGTAATCTTCTAAAAGAGCTTGGGTTACTCACACAAAGTAGTACGATTCCGCTACTAGATGATCATTGGCCAATTTTAATTATTATAGAGATCAAGTGTGCAGTTACAAGGGAAAGGCCGCCGCCGCGCCGTGTGGCTCCCGACATTAGAATCAGACCAACACATTTTTACAAGGTGACAAACCCTGCGTTCCGAGACGCGCTGAAATCGAGTTTAGCGCACTCAAAGCGCGTACCGAATGACTGTCATACAATCTGATCGCTGACGGCGCTGACAGTTTGATTCGAAAGTGATTTAAGCGCGAATCCGAACGCGGCCAAAGGGATTTGGGTTTATACCTATCGCATCGTAAGAATGCCGTCCTGACAGCTGTCATACACGTACAATTTTTCTTCTGTCTCTTTTGCACCCATTTGGTTTTCATATTTCCTGCCTGCTGTCAGGACGGCATTCTTACGATGCGATTGCTATAGTCTCAGATAAGCGACAGGCTGGCAACCTGTCACTAGGTGCACTATGAAACATGCAGATTTGTTATGCCGAATCTTAACCCAAAAATATTGCCATTATGTGGTTTTAGTGTGTGCACCTTGGGAGCCCACTCAAGCTCTGTTCACCCCTTTTGGGATATGAGCGTGATGTTATGTGTGTATATATTTACGTTTTTTACTGCTGTAGAAAGACTAACTTACCATAAAAAAAACGGTAGCCAACAGAGCAGAAATGCGCCAACGATTATCCCCAGTGTGCGCGCGGCTTTATGTTCTGCTCTCCAAGACTTGCCAGCTGCTCGGAGCGTGGCACCTAGACAAAACAATTAAGTATCATTAATAATTTAACTTTTTACGATTGCTAATAATATTTTATACCCAATTAACTTAAATAAGAATATTCTGAAACCTATAAAAATTCGGTTTAAACCCTTTGCGTTAGTGATCAGTCCATGAAATTTGATGAAACTGAAGAAATCCTATTGATAAAATCGATCGTTTAGTAGGCACGACTATTATTTATCGTCTGACAACTTAGTTGTCCTTAGGAAAATTGTCAAGTTTCATAAACTGGGTAGTTTCACTTTCACCAATGTTTTTTTTCATAATACTGTATGTTTTTCTTCTGATTTTTTTTAAATGGACTAATTTGATATTTCTTCCAGAGTGGTAATATAGCGGGCGTGGACTTGATTTTTCTTCTTCTGTTTTTGCCAAAGTTAAGCCGCAAGTAAAATATTATTTTGGACCAAACAATAATTTCGGTGTTCTCACTTTCCGTATCAAAAAACACTAATTGTATTATTTTACATTCGTATAAAACGTTACCAAAATACATTTTACAAAGTACCGTCAATCAATATTCGTCAATTTACGCCCGAACTGTTGGAACTTTTACCATCTACCCTCGATTTCATTAAATAAACCGCCATTTAAATTCCGAAGCCTTCTGTTTGAGTAGGACTTACTGATCGGAAACTTTGTATTTATTTCATTAAATTCGGTACAAAAGGCACCGGGAGAATAGTTTTAGGAACCTACTCTGTTTATTCGAATTTGAAAATTTAAATTAATAAAACTTTTTGATTGTTATTTTAGTGAATCAGAATTCCTTAAATTTAACTTCAAACTCATTTTTAACACTCTGTCAAAAACACTAGATTTAAGTATATCAAGTCCACGCCCGCTATTATTACCACTCTGGTAGAAATAGCGATTAGTACGTTCACGTAAATAAACAGATTTGTCAGGGTTCAGAATCAGAAATATAATTATTTGTAGGACATCACAACACAGAACACATACAAAAAACAGCAGTTAAATAAAACAGATACAAACAGCTAAATTTTTTGTAAATTAAATCATAAATAAACAACAACAGAAACAGAAATAAATGATTATTGATTATAATAATTCCCCAAAAATACGTTGATTTGATGTTTAATGACCCGGATTTGACTTAACGACCCTATTTATAATAATAAGCTAAGTACTTAGCTTACCTAACCTAGGAAGCACGGAAAAAACTCTAGATTATTTCCTACTAGCTAGGCGAGAAGAATTTCAACCGCAACCGGTTTTAATTTCAACCGCAATTTCGACATAATGTGCATTTGTTTTCTGAAACCGATTGAAAATTACCAATATTTCAACCTTTCCTCATTTACCCCGTATATAATGGGCCATTACGGCGACCACATTCGGCAACCAAATATTTCAACAGCCTCGCAATTTGCGCTTTCGGAACGGTATACGACCGCAGATGAATGCGTATACTTATTAAAGGTGTTACCTACATTGTTCGGCAGATGTTACAGAAAAATTAAATCATATTCATTTGGTGAATAGACTGTAAACATAAATATAATATGCATTCTATTAAGTTAGGTAGAGGTTAACAGCCTCCGCCAAGTGGTCGAGATGTCTCGACGCCATTGCGGAGATTCAGTTTGGTTAGGACACTGCAGACTGAATCACCTGATTGTCCAAAAGGAATGATGATTCCGTCCTGCGGAAAGCACGTTAAACCGTTGATCCCAGCTACTATCTAGTCGTTACACGAGCCAAGTCAGTGGCCTTTGGCGGCTCTATAACACTGACACCAGGGTTTGTGAGGTCGGTTGTCAAGCTTACAACCCACACGATGAAGATGATGATGATTAAGTTAGGTAGTATAGAGTAGTCAAGGTATATTGCTGTGATTGACGTCTTCTTCTTTTCGTGTCGATTCAGCGACTATGGACGATAGCAGACCACTCTGCCAGGGAGACGGCATTCGTAAAAGCTACGTGATGTTGCCAGATCATATACTCGTACGTCCCCTCTGAGGGATTCAAGTCTACCCTAAGTTAGGATTTCGATGTAAGGATAATCAACCGTTGGCCCGGTGCAGATTGGTCGATTTTATACACAATCTTTGAATTTCTTCGCAGACGTATGTGTTTGTTCCTTTTTTAGGTTTTCCTTCACCGTAAAAACGTCAAACATATCGAAATTAGAAAATACATTCGTACGTGGTGCGGTTCAAACCCGTTTCCCCTGAACGAGAGGTAGCGAGCGACTTTACTACACCACCAACCCTCTAATGGAATACCTATTTAACTGTATGTCCACACGATGAAGAATAAGAAAAAGAAGAACTGTATGTTTTATGTCACTCTTGATCAGAAACCAGTGCCTAACACCACTCAAGTCAATACACTTTATGATTGATGAACGTGTCTGCCTATTTCCTATCAATTTCTGGGTGGCCATCATTAATAATCTAAGGATTATATTAATAACCGTGGGTTATGTTTTGACACAGACTTATGTGTTGATATTTGACTTGAAATATGTGGGTACTGGTTAGGTATAACGTTTTGTATTAAACTCTAAAGCGTAGGTAGTAAACAACTATGTATTTCAATTTTAACTTTAAGTTTGTCTTTATTCAACATTAAAAATTTCATCTAAAGTTAAGAAATAATTTTATTGGCCGCAATGGGCCAGCCTAGAAGCCCTTAAAATTAAGAAAAAAAAAAGAAAGCTGATCTGTTAAGCTCTCTGTAGAGTGGTTTTTGACGAGTGCTACCTGAAACTTTGCTACGGATATTATATACAAACATCTGGCCTTGAAAACAACACCAGTAAGCAAAAGTCTTCTAAAGATACTAAAACCTTGGGAATTCTACAGGTAACCTAACCTGGCCCAACCATTAAAACATCTTTGTCTACGAATAAATACATAATAAATATTTATCGATATGCTTCTTTATTATTTAAGTCCACCCGACAAACAAATTACGAATGCCAAGGTTGACCATGAATGGATAATAACCAAATTACATAGTCTTGTTTGAAACTGATATAGAGTAGGTACCTACATAATAATTATGTCAAAAGAAATCAATACTTATAATGAGACATGCTCCAATAAAATATACAGGGTGTGAGTGACAATAGTAGTACTCCACAAAATTGTAGGGTATGTTCATTGCTCTGAATCATAACAATACCGGAGCTTATTTCTTTTTAATAACAATGAAAGTTTTTGACGCGTCTATAACAAACAAATACCTATTCTATTCATTCGATAATGAAGAGCTGGCACATGAAGGAAAGCCTCCGTTTGAAGCTTCAAACAAAAGGATGCCTCGAGGAAAGAATCATTTGAAATTTGAGTCGAAGCGTGTAGGTTTGCCGATCATCCAAGAGATTTGTAAGGAGAGCAAACCATGTGAGACGCTCTTATAAGTCTAAATCGTAATAGGGATTTGTAATATTATAGGGAACACAATATCTGCGTAATACTTGGTTGTATTATATCTATGTTACAAGCGTAGTCAAATTATTATTATGTATAACGTTCTGATTGTTTAGTAACTTTAATGGATTTCTGTTAGAATATAATTTTGAAATTGAATTGGACAAGTTTTTATGATGACATTTAAGATATTTTGTGTCTGATTGTTCCTACCTATCACCTAAAAACTTGTTTTGGGATTGGTTTTAAAAGTGGTAATAGTTTGACATACAAAATAAATATGATTATAAAAAAATATAATTTGGTATTGGAATGTGGGATTCATTTGGAATAAATTTGATAATATGTGATGGTGTAACCATTATTTTTATTTATGACAAATCTCGTATGGATTGTAACCTAATAAGTCAATAACTGACCTCACGAATCCCTTGTGTTGGAGGAGAGAGAGTCTTACTGCATAAAAAACTTAAAAGGGATTATAGCAAAGGGGAAATGAAGTCAGATGAAAAGTTGCCGACGGGTCACTTTTTAAAGGAAATTAGTCACCACACCGCTTAGAATTGAGTTTTACAGTTTTTACCTCGTTTCTGTAGATTTAAGTGGAACGGTTGAAAAAGAGCCCTTTATTAATCGCGATGATGACGTTTATGTAGTTTTTGACCCAGAAAAAGGGTAAAATGTAATGGAAAATTCTTGGAAAGTAATTTAGAAATGGTTCAACAAAATACGTATTTATATTTGCGAGCATGCCGAGAGTGGTTTTATAAAAATAATGTGATGTCCAATGTTTGACCTGAGTAACTTGATCACCACTGATACGTTTAGCTACACTTACTTATGTATATAAAAAATACCAAATAAAAAATACCTTGTGCATTTAGTTCCGTAGCAGCTTTTGCCAGATCCTTACTAGCAACTGCAGAAGAACAGCTAGGCCTCCATCCAGCAGGTGGTTGTCCACTCGAAGATCTCTTGTTTGATCCTCCGGAGCAGTAGCCAGAACTGGCAGTGTCACAGCTCACGTTTACTGATTTCCTCGGACTTGCTTCTTTACTTGCACACACGTCTCCTAAAGACGTCATAACCACTTCTCCACCAAATTCTGTCTCTTCTGGACATTCGGTAAAGGTGCTGTAGTTTGGACTGATGTCCGAAGGTCTTCTATCAGGATGAAGGTAGTGTGAATGATGTGCTACATGAGATGTATGTCGAATATGGACTGAATTTAAAAGTATATTCGATGACGTCCTTGTTAATGCTTCTCTCTGTCTTATTGCTTCTCTGAATATTCTGCAGTACATCGATATCATGACTATACTTGGTATCCAAAACGATACGCTCGATGAAACAATCGCGTAAACCATGTTCACATCGAAACTGCAATGATCGTCTTGTCTATTTCGTCGATGTTCCTCTGTCGTGTACCATCCCATGAAGATCGGTACGAAACTTATAAATGCTGGCCAGAGCCAGACGTTTGCTAGAGTAAAGCAGACGGTTCTGTGTGTCATTGTTACGGGATATTCTAGAGGGCGGACGATAGCATAGTATCTATCGACGGATATGCAGCAGAGATGAAGAATGGAAGCGCTGGAAAAGTAAACATCGAAGGAGTTGAATATATCACAGACTACAGGCCCGAAGAGCCAGGTATCAAAAAGTTCCATACTGGCGTTGAATGTCATCGCGCACAAAGCGACGAGCATGTCAGCGACAGCCAAACTAACGACGTAATAATTGGTGAGTACTCGAAGTTTTCTGTGGCGATGGACTGAAATGATGACCAAGGCGTTGCCGAAGAGAGCGCCGAAAATGATGATTGTGAAGATGAGGCCCTGAAAAGAAAAACTATCTATTAAAATCTTAGAAAATTATGAACCACAAAAATATATTAAACCCTATAAACAAAACTAACGTCAATTCGCTACAACCACTTCTTGTCATTTGAACTGATTTAAAGAATAATATTACTGCGGTTGCAAATTAAAAAAGTTTTTAAATGGAAAGACGTCTGCGTTTTTGAATCAAATTACAGTAGGTATTTTATTTTGATTAAACGATCAGAGAATATTTCTAAGCTAGTGGAGAAAACGTACAAATATTTTAGGAACATAGCATTTACAGTCTCTGAAAGTGGAAACTGTAATACTGTTGGGAAACAATTTTGCGACAGCTGCGTCGTCTGCCAACTTTTTGTTACTAACTCGACACCTGGGTCTCCTATTCGTTTCCCGGAAACATTCTGGTCAACACTTTGTTGTGCTCAATGTTGCCATTGAAAATTTTGCGCTAAAGAGGGTTTCATTCATTCTGATATTACGAATATGAAAGTATTAACTTTGTGGCCGCGGCTACGCTAACGTGGTGTTTAGATTTTCCCATTATTCCTTTGTGTTAATCCAGGCTACAAACTATCTTCATTTCAAATTTCATCCAAATCCGTTGAGTACTTGAAGCGTGAAGGCGGAATAAACATCCAAACATCCAAAATATATTTTCACATTTACAATATTATGTGATGTGATGTGATGATTATTGCTTTGTCCTCATTTCTAGTATCTATTGGAGTATCGAATAGTCGTGAATAAGGAGCCGGAAAGTGACACAAGTTACTTTCATAGCGAGAAAAATATTACTCCCATGAGAAAACCCGAAACCAACAGCCAGAAAGCAAAATTAGGATCAGATCAAGCAAGAGATTGCCGCAAAATTTTGTCCCATATTGCAAAAGATACCCAAACTGCAAATGGTTCGTTCTTGTTATACAAAATAATTACATAGCATAGCAGATAAGTAAGACTAGACGTATTTTAAGTATGAGTATAGTATCATCTGTTAAAATGTATCATCATGAATAAGATCATCGTCCCCACCAACATTAGGGCGATTAAGCCTTAGTCGACAACACTGGACAAGTGCGGATTGGTCAACTTCACACACAACCTTTGAATTTCTTTGCAGGAGTGTGTAGGTTTCCTCGACATTCGAAAGCACATTGGTACGTGGTATGGGGATCGAACCCGTGTCTCCCGAAAGACAGCGGTCCGAACTACTAGCCCACCGACGACGGTCGATTAAAATGCATACTTCATATTTTTTTGCAGTAACAGCCTTATACAACCAAAAACCAGATCTTTTTCATGACTTTCTCAATATACCCATAGCCAACTCATCACACAAAGGATCGACCGCGTCGTATTTTCCCCATCTACCTATATAGTTACTACCCATTCTGTTAGTGACTAAACTATTATTCTAGTCACGTGTCCTATGATGGATTCCTAAAGGAGAGCGGATAGCGATCTTAAGTGTGAGTTATAAGGTTCATGTAACGGAACGGTGGTTACAATCAAGCACGTCGAGATTGAGTGGTAGTCGTAAAGCCCTACAACGCAGACATTTTCCAATAACAGAGTTAGTACTTAGTAGAGTTTCCAATAAGGAAACAATTGGATCTTGAATCATCATCAACAGCTCATTTAAATCCCCACCAAGGGGCTCGACCCTGCCCTATATAAAGGATTTCAGCCTGTGCCATTGCTGTTAAGCAAGCTGACTCAGTGCGTATGTAAGCAGGTTTCCTCACGATCACCGTAAGAGCGTTGAATAAACGTACATGAATTAAAAAGTTGAAAACACATCGGTATGTGAAGTAGTCGGGCCAAAGGCAGCAGCTTACTTCACTACCGATGCATTAAATAGTTTACCTTAATAATGAGCAATAATGTGTGATCCCAGGTGAATGCGGACGCGGCAGCAGCAGCCACGGTGGAGTGAAGGTCCCCGGGCGCCGGCTCTGTGCCGCGCCCGCGTCTTTCTACCTCGCCGAGAATACCGCCATCTGTGAACAAGAACATGAAGGTTTATGATACTAACTAATATTTTTTAATGTTGAAGGCCTGAAGACCAAGATATTTAACCAATGTGTCCTTCTGATCCTCACTTACAGTGCCGAAACATGGACGCTCACTAAGCAAAATATGCACAAAATCAAGGTGAAATTAAGGTGACAAATGGAGCGTTCTATGTTAGGTATCTCACTCGTTGACCGCATACCAAACGTAGAAATTCGTCGGAAAACTAAAGTCGAAGACGTAGGTAAGCGGATAACGACACTGAGGTGGAGATGGGCGGAGCACTTGGCTAGACGGGACGACGGACGGTGGACCAAAGCAGTCACAGAGTGGTGGCCTAGAGGGGCGACAAGGCCAGTGGGCAGACCACCAGCCGGATGGTCAGACGATATCGTCAAGATGACGGGATCTCACTGGATGATGCTGGCACAAGACCGTGAGAGTTGGCGCTATAGAGAAGAGGCCTATACCCAGCAGTGGGTTGATGTGGGTTGAGTATGATGATGATGATGAATGCAGTCAGAGTGTATTAGACAAGGTGATCTGCGCTTTTATTACGCTTGATTGGTTACAGTTCCATTTAAGTTTGACCAACGATATTTAAAGAAGATGTTGGCCCAGATTCCAACAGTTACACTATAATTCTTACTCTAAAGTTCATCTATCCTTTTCAATTCTTTGAATAATGAAAAGAAAAGAAGATGTACGAATGACAAGACTTAAATTAGACGTACCCCTATAAAAGTTCACGCGTGTATTCTTGGATTTAAATTATTTGATTGATTGATGCGTTTTTAAATGTAGGTATATCCATTCAAGTATTCATCTCCAACGTCTAGAGAGTGTGAAAATAACCCAAACGATGTTTTTAAATTACAATTATGTAACTACCTACGTTATAAAAATAAACTTGTTTGTATATAATATTATAATTGTAGTAATTTTTTCATACATAAATTTGAATGCCTTTGTTACCTAAATTCTACGAATAACCTAAATAGAATGAAAATATTTCGATTTTAAAACAACTTTAAAATTAAAGAGTTTATTAGTAGGCGCCACATTATTTATACGTCATAGGGTTTTTTTGTAAAATTCTGAACGACGACGCCGCATTGAAAAAGCGCTAACATTTTGTCTGCCGCGTATTTTAAAAGCCGGCTAAGAGACGAGATGTACCAAATGCGGATGTAGCCGCTGTATCGATCGGTAAGTAAACACTTAAGCGCTGAGTAGCTTAGAGGCTCGAAGTTTAAGCCCCAGTCTTTCAAGTGTAAGGTCGGGGCACAGCGAAAAACATTGTACCTACATTTTAATGTAAAAGCATGCTTGGATTCCGCGATGTCTTTTGTTTTTGGTTTTACCTTAGTCTTACCCAATGGAAAGTAACAACGAAGATTTAGGATGCCGAGAATCAAGATGGCACCTAAAATGACCCAAGGGGATAATTGAATTCGGAACTTCTCCAAATTCAAGTACAAAGACTTATATAGAAATAATTTGATTTTAAATCATTGGTAGCGAGTTACACAGTCACGTTCTAATCCTTAATTTAAGTTCGTCAGTCCTTTTCACCTTTTAAAGACTAAATAATAATAAAAAGGGACAGAAATGGCCATTCTAATATTAGAGCTGTCAAACATCGAATTAGAACCTTCGCGTCGATTACATAATTTTAGAGAGCACGTAAAACACGCAACTTAAAATCTCAGCTTTGCCTTTATTTTAGGTTATCATTAATTTAAAGTAATATAATTCGTTCATCTGAATTCATCACCTCTCTTTGATAGGTCATAAAAACGAAAAAGCTGGATTTTAAAATAAGAATTAGAGCATGATTTTTCAAATCGGGACCATTATATATCTATTTTCTTGTGGACTGTAACGGGCCGTTGATGATGTTGATGATATAATATGTATTTTACTATAGCAAAAAAAAAAACTTTTAGAGTCTTTAGCATAATAACCTAGTATCTTATATAGAACGAAAGCACTAGTAGAAATAGCTCACATAAAATGTGTGTTTCAACAAACTGTCTCTCTTTATTTACCCAAAATTAAGCTTAGTCAGTTCGCCACGAAGGTCCTTTCCGCATGGAGCCACAGAGGCTCCCGTCCTGAATTCGGGATGTGTTTCCCGTTTTGCGCTATTTCGTCTGATTTATGACTCTAAGTACTTAGTAAGTACGCAGTGAACGTACTGTCGACTGCGCTAAAGTGTAACATTATTAGGACAAGCTGGAATTTAACATGAAAAATTTAAAATTTACTTCAAAAATTAACCTTATTCGCCAATCTTGTAATGTGTCGCGTTTCTTAGCAAATGATAGAGTTTGATGATTGTCGCACGGATTCTATAGGTATAATCAAATCTTAATCAAAATATGTAAAAAAAACAGCTAAAGTGGTAAAGAATTATTGTTCAAATACATTTAAAAAAATGAAACGTTGGAATGAGATCCTGATTCCTTTTTAGGGTTCCGTAGCCAAATGGCAAAAAACGGAACCCTTATGGATTCGTCATGTCTGTCTGTCTGTCTGTCCGTCCGTATGTCACAGCCACTTTTTTCGGAAACTATAAGAACTATACTGTTGAAACTTGGCAAGTAGATGTATTCTGTAAACCGCATTAAGATTTTCATACAAAAATAGAAAAAAAAAACAATAAATTTTGGGGGTTCCCCATTCATAGAATAGGTCTTCAAAAATGATATTGAGGTTGCTAATACCATTTTTTTCTAAACTGAATAGTTTGCGCGAGAGACACTTCCAAAGTGGTAAAATGTGTGTCCCCCCCCTGTAACTTCTAAAATAAGAGAATGATAAAAGTAAAAAAAATATATGATGTACATTACCATGGAAACTTCCAACGAAAATTGTTTTGAACGAGATCCAGTAAGTAGTTTTTTTTAATACGTCATAAATCGTAAATCGTAAGTTACAACTAACTACAAGAACTTTTATGTTACTTGCTGCTACGGAACCCTTCATGGGCGAGTCCGACTCGCACTTGGCCGCTTTTTTTAAGTCGGTATAAGCACTTCAAAAGACAAAATGTTACGATTTATTGAGAACTGACTGTACATTCGGTTGTTTTTGTTTTTCATCTTTTATAAATATTATATTTGATTTAAATTTGCACTTTACTGTACTATAGTACAGAAAAAAAGAAAAAGAAAGAAGAAAATACACAATTATTTTCGTTAAGATAAACAAAAAGGCAAAAAAGTTACCTTCTTTTTACGTTTCGCAAGCGGTTTACTGAACGAGGTAGGTAATTTGTTAACATTTTCGACGATTTTTTGCGGCTGGCAGCGAAAATTTATGTATTGACCTAATAAAGTCAGTGGATAATTTAAAATATTCAACGGAAGCGGGTCACGGTGATAATACCAAAATGTACATTTTCCACATACATAGTTGATACGTACCTACTATTATACAATAAGTGTTTTTGTTTATTACATAAGTAACGCAAGATCTCTCAGGTTGTGTAGGAAGCTGAGTAAACAACTTTTATTAAACATTTTTCTGATGGTCTCCATTCTGTTTTGATCAGTTTGCATTAAAAAACAGCCTACGCGGCCGAGTGGTTGAGATTTCGACGCCCATTACGGAGTTTCGGAGTGTTCGGTGAGGACACTATCAAGCAAAAATCTCTTTGTGAGACTTTCCCCAGTTTGGTTAGGACGTTGCAGGCTGAATCACCTGATTGTCCGAAAAGAAATATGATTCCGTGCTTCGCGTTGGTCCCGGCTACTATCTAGTCCTTACACGAGCCAAGTCAGTGGCCTTAGGGGGCTCTATAACACTGACACCAGGGTTTGTGAGGTTGGTTGTCGACATTACAACCCACACGATGATGATGATTAAAAAAAACATATTTTAGAAAAGTTATTCAGATTCACTGACCAAGAAATACAATAACTAAACAACAATACAATTACTCCACAGGTTTTGTGTTTTTACTTAACACGTTGTTTTGTACAGCCTGTATTTTGTGATTGCAAAATATAATACTTTAATGCACTAGATAATTAATCTGTGGTTTACGATAATCTACAAACAAACATCAATGGCCCGTTACAGTCCACTGCTGGACTATGAGCCTCCTCCGTGGAAGGTTTTGCCATAATCTCCACGCTTGGCAGGCGGGTTGGAGATCGCAGATTAAAAGGTTACTGTATCAGAGAGCGCTGGCTGCCCGTTCCCTGTTCAATGTGTACGATAATGTTACTAACAAAATAATTCCTGGCTGCCAAATTAAATATGGTGTTAATACTGAAACCAATTACTAATGCAATTGTATTTCTATAAAAAAATATCACTTAGTTCGATAGTATGCGGCGCGCGATATTGTAACATTCCTTTGTCTACGGCGCTTATAGTCGCCTGCGTCGCTTCGTCAATACATCTTGACAGCAGCATACGAGGGGAGGTTTTTTGCTGTCAATACGTCTTGACAGCCGCATAAAAGGGGGAATTTTAGAAAAAAAAGTACTTTCATTGGCATTTCGATCATTACCTGTGGAGTAATTGTATTGTTGTGTGGTGAAATTAAATTTTGATTGAAACCACAGTGATGATTGATTTTTATTAATCAATATCTTTGAGTCAACCTATTGGCTATTTTCCCAAATAACATTATCAAACACACAACCCTTTTAAAATGTATTCACCGAACAATGAGTATTTTTATCTTTTTAATTTGCTTTTAGCCCTCAAGGCAGTTTTATCTCCCATTTACACGATGTAAATCCACTAAGAAAATCTAATATTGGCGTCGTGTAAGTAAAAACAATCCATTACAATGGACTGAAAACCTGAAAAATTTAGGAATACAATGGATCTTTTGATTCTATAGATTATTATTGTCACAGATTACGTCCGTTAATGAAATATCGAATATTTAAAATGCGAAAAATGAAAAATTTTTGATTGATTCTTTATTTGTGTTTTATTGCCTTAATGTTGGGTGTGTGTATTTAGTGGATTGGCTCATCAACGGACTTTGTTTGAATGCTCCATTACGCAGAGTCAAGCAGCAACTAGTCAGTCAGCTAGTTTGACGTTAGCGATACACAAGGTTATGTGTGAAATTGACCAACCCGCACTTGACCAGCGAGCGTGGTCTACTATGACCTGATTGTCTTTCTTCGGGGTAAGCTCGAGCCCCTTAGTGGGGACATATATGAGTTGTTGATGATGATGATGACAAGTGCAATAAAATTGAGCTAAGACTATAAATTCAAATAGTAAATGAAACACTAATATTTAGCCCATGTGTAAATAGAAAAAATCTTTATGTAGTACGAGAAAGTTCCTCGTTTGTGAAAAACAAAAGTAAAGGCGAACTGCTAAAAACGAACAGGTGTGCATATTTATTTGAATGGGGGTAGTAGGTATATTTTGTTAAGTGTACGCCTCGTTTAATGATGTAGGTTAAAACGCCCCGCAGTTAGGGTTGCCATCTCTAAAATCTTCGAACCAGGACAAGAAGCGTATAAACCCCGGATTTCATAGCTTATAACCCGGACACTTCAACATACAACTTTTTTGCCTGATCTCGAAAATATTTCGCAGTTGACAGCACCTAGTGCAATCCTAAGAATTGTGACAAATAATGATTGCTTACTGTATGAACTTGAACCCGGACCACAAATAAAACCCCGCCTGGACGCTCCCCGGACGCCCTCTAAACTGGGACAAATGCAGGTAAACCCGGATGGATGGCAAGCCTACCCGCAGTGTGCTTTTGCGGATGAAGTTTCAGTGGTTTGGTCACCTCAAAGTTAGCTTTAAGCTTAGGGTTAAGCACCTACTATTCCAGTAGAGTGGGTACTCTATTGGAATAATGGCATCGTGGCCATTTTGCGCGTTTACCACAATTCACTTGCGCCGACATAAAATAATAAAAGAAGACTCAAACACCTTTCGGTCGCATTCGAAAATCGTGGCCATTTTGCGCGTTTACCGCAAGTCGCCTGCGGCGACAGAAAATGAATAAAAAAGGCTCAAAAACAAAAATCTTTCGGCTACTTTCATAAATAGATAAAAAATAAATGAAAATTACGAATTGCATGATAATATGCTAAAGTCAAATAATGCTAAAACTTCGATAGAGTGATTTTTTGGTTATCTTAATACATATTTTAATTTCCACTACTGATTATTTCCAAAAAACGTTAACTACTGAACAAAGCCCTCTAAAATTTTCCTCGATAGTTTAAGATTATTTGTTTTGAACATGTCATATACAAACACGCATTAAGGATTGTTTTTTTAAATTACAAAGCTTTACAATGCAGTTTCTAGCAGAGAGACAAGTGCATGTAAATCGATTTAGTAATTTTTGATAGTCTTTCTATTCGCGTTGGATCGAGCCGTTTGGTTTTGGCTACTATCCCAGATAGTGCTCGTAAAAAAAGATATAAAAAAAACCAGCCCTGTTTGGATTAGTTTAAGCACTCTGATTTTCAAATAGTTACGCATGTCATTAAGTATGTATTAATTAAGTATGTTAAATTCTAGTACACGTTCTTGTCATCCCACTTTAATTAAGTGTCTCACACAACACATTGGTTGGCTGGAAGAGATCTCTCTTTAAAGATAAGCTCGCCTTTGCTACAGCTATTAATAAAATAATTTCTGTATAGTGTACTATTGCAATAAAGAATATAATAAGTTTTTTTTAAGATTTTTATCTAAATTCTTTTGAATTTGCAATTTTTTATCGATTTACACTTGTTCATCAAACCAAGATAGAAATAGCGCCATAGGCACACCCGTATCATTAAAATTTTAGTTTTTTGAATGTTAACATCATCACATGTGAATCAATTCACTTTGTACTATACGAAATCGACCAATCCGCAAAGGGCCAGAGAGATCAAAGACCTGATTGACTTAATTCTCTATACCTTCGGCGGGGACCTGTATGAGCTGATAACAATATAAAAAGGTACCAAAATGCCTTGTTACATAAACCAGAAAGATTTCGTTACAATACAAGGTCTCAGCGCACATTATTTACCTCTAGCACCTCGTTCACACCCTCACGTTTCCAATATCGATGGCCGAAGAATAAAACTGCGCGCCTAATCCATACAGGGTCTCAAGGGGATTACCCTAGCGTTTCCACGTGAGAAAATCTAGAAAATATTGTTGTTTTACAAAATGTGATTGTTAGACCTTTAGGTTTAAAGATTCAGGTCTGTAAAAATTTAATAATTCGTCGGTCTGATATTTTGTTACAGATTTTTTGCTTTGCCGCTTGGCTATTCATATTTTATTCAAGATGGTTTTTTGCTTATAAAATTATAAAAATAGGAACCTTTGCTGCTGAAAAGAAAACTCGGCAGTTATGAAACAACGAATTTTAATATGAATTTTCTGTTCTATATTAATTCTGTGACTGAGGTATTTCATGAGTTTTACTGAGGGAAACATAATGCGTAATTCTGAATTAAAAAATAAATAAGTACATAATAATATAGTTTTCTGTGTGTGCAACAAAGTACGTTCTGTTCTATTCTAAATAAATAAAAAATAAACGCGTTTGTACCCACAAAAACAAACGGACAAAAATTTATAAAAATAAGTATTTTTCAATAAGCAATCATATTTTTTAATATAATAATTATAATAATAATAAGACATTTATTTGCAGTACACAAAACAAAACACAGAGATCAAAAAGGCACATCAACAAAATAAAATTAATAATTATAGTTTATTATTGTTACAGAAAACGTCTGTTAACGAAATATCTAATGATTATAAAGCGAAAAGTGAAAAATTTAATAATTTATTATTATTTTTTTATTATTTAAAATTTCAAACTTTTTTACACAAAAAATTATTGTAGGTAATTTTACTACGTTAGCTAGCACCTCGTATAACAAATACAATCCTTTACCCGGGTTGCGTATTACCGAACCCCCAGCGAGCCATAAAATTGGCTCCTGGACGTTATCCAAGATCCGAAAGAGGCCAAGATGATGACCTTCATTCCAGCCAGCTGCCATCGGTCGATGTAAGTTTGTTATTATGCGGCTCAGAAAAATCTTGCCTGAGTGAATCAGTTTTATGAGGTTTTGTGCTAAGGTAGTTTACGTCAGACGGTTTATATGTAAGTTTATCATTTATTTTATTTACTGTTATTTGTACTTTATAGGCAATCAACTTGTTACACTCTTCCTATTTTTATTAGTACTGTTTTTATACTCTAGTTTACTTGGTAGAGATGGTCGTTATGGTTGTTGAAGTTGTTACCAAGCTGCTTTTTTGTTGACCTTCATATGTAATTTTATGTATTTATTGTCGTGTAATGTTTTTGTGTCATTTATCGTGTAAAATTTTATGATAACACGCGTAAACATGCGTGTACAGGTTTTACTGCAATACTTTTATCATAAAACACATGGTGGTGTTCAAGTCGCAACAGCTGTCTCCTTATTAAACTGCAGCCAGCCAGCTACGACTTAAGGCTGCCACACACCAAATGCATTTGCAACACGATGCGTTGCGTCTGCTTGCGACGCGATTTGCAATCTATAAACGTATATAGGTACGAACGTTCACACCGAAAGTTTCGCAGAAGCAATGCGATGCGTCTGCGCGCATCAGACGCACCGCAGTCTGTGTGACACAAACCTAAATAGCGCGCCACGGAGTCTGTCGATACACAGTTTTAATAAACAATATATATATATTATATACCTATAATGTAAGTTTGGCTGGATACACTTGACTTTGAATCTAATCTAAACGAAGGCCGGCTCATAGTTTGACTTTAGGCTCTAGAGTCTATCTGTCTAGAGTCCAGACAAATGTACTGCATATCAACTGCAATACAACTGCCAAATTGCATTTCAAATGCAGTTGGCATGACTGCATGAAACTGCATGCCAAATGCCTGTCAACTGCACACCAACTGCAATCAAACTACACGTTGACGGGGATATCAATCAATCAGCCTATGCAGTCCACTGCTGGACGTAGACCTCCTCAAGGGCACGCCAAAGCGCACGATCACCCGCTTTTCTCATCCAGCCACCACCATCAGTCCACCTGGCAGGGGGGCGTCCCACACTACGTTTCCCGAGACGCGGTCTCCATTCGAGAACCCGTCTGCTCCAACGCTCATCGGTTCTGCGACAGACGTGGCCAGCCCACTGCCACTTCAGTTTGCTACACTTCTAGACGATATCAACTACCTTGGTCCTCTGCCAGATGATTTCGTTTCGGATTTTATTCCGTAGCGACATACCAAGCATAGATCTTTCCATGGGTCGCTAAGTGACGTGTAGCCGATGGGCCAGCTTCACCGTCATGTTCCACGTCTCCGCTTCGTATGTCATAACGGGCTTGCAGTCGCGCCAACTGCAAACAAACTACATCTGATCTGCATTTGAACTGCAGTCCGTCTGTCTGGAGCCTTAATGGCTCGGTATAAGGATCAATACGGTTGTAATCACGCAATGGAATCAGTACTCGTTGGTTCACTGCGGTTATCTTCAATGTTGATAGCTTCGATATGGATGGAGCCGGAATATTCGATAAAATTCAATTTATATTTATGTAACTTTGGGTACTACTTAACTAGATTGATATTAATACATTGGTGTCGTGGTTACAAATGGAACAGAAAGTTCTCTGTGCTGTAAAAAAAAAACTAAAAAAACTAAATTTAAAATTTCAGAATTTCCAAATTTACTTGGGTTCAAAATCGATCGGGCTGATTTAAAAAAAAACAAACTGCTAATTTAGGTCGTATTTTTTCTTTCTTTTTTTATTATTCCTCAGTGTGCAATAGAGTAAAATATGGATGGATGGATGTTTCAAAAACGTTTTTTTTAAACCAGTCAAATACAAACACATAAAAAGACAGACGGAATATAAAGTGATCCTATACCTTTTTTTTCCTTTTGAGGTATTGAACCCTAAAAATTACGCCGATTCCAATACACCGAAATTATTATCTATGGATCGATACAAGTTTATTATTATGCAACCTACTGTATTGGTATCATTCACTTTATTATGATTAACTATGACAGATAGTAGTTTTATCAATACATCAACATCAACGGCCCGTTACAGTCCACTGCTGGACTATGAGCCTAGGGTTTTGCCATAATCTCCACGCTTGGCAGGCGGATTGGAGATCGCAGATTAAAAGGTTACTATAGAGCGCTGCTGCCCGTTCCCTGTTCAATGTGTAGTCTCTAAGTCGCCTCTTACCCACGGGAAGAGTAGGGTTTGGTGACAATGTATTCTACTCTGCCGTCACCACACGGCTATATTTTATCAATAAGCTATATAAAAATGCACATATTATTACGTAAACAATCTATAAAAGATTCATAGAACAGGCGGAGTATCCTATAAGGAATCTTTAAGGATTGGAAATAAAAAGGAATGAGGAAGCTCTTTCAGTCAACCTTATTTTTTTATTATTACAGTGATAAATGTAATAAAGTGCATAAGTAAATGAAAAAACGCAATTTTCTAAGCAAATCAAGAATTACAGCACGAAAAAGGAAATATTTTTTATCTCAAGTCTGTTTGCCAATCTAAGCTGAAAAAACTGCTAAGAACTGCAAAGTTTATTGAAATGGTGTTCGTTTAATACTCAATACTCAAAGTTTACATTAATACATACGAGAAGAAGAACATTCTAATTTTGAAATCAGAATACTGGAATCAAAATTAGAATAAGCTTTTATATTAAATTGAACCCAAAGTTGTTTTAGGCCTGTCTGGTTGTATCAGTCTAAGTGCCAAAAGCCTGCGGGCAGCTTTAACGTTAAGCTTGTATACGGAGCCTTCTTAAAAACCTTTCCAGTGACCCTTTGACCACGGTCTACGTTTTCGTAGCCGTAGTAAAACTACCACACGATCGGCTACGTCGTAGCCGCTATGAAGTCTACGCTGGCTACGTCGTAGCAAAGGTGAAATTAAGTTTATTTAACTAACTTTATTATTATGTTACCTGGGCTGATTGATAACTGGCCGAAACGACGAACTTAAAAAAATGATACGCAAAAAAAATATATTACATTATATTTTGGCATCTTTTTGAAAATAGAACGCCAAATTTGAATTTAATCGAACTGGTGGAATTTGTTTGATAGGACGTAGAGCTTTCTCTGTCGTAAATTTTCTTAACAATGGAAAGAAACGAAATTCGTGCGGTGATAAAGTTTTACGTTTTAAAACAGAAAACAGCAACCCAAATTAAAACCAAGCTAGACAGTGTTTTAGGTAATTCTGCTCCTGCATTGAGTACAATTCACACCTGGGTAACTGATTTTAAACGTGGAAGACAGAGCTGCGAAGACGCCCACAGGTCTGGCCGTCCAAATGAAGTCACGAATCCGGACATGATCAAAAAAATTCACAAAATTGTATTGAATGATCGGTGCTTGAAGTTGCGAGAGATAGCAGAGATGGTGAGCATTTCATCTGAACGCGTTTTTAATATTTTGCACCAACATTTGGGAATGGAAAAGCTTTGCGCGCGATGTGTGCCGCGTTTGCTCACTGTTGACCAAAAGCAACGTCGAGTGGACGATTCATCGGAGTATTTGGCGCTGTTTAACCGAGATCCTAACGAGTTTTCGCGGCGTTATGTAACAGTCGATGAAACCTGGATACATCATTATACTCCCGAGACAAAAAAACAAAAAAAAAAAAAAGCTTGCTGCAAAAATTAAGTGAAGAAATCCAGAAAAAACTACCACATTTGGCCAAGAAAAAAGTTTTGTTCCACCATGACAACGCACCTGCACACACGTCAATGGTTGCAGTCGCCAAACTCCATGAATTGCGGTTCGAATTGCTACCGCATCCACCCTATTCCCCGGATCTGGCCCCGTGTGACTTCCACTTATTCCCAAACCTGAAGAAATGGTTAGGTGGCCAGAGATTTTCATCAAATGAAGAAGTCATTGTTGCCGTGGACGAGTATTTTGAGGGGTTGGAGAAAACATTTTATCAAACTGGTGTAACGGCATTGGAGAAGCGCTGGACTAAATGCATCGAGGTAGAAGGAAACTACGTTGAGAAATAAATTTATTTTAAATAGATTTTTAAAGTTTTTCTTTGTCGTTTCGGAAACTTATCAATCAGCCCTTTATTATTTATGTTGAAATAGACGCGAGAGAGCTATCGATTGGCTTTGTGAATATTTTTAAATATGTTTTTACCGAATAATTCTGATCTGTGAGTAAATGTATATTAAAACTTGTATTAAAACTTTGTATTAAATGTGTATTAAAACTTTTTTAATTAATCGAGTCCGTCTTGGTTATCAGACTTAGACCCGAGTTCACCAACTACAACTAGTGATTAGTGATTTCGTATATAACGTGCAATGTGTAAATTTATGAAAATACTAATACTGTTTGTGTCATACGGACCAAACCAGCATGAGATCCGTGTTGTTAATGTTTTTTTTTAACAAACAACACATTTTTACATAATTTTGGCTAATTAAACTATATTGTAACAAAAAAAGATAAGAAAGCAGGTCATATACTTAGCAAGTAAAGTGGTATCTTTTAGGATCCAAAAATATACCATCGTCAACCTTCCCTAAGCTAAAGGTTCTGTTTTCATGCAATTAAGGACACTTCCTGGTTCATTAAAACAAACAATATATTGATGTCCAGATTAAAACGCAAGGTTAGTCAGTGAGGTCAGACTAAGTTAAACTTGGCCTTACCTTGTATAGTAAAATCAATAGGTTATTTTAAGCACGACAAAAGTATTAGGTCACTTTTTTACATGAGCACAAATATTTTTAATTTGGATGGGTTTGGATGTAAAAAAGGTATAGACTTAATAGTTTGTCATTCAAGCATAGAAAAGAATGTCAAATATCATCATCAACATATTATTATATCAATCACGCCGTGTGGTGTCGGCAGAGTAGAATACATTTGTCACCAACCCCTACTCTTTCCGTAGGTGTCGTAAGAGGCGACTTAGGGACTACACCTTGAACAGGGAACGGGCAGCAGCGCTCTCTGATACAGTAACATTTTAATCTGCAATCTCCAACCCGCCTGCCAAGCGTGGAGATTATGGCAAAACCCTCCACTTAAGTGGAGGAGGCTCATAGTCCAGCAGTGGACTGTAACGGGCCATTGATTGATTTTGATCATCAACATCATCATCTCAGCCGGAAGAACTGCTGAACGTAGGCCTCCCCCATAGGTTTCCAACGTGAACAGTCCCGCGCTACTGGCATCCACCGGCACCCAGCAACCTTCACCAAATCACTAGGCTACCATTCGAGAACCTTTCTTCCTTATTTCAACTTGCTTATCCTGTGAGCAAAGTCGATGTCAAAAATAACTCCTGAAAATCACAATCCCAAGTATTCAAATCCCATCCATTCATAAAATTTCATGTTACTTTCGCAGCAAATTGTTGTTACTTTTTATTTACATTTTTATAAGAAGCCTTTGTTTTTTCACATTATAATTGAGAGATTCTTTTAATGTAGTCACTTCCTACACTTTACAAATGATCGCTTCGTAGCATCGCATATTGAATAAAAATAAATAAATACAGAATTATACTTGCTAAGTCTTATTAGATTGATTTAAGAATCATGATCATACTAAAAAAAAAAAGAAATATTCTAAGAATACCCCTGGTACAGGTATCGAAAACTGTTCTCAAAAATACTAAACAAACCCGCGCTGTATCACTAAAGTATTTTCAAAATGTGATCATAATTTATAAATTCAGACAAATAAAGACCAAGCAGCTCAACGAAATACTTAATGAGAAAACTCCACAATATTTACTGCTTATTTTATGTGGCTTTTATATACGCATTTGCGGTCAAGTATGGGACTTCATAACTCTTTCGAGTGGTTGTAGGTAAAACATAATTTAGATTAGGCCTTCTTAAACCTTGACTTATCTAAAACAATATAAAACAGAAACAAGAAACTCGTGTATAGTATTTTGAAACTTTCCTTCCAAAAAAAGCGGATATAAAATGTTACTCCATGCTTCGACACGGTTTGAACGATATCAATATTTGACATGCAAATTGACATGCAAGTTGGGGAGTTGGACAAATACATACAGTACTTTGAAATACATTATACCTACAGGAATATCTATAAACCACGCGAGCGAATTCTTCTTTTTACCATGGGAAATTAGGAAAATCACACTGAAATATAATTAACCGCAAATCCATTCACTAAAATGGTCGAAAATGTTGTTTAAAAAGAAAATATGTACAGGAGACTCAAAATATGTACAGGAGACTCAAAATATGTACAGGAGACTCAGGCGAAATTCAAGCTGATTTATTTAACGTTTATAATTAAGTCTTAATAACATATTCAAACTAGAACTAGTGGCTCTGTGAGCTGTAGACCTCGCGAGTCTGTATATCTTTTCATATTTATTTTTATTTTTTCTCCACAAACATCCCCAACCCTTTGATTTTTTATTTTTAAATTATATTTTTTTTTTCTATTTTTTTTTTTTAATTATTTTATTTTATTTATTTATTTTTTATTATTCTTTTTTTTTTTTTTTTTATTGGTTAAGAAATGTGACCTGTAGAGGAAAACAGCCTCAACGGTAGACCTTGTAAGCTGGCAACCCCCATAGCTCCGTCATTTTTTAAAATTTCCAAAAACTGGCTCGATAAAAAATTCGATTAATTTATCGAACCTGCTCACAAAATTTCACGAGAATCGGTTGAGAAACGCGATCTGTAGAGTGAAACAAACAAACAAATCCACAAACAAATCCACAAACAGATGGACATACAAAAGCAAATTTGGCAAAGCTGAAGCAGAGACGCTTCGCTCGGTCAATAAACAGAATTAAGAGTAAACTTTGCTAATCCTCTCAGCAAAATCTTTATAACCAATCAGCTTGGCTCCAGACACCAAATTCAACAAGAAGATTTTTTTTTTTTTTTTGACGTTGACCTAATGCTTGTGTCGCAAAATCGACGTATCAAGCGTAACCGGACTTTTGGGGGAGCGGAAGGCTCTTACCCCTAGTATTATAGCAACAGCCTAAGGGCGCCCACTTGGGGGCACGGACCTCGGCCTAGGACGTTGCCATGGCGAGAAGCGCGTGGGAGAGGAATGACCCTGACGAGGTCTTCCAGGATTATGCAGAACTTGATTGGGTCTACCGCGTCCCCGCCGGCGGGTGCGGTTGCTACCAGAAGGGCATTCTGTGGAGTGTACTCTATTGGCAATGGCTCTCTCAACAAAAGACTGGATGGGATCAACAGGATCGGACAGAAAGAAGCTCGTATTCCTAGTCTCTTCGTATTTATACTTCTCATTTGGAGGGGAGTCGTTGAGCCATTTCCGGCTGTCAGTACTCAGCAGGCTATAGAAGGCGTTATTTTATGTAAGAAAAAAGTACACTTTCATGTCTAAAAATATTACGGCTCAGGCAACTGAAATCATACATGGTGAATTGTTACTACAGAACGGCAGTGACAACCCTATGCATATCATCGCGGTATATAGGCCTCCGAAAACAAATAAGTATCGATGTGTTGAGGAGCTGAAGCAGCTGATACGCTCTATTGGTATAGCCAACTGTGAAGCCATTGTGGTTGGTGATGTAAACATCGATATATGGGAAGAGAGGATGTTAGGAAATCCAGCTATACACTACATGAGTGAGTTGTGTGAGTTAGGGCTACAATGTGGTATTAGGGATGTTACACGGGAAGAGGTATTAGACGGTAAACTAGTGCAATCGTGTCTTGACCATGTGTGGGTTAGATCCTTAAAGTTGGTCTACTCCCACGTATTAAGATACAAGATAGCCGACCACTATCTGATAGGCATTCGTTTGGAAAATGATGGCAGTGACTGTGGTGACTCGTTGAGAAATTGTGCTAAAGCAGTGCTAAGTGAGTCAATCGTGAAACAAAAAATGGATGAAATTGCTTGGTATGATCTGATGAACTGTAAGTGCCCTATTGATTTATATAATAAGCTATGTAATATTTTTGGTAGTATTTATAATGAGTCTACATTTCAACGTGTTATCCATAAAAAAAGAATGAGTAAGCCGTGGATTACCTCACGTTTGAAAAAAATGATAAGCTTTAAGAATTTATTATTTAGATCCTGGAAAAACTCGCCAAACAATATGAATAAGCGATTGGAGTTCACTAAATATAGAAATAAACTTAATAAGTGTATTAATGTGGCCAAAAATAAGCATAAGCAAAATGAAATACTAAAATGTAAGAAGGATATGCGCAAGTTGTGGTTCTTAATAAATAGTTGGACTAGTAAGAAAAAGTTAAGTATAGATGAAGTTGTTACAAAATACCTAGGAAGAACGGACACCTTAATAAATATATGTAATAACTTTTCAAAAACATTCACAAAAGAAATAATAGATATTAAGCATAACTGTAATTATACTTTTCTCAATCGGTCAGAATACATAAAATATAATGATGTTTCCATTAGGTACAAAAAAGCGACACCACGTGATATAGACAGGATTATTAGTAATTTAAGTTCCGAAAAATCTCCTGGTATTGATAAAATAAGAATATCTGACATTAAGTATATAAAAAAGAAAATAAGTCCTGTATTAGCTTTGTTTGTGAATCTCTGTGTCGAAAAAGGTGTTTACCCAGATAAATTGAAGATGGCTTTAATAAGACCTATATTTAAGCAAGGATCGCATTTAGAATACTCTAACTATAGGCCTATAGCAATTTTATCAATTGTTAACAAAATTGTAGAAAAGTACATTGTATCGCAAATAAGTTCATTTCTTGAAAAATCTAATATTTTACATAAGGCACAGCACGGTTTTAGACAGGGCCGGAGTACGGCCACGGCGCTGGCACAATTCACGGATGACGTAAACGGCTGTCTGAATGAGCGGAAGCAGGTGGTGGTGGTCTACATTGATTTCAAAAAAGCTTTTGACACTTTGGGCCACCACCAACTGCTGAAGGCCATGGATGAGTGTGGAGTCCGGGGGCCATTGAACAAGTGGTTCCGGGCTTACCTCACTGATCGGACTCTTCAGACGGCCGTTGGCGGCGTGCGGAGTGAGGGAGCAGGCATACACTGCGGTGTCCCGACCGGCTCGGTGTTCGGCCCAGTTGGTTATATTATGCACGTAAATAGCATGCCAAATGTAGTTAGAAAATGTCGTATATACATGTATGCGGATGACACGTGCCTCGTCTATGCAGATAAAGACATGAGTGTGATAGAAAGAAATATACAGGAGGATTTCAATAATATAACTAAGTGGGCCCATGACAACGGAATTATCATCAATATAAATAAAACTAAATGTATGCATATATATTCACCGTATAATAGGGGGCTCTGCGAGGTGCCATGTTTGGTAGGACATACTTATCAGTGCTTGCATAACAGTGCGTTTGGACCATGTAAGTGTGGGGAGATTGAGGTGGTGGACCAGTATAAGTACTTAGGTTTGACTATAGATACAAGTTTCACTTGGAAAACACACGTGGATAGTGTTTGCGATAAATTGAGAACAGTACTGGTAAAGTTTCGCCACCTGAGTTTCCTCACAAACCGGGCCACCCTGTATACATTATACTATAGCCTTGTCGATTCAATACTTTCCTATGGACTAGGCAGTTATGGACGTACATTTAATTCATATCTGGATAAAATAAAATCACTACAAATAAGATTTATGAAACTAATGGTGGATAAAAAGACAAAAACTGAGTGTAGACTAAAATACGATTACTTATTTGTTCATTGTAAAATGCTGCCGGTCCATGGGAAAGTATTGTTTTTGATTGCATTGGATGGCTTCGACTGTGACGATTCCAAGGATCTTTTATCCCTACCACGCTTACATAGGAACGCTAGGAGAAATGTGTTAAAAGTACCAAAGTATAATAATTACTATGGACAAAGGACTGTGGCATACCTCATACCTAAAGTGTTTAATGACTTACCTAGCAGTATAAGAGATAAGTGTACTTCTAAAGCGGTATTTAAATCAAAAGTAAGAACCCATATGCTGGAATGTCATAAAGCGTCACTGGACGCTTTATAAGTTGACCTACCCAGTCAATAATTTATAGTAGTCTGTAGTTATTGATCCCAAGAGATAATCGTAGGGGCTGGGCAGTGCCAACATTACCTTCTTATTATTATTATTGTCTCGATTCTTATCGTGCGGGTATTTGTTTTGTAATCACTGTACCTAACAAAATTGTATAAAAGCAGTTAGTAATGCTACAATAGCTACTGATAAATAATTTACTAAATTAAAGGGAGCAATTCTTGCTGTCTACAAACTATATTGTAGTTTGGCAGAGGATGAAATCTTAGCAGAGTAAGTTTTGAAAATAAAGTGTTTATTTATTTATTTTATTTTATTTATCTTGTAACTAATATACGCAATAGATGGCGTAGTTTTGAATTATTGTTAACACAACTACCTACATAATATTATCAAGTAAAATAAAAGTACCAATAGAGTTAGCTAAGTCCCAATTGTTGCAGAGATTGCGTTAGAAGTCTTGTTTACTCGCTAAAGGTACGAATCCATTTTCATTACACGGGGACAAACATTTGTGCGTCTTTGTAATAATTTTATCGCAAACACCAAAATTTACTTATCAAAAGCTAAATATAACATCTATGATATAACTATGTGATGAATAAATACTCTTCAAAAACTATTCATAAACAATAACGTCAACCTACGTAAAAATTTTTTTAAACAATCTTTAGATAAGTCTATTTTGAGCGCTCTTAAATATTATTAAACACTTTAAATTACTTCCTCGTTTGCAATAAAGTAAAGGATCCAGTACAAATATAGTTTGTATGACAGGAAGGAAATAGAATAGGAAAAGTTGGTAAAACGTTGGTACAAAATAAATGAGTCCATTCTCAATCACTCTCAAATACGTAATGAAAATGCTGGACATTCCCAGAAATAGACATCCCTTTTTTGTGGATTGATCCGTTAAGTGCGTTAACAGCTGTTGGCGGGAACATTTACTTACTTACATACATAACATACAAGAAGTCACATGTTATCTCTAAATAGTGAGGGGAGAGCTAATTGGTTCATAGTAATCGCAGGCTGAAATGATGATGATGATGATGAATCGCAATCTAAAACCACTTTTGGGTCAAAGTCAAAGTCAAAATAATTTATTTCCATAGGATGTTATTACATCACTTAGATCCGTCATTACACTTTTTTGGGTGAGTTCACTAACACAAGTCCGTACGAATCCACGCCAATCTTTGTATTGTATCTAAATAAATATTTTTAGTTGTATAATATTATTATAGAATGGTTTTATATTAATAACTAGATGATTTCGCAATTCGGAAGGTCCTGGCTATTATTTTCTGAATAACTGGTCACACGAGTAATGTCTGAGGCATTCAGCAGCTCAAAATGCTTGTCATTCATGTTTTCATTTATGAAGAAATTAATTTTCAATTAATTATAATTTTAATGTTATATTATTTAATTTGATTTGATCTTTGTGTTATCTTTGTTACTTTTGTATATGATGGGCCTAGTTGTCTGATAGTAAATGATTTATTATTATTAAAATAAAATAATGTTGCTAATACTCTTCTTTCGCTTCGTCTACTTTCATCAGTCGTTACATGCACGCTCTCAGTGTAGGGTCCTCTTGACCCGACACTTCTCCAGAAGCCCTCGATTTCATAGTGGAACGTTCACCGAAGTTGAACTGTTAAGTGGTAAGATAATTGTAGATTATGTTTGAATAATATTTGCTTTATGTTAGTAGTGTAGGTAGTGTTAACTTGCTGCCATAACTTCATAAGCACATTTAAGTAAAAACAATTGTTAAAATTTTAGTCTAAGATTTAAATACTTAAAACTAAAGTGTATAAAGGTTACTTTACTTATTCAAAATAAATACTTTTGCTTTCCTTCTGTGGGAGCCATTACTTAATAAAATCAAAATAATGGCAAAAATAAGTATTTACAATTATTATAAGTCTCAAGAAACGTAGTGTGGGACGTCCCTCTGCCAGGTGGACTGATGACCTGAGGAAGGTCGCTGGTGGTGGCTGGATGAGGCAAGCGGGTGATCGTGCGCTTTGGCGTACCCTTAAAGAGGCCTACGTCCAAAAGTGGACTGCAATAGGCTGATTGATTGATTGATTGATAATTTTTACAGATGTATAATGGTTCATATACGTGTCGTTTGTTCACAAGTTAAGATATGACAATAATGTTATCCACATCTATAACAATACTATTATAAATTCTCATGTTTCATATTCTTTCTTTTCTAACCAAGAAATAAAACAACTACCAATTTCTCAGGTCGTAAAAGCCAACTTAGTAAAAATACTGCACAGACTGAATTTCTGTGAAGGCGACGAGGTGGCCACTACCGTGTAGTAAGTAACTAATTTATGATCCTAAAACTCTCTTTGTTGCCATGTGGTTTTATTTTGTTGTATAAGATATAAGTGTCATTATATATCTGAAACTCTGTTTACTCCGTAAAGAGTATGAGCCACTAGCTACGGTCGCGTTATGTAAGATTTTCCTCTGAGATAAGGCTTTTCCCGTGTGTGTTAATCCAAAGTACAAACATTCTCCATTCCAAATTTCATCCAAGTCCATTCAGTAGTCTAGGCGTGACAATGGAACAAACATCCAAACATACTCTAAAATATGTTATACGTTTGCTTTTATAATCAACTCGGGGACAAAATATCCTTCAACTGTAAAAGCTTCACAAGTTTTATAAGTTTTCACAATCCAATATAAGATATAATCCAATATAATATAAGTATTGACCTCTTTCTTACTCTTCCAATATAAACCTTTCGTTTTTCCATCACAAAAACCATATTTTTCTTATTCCATCATAAAAGCGATACCGCCTACGAAAGAAGTTATTTCACCCTTTCCCCATATCCTTCTTTATCCCTTAAAAATACAAACGGCCGATAACCTTTCGGCATTGCCGAAACTTCGTACAATAAATTTTGTTTAACAAGAGATCCTTCGATCGGCAATTTGCATACAAAAGCCGACTTATTCTCCCATTCCACGGATTATCCGCGCGGAGGTCCCTTTACTACTAAATAGGGTAAATTTCTGAGAAAATTTCGTTCCAAGAAAATGTCGTATACATGTAATGAGAAAAGATTTATAGTTTCATTGTCTCGTTGAGGCGATCTTGCCCGAAAATACCATAAGTTAATAACTTGCAATAGACACGACATCACATATTTGGATGTTTAGATGTTTGGATATTTGTTCCGCCTTCACGATTAAAGTATTCAACGAATTTGTATGAAGTTTGTAACCTGGAATGTAGATAGTCTGAAATCTTATTCCCTCAGGAAAATCTTACATAACGCGAGCGAAGCCGCGGGCGGGCCGCAAGTAAAATGTATAAAACATAATATTGACTTATTTGTACTTGGTTTTAGTAACAAAAGCACAATAATTTACTATTATTTTATCTTATTAACCGGCCACAAGTAAAATTGTTTTGGTTGTCTAGCTAGTGTAACCTTTTGTATCGCATTACTTACTTCCATAATAAGAAAGTGTTGAAAGGATATGCTTTGCCACAGAGTATTATAGTGCTTTGCTAAGGTTCTTTTAGCCAAAAATAAATAAAGTTTTATTTTTTATTTTATTTAGTTAAAACGAAGTCCAATAAATGCGCTCAAATAATTTCTAAACTAAAACTTTACACACGCATGGGTGTCTATACGCATCCCAAATACATAGTAACGATCGCCTCCTTCACCAGACAAAACATCTTAAAACTGGATTTTCAGTCTAATTGTCCTTGTGGAGTCCTTCAAACGAAAGTATTCTCGTCGCATATCGACTGGGGAATATTTGCGATGCTATTTATTTCGAAGAAAATCTCTAAAGACTCTTGATACGTGCCCGTGTAAGTTGTTTAAATACGATTTGTCTACGCCGTAGTAGCTCTAACGTAGCATTTGCTACGAGACGTTTTAATCAAAGCGATAAATATTTCGTAACCCTAATGCAATGTAAAAAGGCGTAGATAGGTCACTTACAAGGCAAACGGTGTTTTAACATGGCACAAAACTTAGACAAGGACGGCAAGTCTAAGCATAAGTGCGAAAAAGAGACAAAGCGACGCGTGACTAAGTTCAGGTTGGCTAATTAGCCAAGTTTTGGTGTGCCGCTTTTTGAGCGCGTATGACTTATCTACGCCTTTTTATCTAGTATATCAATGCACTAATAAATTTAGTATGTTACATTTATTTTTTTAAAGATTTTCTATAGATACATTGATTATTTTGGTAAATGTATGATCGCAATAATAATTACAATATAGGTAATACTTTTCTTATTTAATTGCTGCCAAAATATTTTCCATTGCCGTAATAAAAACACCAATCAAAACACGTTAATTCAAACACGGAACAGCTGAGGTTGAGAATAAGCAATCAGCTGTATTGCACTAACGAGTTTGCATCTGCACTGCAATTAAAGGTCGATTGCAATCTTGCACATGCATTTCAAACCAGATCTGACTGGGTACGCAAAAATTGATGTGGGAGCACATTTACACTTCTTTGAATAGTAAGTTGTCACTTGACCCAATCAAGTAGGAATGAAACACAAATTAGAAGCCCGATTTATTTTGATAATTAGTTAAATTGACGGATTAAGTTATCTCGCCCGCCACTATACTTGTGCAAGAATAAATGGGCCTCTATGCCTTAAATTAAGTTAGTCCATGCATTTCAGTTTTTTTATAGCAAACAGCAGAACGAGTAAACTTCAGATTTTTAGAGCTGTCTAACATGAAAATTCTTTTATCTGGCAATTTATTTATACATAAAATAAAGCAATCAACTGAAATCTGTCGAATGGCGCTGCCGCAGGAAATCGAAAAGAATTTAAAAAATTAAATCACGCAGCAGTTTAAAAAAAAAACAATCAGTGTTTGTTAGTGGAAACCGAATTTTTATCGCACAATATTTTGTCACCTAAACAAATTATCTGTGAAATATTTTTTGCCGACAAAATGAATTTTGGAACGTATTTTTATACAACTTGTTACAAAAAATACAAAAAAAAAAATACTTTTCGTCGCAGGCATTTAATCAAATATTCCCATCTCTAGTGTCAATCAACCTGATATTGACACCTAAAATATAGACTATCGATTCTCAGAACGATATAGTATTTGTAGACCATTTGTGCCTAAATTTTTAAAAGAGATGTACTTAAATCAATTATTTATGTTAGAAAACATTTTTGTTTTGCCTTAATTATCTTGTTTACGTATAAATTTATAAACATGAATATTATTTTGAAATATTTAGTTCAATATTTCATTAATTTATTATTTCCAATTATTTAACAAATCTTTTTTTATTTATTTGTAGTTTTTTTATTGCGAAATTAATAATTGTTCTAATGTGAATGTTATTGTACAAGTAGTACGTAAACATTTTTAACCGTAGCGGTAAAAATAGTCGCATTGACCTTAAGTTACATATCTGGTGCGAATATTCTTTGACACATCTGATCACTAGAGGGGGTATTTTCTGTAACACGTTGTAGAAGGCAATTCAAATCGATTTATACAGCGAGTGTCGATTCGTCGGACATCGAATCTCTCCAAGTCGAGTCTATTTGCATCGAGCGTCGCTTTAAATGCATTTTTACGTCATCAGGCTGAGTGAATTTTAATAAAGTACTGCAAATACACTTGGTTGGGTGGTTGTTATCAGTCTATTATATTAATTTATTTTTGGCGTGATTATTTAATGACAGAAATTGGCACGTTTACTAATAAGACGTGTGCCTTATACAACGTGTTACAAAAATACCAAAAAAAGAATATTTTTATCAAAGGTATTTAATTAAAATTTTCCCATCTCTAGTGATCAGCTGTGTCAAAGAATATAATTTTTTTTGGTATTTTTTGTAACACGTTGTATTGTAAAAAAACGTGCTGACAATAAGGTTGATTAATAAAAAACCATCTTATGACCGCAAAATGAACAGCTAAACAGAAACGTTGCGTTAACTCGAAATAAACTAACAAAATCAATACAAACTCAAGAAATACTCTTTAAATATAATTTTATAGATCCAAATGTTCCAAATAAACGAACAAACCTGTTAATATTACACTCATAAATTATTTCAGAACGGGCTCGTAACCTGCTCGTATTTTCAAACCTTGTCATGATATAAATAGGGCTCAGATTAGAGCCACAACCGTCATCTATTTCGGGTGACGGCTGATATACGTCTCTACTAATTTCTATCGTATACCGCATTAAACATTAAGATAGCAATTTGGCTTTATTGCCCGCCAAGGTACTATATTTGAGCGTCGGTGGTCGAGTGGCTAGGGCCGCTGCCTCCCGTCCGGGTACGCGGGTTCCGTTGCAATGTTTTTTCGAATTTCGAATTCATATGTACGTTTATTTGACGCTCTTACGGTGAAGGAAAACATCGTGATGAAACCTGCATCCTCCTGCGAAGAAATTTAAAGGTTGTGTGTGAAGTCTAATCTAATCTAAGTCGACCGACCCGCACTTGGCCAGCGTGTCGACTAAGGCCTAATCGCCCTATTAAGGGTAGTGACAACATTTGTGAGTAACATTTGGGAAGTGACTTTCGTTTGCCCGATTACTAGTAGATTACCTATATTGGATTAGGCTGGTGTATGTTTTACATCATCATCTCGTCAGCTGTTTCCTATATGAATCCAGGGATTCATATAGGGCTTAGGATAACGCATTAAAGTATTTTTAAAATTATTTTTCATGTAGCTTATTATCAGATTTAGTAATGTTTACAGGCACTATCTATAAACACGTGTTCATCGGCTTGACATGCCTTCCGAAGCACGAAAAACTTCAGTACTTAGAGATATTGTTATTTTTATAATAAAAATTGCCTTTCTTTCGCTTGAAAAACAAAGAAACAGATGTGACTGTAAAGTTTCTTCGGTGAGACGAAATTGAGCGCATGGTAAAAAAATATTTTATTGTAATATAAACTGTACTCTCTGTATGGGTGGAAATAAATATTTTTATTATTATTATTATTATTATATTAGATTTTGGTTTACAGCTGGCTGAGTGTAAACTTATTTTTTTTACAAATTTGGAATTTAATTTATACTTTTTACTTAACTTGTTTTATTTTTTTCTAATACCGTAATAAACACGCCGCGTATTCTCTAAATGAAAGCACCGTAGGTGGATGTAAGTGGACACAAAAAAAATATCGAGTTTGTCCTATATCCAGCTGTAAAAACTGAAGCTCTAGGGAATGCCCATTTCTATCCTGCAATCCCTCGTCACTGCGTTGGATAAAAATATTGGATAAAATGGGTAAAAATACTAAGCAAGTTTAAGTTTAGTTGACTTTTTATGAAAAAAAAAAAGTATTACCACTAGAAAGTCATAGAACATTTGTGTATTGCAAACTCGTAGGCTTGAGCCCCTCGGTGAGGACGTGTATGAGCTGTTGATGATACTCGTATCATAGTATCATAATTACCAATGCCACCAACTGCGAGCGCAACTAAACAACATTCAGCGCATACCACAAAGTGCTGCGGTTTATCGGGAATGAGCTGCTACCTAAAGAGTGGAGTTATCAACACGTATGAGATACTCTGGTGCTTAAATCAACAGAAGATTCACCAGCATCGGAGGTCCCACTGAAGTATATTTTATAGCTGGATCCCGGAAAGCAATGCTGAACTGTTCTGCGGCGTGCTTCCACTGACAGGGGATATGCCTCATATCTGTTGACGAGGACGACAATGAAGACGACGTAAAGCCTCTTTAGCAAGAACCACCCACCACCGAGGATGAGGATCCCATTGAGAAAGTATCCTTGCCAGGTTGAGGACATGAACAAATTATTAGTAAAAAGAGATTTCAAAAATTTTCACTTTTCTGAAGCGTGTAGTTCGAAAACGGCCGAATATTAGGAAAAAGCGTATAGAACCAAAGTTGTATAGAATTTCATGAGCTTTCATTTTGTTTAGATCATTTTTCTTTATGACGTACCGTTATTGATAATAAAAGCAAAAAACCCAAAAGTGGGAACTTTGTGGTCCCCCCCACTCCGACTAAGGTCCTAGACCTCAGGACTTTTAGTATGTTCACTTCTTAAGTACCCTCAACCAATTTCTAAAGGAATCGCTTAGGTCCTGCTCACGTGTTCTACATCCACGTTACGGCCGCTTATTGAGTGGACTATAAGCATAGGTTATGAATAAATGCGCCGTGTGGTGACGGCAGAGTAGAATACATTTGTCACCAACCCATACTCTTCCCGTGGGTGTCGTAAGAGGCGACTTAGGCACTACACATTGAACAGGGAACGGGCAGCATCGCTCTCTGATACAGTAACCTTTTAATCGAATCTGGATATTATGGCAAAACCCTCCACTTAAGTGGAGAAGGCTCATAGTCCAGCAGTGGACAATAAATGTAAATATACTACCTGATATAAAAAGAAAATCACTAAAGATTTTAGCTCTGATGCATTCGAATAAAATCAGAAAGTAAAAACGGGATCGTGATGTCGTAAAAATAATATATTTTTATTTACCTTTTACCTTTAAATCCGTCCAAATCTCTTGGAATCTCTTGAGATTAATTTAACTTTTAAATATAGGCTTACCTTTTCTGTTTTATATTTTATTTTTGGTAAGAAGAAATTAAGTCTAAAAGTTATTTTTATTACTTTGTGTAGTGTTTTCACTTCTTGTTCATATTTTAATATTTAACGCCGTCTAAGAAGTACAACAGTGCAGTAATATTTAACAGGCCATCCAAAATGATTTGCCAATTGGTCAGATATATCTTCAAAAATAAGTTCTTAAACTGCTGAGTATACTTGAACTGAGGAAAGTCGCTGGTGGTGGCTGGATGAGGAAAGCGGGTGATCGTGCTCTTTGGCGTGCCCTTGGGGAGGCCTACGTCCAGCAGTGGACTGTAATAGGCTGATTGATCGATTGATTGATATACTGATATATTGATATACTGAGATATATATATTGAGTATACTTGTAAAGCAGACTACCTTAAACTCAAGCCGAGGCGTTGAAAAGGTCTTTCGGCTTATATTCATGAGATTTTTTTAGTTATTGACAATCACTTTTATAATATTACTGTCTAATTTGCGATGTAAGATTTTTTCCGTGGGAATAAGACTTCTCCCTTAAAAATCCTATGTGATAATCCAGAGTACAAAATCTCCATTCCAAATGTCATCGAAATCCGTTCAGTAGTTCAGGCGTGAAGACGGAACAAAAATCCAAACTTTTTTTCCATTTTATAATATTAGTGTGACGCCCTTAAGCCTTACTTACTTACTAAAAAGGTTAACCTTTTACAAGGCTTTTAGAAAAGTGAAAGCCTCAAAGATCAATAAGCGCTACTTCCTGTACGTGTCAATTTTGTTGCGGCACTTACCAACATTACAGTTAGGCATTGTTTACAGTGTAGTGTAAACTTTACATTATAACACAAAGTCAAAGTCAAAATTATTTATTTCCATAGGATGTTATTACATCACTTAGATCCGTCATTACATTTTTTTGGGTGAGTTCTAGTTTCATTTTTTTGGGTGAGAACTAATAAGTTAACTTAAACCACTAAAGCAGTGCGCTTAAACTTGACACAGTGCAATAATATTTTATTAGTAAGAAACTTAAATTGCCAAAAAATAAAAATATTAAAACAACAAAAGAAACATGTTTAACCGACCCCAGATAAAAAAAAACCATTTCGTTCATTTCATTGCTAGCGTTTTTTTTTCTTCTTCCTAACTAATGGCGACACATCTTGTATATAGACGTATTTCACCAGTGTCGAGTGATATTTTTGTAGGTTTAAGATATATATCCTTGGATGATTGTTCGGTTAATTGGGCTCAGTAATGTGATAGTACAATTACTGAAGCCGCCACGAGGCCTCTTGGCATCATCTAAAAATGTCAGCAAAGTGTAAGCGATTCAATTGTTTTATTAAAGTTTATAGTCCTGAAACCTTCACTGGATAGTGCACTATCGAAATTATACACTAAACACTTCAATAAACTAAAATAAAAAAACTTAAACGAAGACACGTCCGCCATTATCAGATGCTGACAAAAGACCATTGCCAGCGTTATGAAGATAAGATTATTCATAGCTCTCTATGCGTCAAACTTACTGCTCCGGGCTTGTCATATTTGACAAGTTTGTAACGTGTTACTACCATCTAAGTGTCAATTTGTCGTGGCACTTACTAGAAGTTGAGGTCGTGGCTTCCAATCATTGGCCATGGTTACGATCCAAGGTTAGTAAAATTGGCCTAACCTCGCACCAGCACGCTATACACGCCCTTGCCCCAAAGTGTTGCATAGTTTATCGATGGCATGGTCGATAACTGGCCTTGCTAGTGTTTAATTTTTCATCGAGTGTGTAAGTGTGTTTTCCTAAGCAGTTGAGACGATAAATGTCTTTTTGTAATTTTAAATAGCATGCTTTCCTTCAAGTCTGCTTCCACGATATTACCACTGGTAGAAATAGGAATTAGGTCCATTAAAAAAGGCATGCTTTTCTTTTGAGAAACTTCAAAGGTGACAGTTATAATCACAAGACAGCCATCCATTACATTTATCTTGTAATTTGAAACATAACATAAGATAATATTTATTTCAGTAATAATCTAAACAAACATACACGTACGTACACGTTTCTTTTATTATATGTTATTAAATTGTTTGTAAGAAAGGAATTATTCTCGCAGAAAAAAGAAGGCAGTTTTTTAAAATTATCAGTAAATATACTAAAAATCCGCCGTGTGGTGACGGCAGAGAAGAATACATTTGACACCAACCCCTACTCTTCCCGTGAGTATCGTAACAGGCGACTTAGGGAATACACATTGAACAGGGAACGGGCAGCAGCGCTCTCTGATACAGTAACCTTTTAATCTGCGATCTCCAACCCGCCTGCCAAGCGTGGAGACTATGGCAAAACCCTCTCATAGTCCAGCAGTGGACTGTGACGGGCCGTTGATGTTTGATGATACGAAACATGAACACCTAAGTTGTTGTTATTGACAGAAATAAATATAACTTCTGACAGAAATAACTACCATCACGATCTAAAACATCGATAGATTAAGGTCAGCCATTATCACTGTCCCATCACTACCACTAACTATCACCCTTCAACCACCGCCTGACCCTATGACGGTAGTAATTGCATAAGATCGTGGTGAATTAGATACTATCTCAACCACTTAGAGGTCATAGATATAAAGATAATAGAAATATCGTATACTAGCTGACCCCGCAAACGTTGTCCTGCCATTTTTCCCAACATCTACCCTACACCTACCCTACACCTACCCTGCGCAAAAATGAATTCAGTAAAGCCGTTCTCAAGTTAAAGCGTGACCAGGAGAAATAGGGGTTCATTTTTCTAATATATTATATTATATACCTATAGATTAACTACTTTTTTATCTTCTGTCAGGGATGTAGTATCTGCGGTTCAAGTCCACGCCTGCTATATTATTATTGCCAATAGAGTACACTCCACAGAATGCCCTTCTGGTAGCAACCGCACCCGCTGGCGGGGACGCGGTAGACCCAATCAAGTTCTGCATAATCCTGGAAGACCCCGTCAGGGTCATTCCTCTCCCACGCGCTTCTCGCCATGGCAACGTCCTAGGCCGAGGTCCGTGCCCCCAAGTGGGCGCCCTTAGGCTGTTGCTATAATACTAGGGGTAAGAGCCTTCCGCTCCCCCAAAAGTTCGGTTACGCTTGATACGTCGATTTTGCGACACAAGCATTAGGTCATCGTCATAAAAAAAAAAAAAAAGCCTGCTATATTACCACTTTGGTAGAAGAAGCGATTAAGTCCGTATGAAAAAAAAAAAGAAAATATATTTGTTTCATGTGCAAGTCCGCGCCCGCTTTATTACCATTCTGGTAGAAATTGTGATTTAGTCTTCTTCGTCGTTCTAGCGTTTTCCCGGCGTAGTCCTACATAATCTTCTCCACTTTGCCCGGTCTTCGGCATCCTTAGATGTGATATTGTTCTCTTCCATATCCGCTTTCACGACGTCCAACCAGCGCTTTTTAGTCCTATCACGTGATCTAGGGCCCGTGAGGTCGAGGCATCTTTTTCCTACATAGTCTGACGGTCTGCGGCTTATATGACCATACCATCGGAGGCGACTTTCGAAATAGTGATTTGGTCCGTTCAAGAATAAAAAGATCAATAGCATGTAATCAATGATGATAAAAATTATTAGATTCATTATTCAGTCTAGGTTACGTCACATCGGTTGTAGACCAAACGGTGACCCACACGGTGATTAAGATGTAGACGACGTCACTTTAGTATTTCTACTTCGTAAACTTGCTCATGATAAAGCTATGAATATAAAGCAGTGATCTGGACTGGCTATGAACTAACAGAACTTATTGCCTGAGTCAGTGGTGTTAATTTAAGTTGTAGACCACTCTCATGCATTTTTGATGAAAGGAGAGACAAGCGTGTGTTAAATATTAAAAAGTTGTGACAAAATAAAGTTATAAAAAAATGAAGGACGACAAGGCTCTATTCTTATTGTGTGAGTTGCAAGTGCAACCAACCTCAATGACCCTGGAGACAATGTTGCCAGAACCAAAAATTTCTCTTCATCATCAACAGCACATATACGTCCCCACCGAGGGGCCGTATACACAGCACGAAATCATCTTACTGTTCACATCAGGTGTTTTAGCTTGTACTATCTTATCTAATCTGCGGAGGACACTCGCACGAAATTAATCGACAAGAAAAGTCTATATTACAATTACTAGCGGTCTGCCCACGGCTACGCTCTCATTGTGTAAGATTGTCCCGTGGGAATAAGACTTTATCCCGTAAAAATAATCCTTTATGTTAATCCAGGTTACAAACTATCTTCATTCCAAATTTCATCTAAATCCGTTGAGTACTTTAAGCGTGAAGTAGAAACAAACATCCAAACATCCAAATATATTTTCACATTTATAATATTAGTGTGATGGGATAAATAAATAAATAATAATAAATATGTAGGGACATCTCACACACGGCCATCTGATCCCAAACTAAGCAGAGATTGTACTATGAGTACCAGAGAGCTGTTATACATACATAAATAGATAAATACTTACTTACATAGATAAACAACATCCAGACACAAAGCAAACACAAGTGCTCATCACGTGAATGTTTGCCCTGGGTGGGATTCGAACCCACGACCCTGTGCTTCGAAGGCAGGTGTACTACCAACTAGGCTACGAAACCGACAAATAGAATCTGCTAGTATTTTAATTTTATAACGTTGGAAGTATCATGTTATGTTAGAGGAAAAAATTCAAAGTTTCCAAGTAATAAAGAAACCTAATATAACTCCTAAGAAAAAGTTAGAAGTTAGACACACCGTTTACTATAAACTTTGTTCATAAACGTTGAGTGAAAGAAATAAGTATTACAATGTATAATATATGAGGACAGAAAGAGACAGAAATAGAATTGAGTAAGTGTGGGAGGAAATGAAGGGTGACATGGCTTAAAAGGGTTGTGTTCTGATGTATTGAAGTGGTGTGGAAAATAAAAAAGTTAGACTGCGCGTAAGTTCCCAGCAAAATTGACAATGTTTATTTATGTTGTTAATAAAAGTACGCTACAAATTACTTTGATGTAGTTGTCCTTTAGAAACTTTGATAATTTACTTTGGGCACGTGTGGTTGAATATTCAACGTGTTACATGACCTCTCGGTTGATAGCCCATGATGTTAAACAGCTTTTTTTCTACAAAATTAATAGTTCTAGTACAAAAGTCGTTCAGTTTCATGGCTACCACATAGCTAACACATTTTAGAGCAAGCTTACCTTCTTTAGGTGAGAAAAGGACATAATAATAATTTGACAAAAAATAGTACTGGTTTTATTAAAATTAAGGTAAAAATATACCCGAGTTGCTTATAATGGTATTTACCACAGCAAGTGAAAAAGAAAGAATATTATGTGATTATGTTTCCCAGTTTAGATTTTATTATCATACCAATTTAAAAGGATATAAAAATGATTAATAATGATGTTTTGATATATTTTGATCTAATTAGTTTCTTTTCCAGAAGCAAAAACAAAAGCTATTTGAACGGAGCTTGCGCGTCAACAAAAGTTATTTAAGTGACGGACGGAACCCTTAATTGTGAAGGTTTTGTTCTGGCTGAATGAAGGTTACTTTGTGGCATTATCGTTCCCGCCTTTTATTTCATTTCATTCATCCATTTTGTGAATGTTCATGATTGCGGATTTGAGTTAGTTGACCGAGCGAGCGAAGCGTCTCTTTTTCAGCTTGGCCAAATTTGCTTTTGTATGTCCATCTGTTTGTTTGTTTGTTGGTTTGTTTGTTTCAATCTACAGGTCGCGTTTCTCAACCGATTCTCGTAAAATTTTGTGAGCAGGTTCGATAAATTAATCGATTTTTTTGTCGAGTCAGTTTTTGGAAATTTAAAAAAATGACGGAGTTATGGGGTTTGCCAGCTTACAAGGTCTACCGCTGAGACTGTTTTCCTCTACAGGTCACATTTGTTAACCAATAAAATAAAATAAGATAAAATAAAATAAAATTAATAAAATAATAAAAAAAAATCAAGGGGTCGGGGATGTTTGTGGGGAAAAAATAAAAATAAATATGAAAATATATACAGACTCGCGAGGTCTACAGCTCACAGAGCCACTAGTTTTAAAAGCAACTATTTCTGTCGATCATGAATAATGTTTTAATATTGTAGACGTTACATGAGCCATTGCTTCTGAAAGCCTATATTTCTGTATAGAGAATGTCATGGATAAGACATTTATTTTCTTAAAGCTTTGAGAAGCACTTGCAAACAAAAATTTATCTCAACAAATAAGTGTACAAAAGAAATATTTTATAACATCTGCAATAAATATTTTGACTGGACAAAAATGACTGTAGTAAATTCACCTAGTAAAAAATTGTTACGAAAATTAGGGACAAGAAACTTTTTCCCAATTTTCTTTGACATCTGTCACGGAAAACAACGTTATTCCCTGCATTTGGCGTCGGCCGTAAAGTATTGAAATAGAGCTTGAAATTGTTTGTTTGACTGTAAGTGAGAATCGGTGAATGGGGTGTGAAGGGAAGAAAAATGGCGGATCTTTGCGACTTGCGTTCAAGAAACGTTGGAGAAAGACAAATTTTCAGACATTTTTTATAACTTGGGATGTTGTGATACATTGGCATTGAGTTTTGATACTTCAGTAAAGGTCATAATGAGCATGATTCCGACTAAATAATAATCTTTCATCTCAAGTTGACGAGATTCACTATTTTAGAGATATTATATTGGCTAGAAACGTAGTTACGTTTCTAGCCAATATAATATAGAATTGATTAAATATCAGATAATATTGGATGTTTTGATGTTTCGCCATAATTATTTATTTAAGAGATTTATTAGTTAATAACGTAATTCAAAGATTTTGAGTTAATTTTAGCTTTAAGTAAGGATTATTTATTATCTACGGCTACATTTTGATTAAATTTATGTCAGTAGTACATTCTAGTCGCTATATTAGAAAGTACAGCGCTACCAAAGTTATATTAATAATGTTTTAAGCTCCAACTTGTTACTAAGTTATATTTTATTAATTTTCAATTTCAGAAAGTCGGATTTGACCAACTTTTTTTCGATGGGGGTGATCACTGATGTTAAAGATTCGTTGCTTGTAAGTGTAATTTAAAAGTTCAAGTGCAAGTTGCCAACTGACGTCAAAGAAGCCCAAGACCAGGACAGCTGGCGTCTCTTAGTGACGGAGGCCAAGACCGGGACAGCTGGCGTCTCCTAGTGACGGAGGCCAAGACCGGGGCAGCTGGCGTCTCCTAGTGACGGAGGCCAAGACCGGGACAGCTGGCGTCTCCTAGTGACATAGGCCAAGACCGGGACAGCTGGCGTCTCCTAGTGACGGAGGCCAAGACCAGGATAGCTGGCGTCTCCTAGTGACTGAGGCCAAGACCAGGACAGCTGGCGTCAAAGATTCGTTGCTTGTAAGTGTAATTTAAAAGTTCAAGTGCAAGTTGCCAACTGACGTCAAAGAAGCCCAAGACCAGGACAGCTGGCGTCTCTTAGTGACGGAGGCCAAGACCGGGACAGCTGGCGTCTCCTAGTGACGGAGGCCAAGACCGGGGCAGCTGGCGTCTCCTAGTGACGGAGGCCAAGACCGGGACAGCTGGCGTCTCCTAGTGACATAGGCCAAGACCGGGACAGCTGGCGTCTCCTAGTGACGGAGGCCAAGACCAGGATAGCTGGCGTCTCCTAGTGACTGAGGCCAAGACCAGGACAGCTGGCGTCTCCTAGTGACGGAGGCCAAGACCGGGACAGCTGGCATCTCCTAGTGACGGAGGCCAAGACAGGGACAGCTGGTATCTCCTAGTGACGGAGCCCAAGACCGGGACAGCTGGTGTCTCCTAGTGGCGGAGGCCAAGACCAGGATAGCTGGCGTCTCCTAGTGACTGAGGCCAAGACCGGGACAGCTGGCGTCTCCTAGTGACGGAGGCCAAGACCGGGACAGCTGGCGTCTCCTAGTGACGGAGGCCAAGACAGGGACAGCTGGTATCTCCTAGTGACGGAGCCCAAGACCGGGACAGCTGGTGTCTCCTAGTGACGGAGGCCAAGACTGGGACAGCTGGCGGCTCCTAGTCACGGAGGCCAAGACTGGGACAGCTGGCGGCTCCTAGTCATGGAGGCCAAGACCGGGACAGCTGGCGGCTCCTAGTGACGGAGGCCAAGACCGGGACAGCTGGCGGCTCCTAGTGACGGAGGCCAAGACTGGGACAGCTGGCATCTCCTAGTGACGGAGGCCAAGACCAGGACAGCTGGCAGCTCCTAGTGACGGAGGCCAAGACCGGGACAGCTGGCGGCTCCTAGTGACGGAGGCCAAGACCGGGACAGCTGGCGGCTACTAGTGACGGAGGCCAAGACCGGGACAGCTGGCGGCTCCTAGTGACGGAGGCCAAGACCGGGACAGCTGGCGGCTCCTAGTGACGGAGGCCAAGACCCTCTTTAGGTCACTGACCCATCGTAGTTTCTTCGTCCAGCGTTTTCCCGGCCTAGTGCTGTGGTCCGCTTCCCTACTTAATCTTCTCCACTTCGCCCGGTCTTCGGCATCCTTAGGTGTGAGATAGTTCTCTTCCATATCCGCTTTCACAACGTCCAGCCAACGCTTTTTAGGCCTACCACGTGATCTAGGGCCCTGGACCCATCTTAGTAGGTAAGTAAACATAATTGATGATTATACTTAATAAGCCGTGTGGTGACGGCAGAGTAGAATACATTTGTCACCAACCCCTACTCTTCCCGTGGGTGTCGTAAGAGGCGACTTAGGGACTACACATTGAACAGGGAACGGGCAGCAGCGCTCTCTGATACAGTAACCTTTTAATCTGCTATCTCCAACCCGCCTGCTAAGTGTGGAGATTATGGCAAAACCCTCCACTTAAGTGAAGGAGGCTCATAGTCCAGCAGTGGACTGTAACGGGCCGTTGATGTTGATGATGACTTAATCTGCGGGAGATTCCAACCAACTTTGCAAGTTGCGAATATTACAGAGTAGGTACTTAGTAATAATAATAAAGCAGATTGTCTGTTTTGGGACAGAAAGGTTGAGGGACAACTTTTTATGAGTCATTTGTTTTTATGGTAAATTCGTTTTATTACGTGACATGTTAAACTTCGTCATCGTATCAGACTATGTGTCCGCAGCTTGGTTCATGTAGTAATAGATATTTTTTACATCGCAAATTTTATCAGGATCCATTTTTCTGTCAAAAACAAAATAATGATATTCTTTATTAGCAATATTTATGAAATAAGGAATACCTCTACCATCTACAAAAATCGTCTTTAACTTCACTTTTGAGTCTCTAAAAATTTCTCTTTTCAAAATTTCTAATTTATTTTCACGGTGAAGGAAAATATAGTGAGAAAACCGATGAAAACCCACTCCTGAAATTCAAAGGTTGTGTGTGAAGTCGACCAATACGCACTGGGCCAGCATGGTCAACTACGGCCTGTCACTCTAATTAGCGGTAAGTTCAAGCGCCTCGGTGGGGAAGTACAACCGACGCACTACAGAAATAACGTTTATATTAGCGTGCGATGCTTCACGGTAGTTACGTCCGACACTGCGCAGGAATCGTGTGAAAAACTCGTTTTCTTGAACTTTTTTCTTGAAGTACCTATGTTTTTTTTTTGCATGGATGAAAGATAAATGAATTGTCAATAATATCCCGTAGGAACCATGTCCGCGTCTGTTGTAATTTTGAAGCAGTAGCGAATTTAACAATAGGAACAGCTCGACTTCAATGACGTTTTTGGTATAGTATTTAACAGTTTTAATAAAAATCAGTCTGCGTGAAATAAAGGTTATATATCCAAGTTTAATATATATGTTTTCTGGAATTTTCTGCTTGCTTGTTTACGAGCCCCTTTAAAAACTGCGAGTTGGCATGGGAACACCCCTTAAATTACTCCCAAAATAACCCTCTAAAACGTATCAAGTTGAAGTCCACTTAGACCCGACGTACATAAAATATAAGCGTTGTATTTCTCCATTATGAAAGATATTTAAGAAGAGCCCTAATGACGCCCTTACCAAGATTAATAAAGAGTAGGGACGTCTCATTAGATGACGTCACGAATTTCCAGCCCGACTAATGGTTGCCAGCTGTCAGAATAAGAAAATTTACTCCAATAATTCTTGGGAAAGAAATTTTCTGTTAATAAATTACACGTTGAGAACAAATGTTTGAAATATGTTGGCTTTCATTGTTTTATTTTTATACTCTAGTCTTTACTACATGCTTAGAGGTTTTGATAATTATATACAATAAATATTTATGCAGCAAAACATTACGATCGTGAATAAACTTATTTAAAAAATAATCTACTACAGTAACAATAGTAGTAAACACTCATTTAAAAATATTTATTCTAGAATACATTATTTTCATTACCATAGATGCGATTTTCAGTCAATGGATGATTAACATTAGTTGGGTTAATAGGATCAGGTCATGTTCGTGAAGTTTAACTGACTTTTAAATAAGTACCTTTATTTATTTTGCGGTTTGCGTCTGTTTTGAATATTATTAATTTGCTTTGCTAATTTGTGTTACTTTTTACTTAAACAATGAATGAGTCTGGTTCCGTTATATGGAAATTAATTACTGTTACAATTAGATTTAATTATGTAAAGGTATCATTATTATCGTTATCATGGAGAGCGTGTCGGTTGTGTAGTGGCTAGGGCCGCTGTCTTCCGTCCGGGAGACGCGGGTTCGATCCCCACCACGTACCTACCAATGTGTTTTCGAATTTGGAATTCTTATGTACGTTTATTCGACGCTCTTACGGTGAAAGAAAACAGCGTTATGAAACCTGCTCACTGCTGCGTACTGGGCCAGCGTGGTTGACTTAGGTTTAATCGCCCTAATTCAGGGTATGCTCGAGCCCCTCATTCATGGTAATGACCTAAACAAACAGGCTTATAACGAAGTATAGCTACCTGGTTACTAATGAGGTCATAGTAAATAGACAATAGAGAGAAATGAACGAACAGTGAATGCATATGGGTACGGAAATCAAGTTGAGCTGTATACATTTGTGTCTATTAACATACATATTGTTACAATACTACAAACTAGTACGAGTTCATAGAGTAGGCTCGACGTTTGTTCGAGGTGTTCATCTGTGTGGATATAATAATGAATGTATGAATGAAAATACCTTATTCATCATCATTAACCGAACATATGTGAAACTGTCTCCGTATCAGCTTGAGCGAAAATGCTTTCGTGTGTCCGGATGTCCAGCGGATTTCCGGCTGTTCTCCTCTATGTATTGCATGATCAGTTTTTCAAAATGTGTATTTCAAAATGGGTTGGAAATGCAAAAAAAATTTTTCAGCCACTTCGAAAAAAAAAAAACACACGAGGTCTACGCTCACAAAACCACTAGTAATCGTGATATTGTTTGGATTGTATGATCGATGGACGACCTCACAAACCCTATGCAGCTCATGTGACGACTACTTCCGTAAACAGTAGCCGGTACCGTCGGCTAACGTGCCTTCTGAACCACGGAAGATATCATACTTCATACTTTTCAGACAATCAGATTATCTGCCTTGTCTTAACCAAACTGGGATAAGTAAGTCTCACAAGCGTATGTTTGTTCGACAGTGTCTCCACTCTTAGGGCCAGCGCATCGTAAGGCGGTCGCTTGCGGCGGGTGAGCTCAGTATATGCTGGTCTTTAAGATATTTAAGCTCCAACCAGCATAAATTGAACGCACGCCCGACGGGTGCGATGCACTGGCCCTTAATGAGAGGCAAACGTTTCACTGCTGCTGGCTCTGAGACATGGCCATGACACGACAGTTAATTTAATAGATTTCCTATTGTTCATAACAATGAAAGGAATTTCTTGAGGATTTGCGCAGCTTTCTTGTTAATATTAACACTTCAAATTAATTGGTTGTCATCATGACTTACTATTTATACTTGCTTAATTCGTTCAAATCTGCTCTGTAAATAGGATTTATTTGTTAAGACAAAATTACAGAGAGTTGGATTATTTTAATGTATTTTTCAAAATACAAAGATACATATAGATTATTATTGTTACAGATGACGTCTATATTAACGAAATATCTAATATTTATAAAGCAAAAAATGAAAAAAATTGTCGATCTTGGACAGGACTTGAACCTGCATCTCCTTGGCTATCCGGGCCAGAAACTGTTTCTGGAGAATCGAAATCTAAACGAAATTTCACTAGAATCAGTTGAGAAACACGACCTGTAGATGAGAACAAACAGATCGACAAATTGACAGAATATAGACATACAAACATTACAAAATTGTCACTTAGCGAGCCATGGAAAGATCTATGCTTGGTATTTTGCTACGGGATAAAATGCGAAACGAAATCATCCGGCAGTAAGAACTTAGTAATTATTATTGTTAAATAATTGGTGGATAATAAATAATATTTTCTTTCTTTCTTTCTTCTTTCAGACACCGAAAAGGAAGTTGATATCGTCCAGAAGTGTAGCAAGCTGAAATGGCAGTGGGCTGGCCAAATCTGTCGCAGAACTGACGAGCGTTGGAGCAGACGGGCTCAAATGGAGACCACGTCTCGGGAAACGTAGTGTGGGACGCCTCCCTGCTAGGTGGAATGATGAATGAAGAAGGTCGCTGGTAGTAGCTGGATGAAGAAATCGGGTAATCGTGTGCTTTGGCGTGCCCTTGAGGAGGCCTACTTCCAGCAGTGGACTGCAATAGGCTGATTGATTGATTGATTGAGACATACAAAATAATTTTTGGCCAAGCTGAAACAGAGACGCTTCGCGCTCGCTCGGTCAAGGAGCTTATTCGTTCCGAATCTCGGTAACTCACCTATTTGTTACGCGACTTCCTTTCTAAAACTTCCTTTTTCTTCAACCCTACCAAAACCAATTTTTATTCATCTATCTCATTCCTATAAATCAAGTCAAGCCCGATAAGTCTCAAAGCATTGTGATTCGATACATGGAGTAGGAAACAATAAACATGGCTGAATCCGATAAAACAGTTTTATTTCACGCCACCTGCTTTTTCTCATTGATTTTATGGCTTATTCCCTTGTCGACTCGATTCCGATTCGACCTGGAAAAATACGTGGAAAAAATACTTAACCTAGACATGAAATTCATACATGCATAGGGAGGAAAATAAAAAAATTGTTCGAATAATTATGAAAATATTATGAGTACATAATAGACATTATTTAAAACATGAAAAATGAAACAGGTATTTGGCACTCATCAGTGACAGCATTCCAAGGTAGTTCTGCAGGTTGCAACTTATTATTTGATGAAAATAATCACCACAGATAAAGTTACGCGGAAAAACGCCTAAAATAGTTTAAATCTGTATTTATATAGGTCAAATTAAATTAACGGCCCGTTACAGTCCACTGCTGGACTATGAGCCTCCTCCACTTGAGTGGAGGGTTTTGCCATACTCTCCACGCTTGGCAGGCGGGTTGGAGATCGCAGATTAAAAGGTTACTGTATCAGAGAGCGCTGCTGCCCGTTCCCTGTTCAATGTGTAGTCCCTAAGTCCCCTCTTACGATACCCACGGGAATAGTAGGGGTTGGTGACAAATGTATTCTACTCTGCCGTCACCACACGTTTATGTAGGTATTATTATTAAAAGTCCGTACTACAATTTCTATCTGTTCGGACTTTTTAGCTTTTCCGGAAAAGTTGAGATTTTTTTCCTAGGTAGAGTCGGGAAACGGTCGAGTGAAGAATGGACCGAATTTAAACGTATCTTGCTCGGGGCATAGTGTGTACACGATTTATTATTGTGTTTAAGATGGGTATAGAAGCGCCTTTACAAAAGGAGAACATACCTACACTTCGAGTTATTTTGTAAGGAAAGTGTGTAGAGTTTTATAAAGTGTTTCTTTTAGGATTATTTTTCTAGCAAGGGTTGCCTCTTTATCATTTGCGGTGTACCTCATCATCATCATTAACAGCTTCCTATCACCCACTGCAGGGCATAAGCCTCCTCTTTTTCGTGCCAACCTTTGCGATCTTGTGCACACCTCAGCCAAGTCTTTCCAGCAACCCGCTCTATATCATCGGCCCACCTAGTTGCAGGTCGACCGGGTCGTCTTTTCCCCTGCCTTGGCCACCATTCTGTTAGGGACTTACTCCACCTGCCATCTCTAAATCTAGCCACATGACCTGCGCACTGCCACTTGAGTTGTACGATCCGCTTACCAACTTCTTGCACTTTGGTCCGTTTCCGGATTTCCCTACCTGACTTTTTTTTACTCTTTGCAAAAATAAAATAGAAAACGCTAGCCATTGAGGGGCTTTTTTATACTTTCTACTCTAACATTCTGGAATGCAATTAATAAATATAAATATATAAATATACTCGCACATTAAGTATAAGATATTTTCATGTTAGTTTTCTGCATAGCTTTGATCATATAATGTACGACATTATATGTTGTTGTTGTGTAATAAAATCAATTACATAAGCTGCAAATTATAAAAAAAACAAATATCAATTTTTGATTTCAGATGATAAAATTTTTTGGCTTCGCGTGGTAGGTTTATACGCGGACAGCGAGAGAAAATAATTATTAAAGAGCATTGTTTTCCCGCACCGTGTTAATTTTACGCTTCACAGACTTTTATTTCATTTTTCTGACACCTTGCGGGTGGTAAGCTGACTTTTACTTCTTGTTATGATATGGGTCAGTCCTGGGAGAAATAAATAATAACACATTCAGTGTTTAAGAGATACGGGGCACGGATTTTGTATGTAAGATTTAGAACTAATATTGGCTGGTTTCACACCAAAAAATCTATGCTTACCGACACAACAACAGCCGACAACATTCCACAGATTGAAAAAGAATCAAAGAGTCTGTCTAAAAAAAGTGTCACTTTCGCACACCGTCTTCGTTCTCAGTAGATCCATCGTCTATTTCCATCCCACTACGCGATTCAAGCGTCGTCCTAGACACGCTCTCACAGATCCGGACGATGAGATCACCGTCGCGATTAAAGCTGCCATTGCGTGTAGGCCACACACTACTACAGAATGCCCTTCAGGTAGCAACCGCCCCTGCCGGCGGGGACGCGGAACTAATAGTAGAATTAATTCAGTAAGACCCGGTAGGGGTCAATCTTCTCCGACGCGCTTCTCGCCCTGGCAACGTTCTGGGCCGCGGTCCGAGCCCGTCTGAGGGCGCCCCCAGATACGTTGTCATAAAATTCCTAAGGGGTACGAGCCTTCTGCTCCCCCGCAAGTCCGCGCCCTCTATTTATACCAGAGTGGTAATATTACCACTCTGGTATAAATAGTGATTAGGTCCGTCAAAAAAAAAAACGTCTAGATCCATCATGGAGCTAGTGATACCTCTTCAATTATACTCTATAGTTAGTCTGTGTTGTCGGTAAGCAAACATCTCGGTGAGAAGACGAGTCATATATTTTCATAGATTCATGCCTCCTTTGACAGTCGGGGCATAGACAAGTTGTTGACGGTAAGAAAACGGCGCAGTGGGAAGAAGCCAAGTTGGTTGCTTATGTTAGCCGACTACATAAAATTAGTAATTCTTTTAAAAGCAATTGTATACGCTATTACAATAAGGTCCCTACTGATATTAAAAACTTGCCTTTAGACAAGTTTAAAATAATTATAAAACAGAAATTGTATAAAAAAGGTTACTATAGGATATCTGATTACTTAGAGGACAGATGTCCATGGGAATAGATTGCTTGAGTGGCAGGCCTTTTCGATATTTAATTAGCATTAATTTTGTGATATTTTAATTTTTTATTTAAAAAAGGAAACGCAAAAGATGCGACGACTGTGGAGTTTCTTCGGTGAGCTCTTCTCCACAGATTCCGCCATTGTGTTAGTGAACTCACCCAAAAAAATGTAATGACGGATCTAAGTGATGTAATAACATCCTATGGAAATAAATTAATTTGACTTTGACTTTGACTTTGACAGTTCATACATTCCCATACATTTATGCTCCTTTTTTTGTCGTGTCGTGACGACAGTAAGAACCGTGTTTAAAAGGGCCCAGGTGCAAGCAACGTATTTTTAGCTTTTGTCCTTTCATTAATTTTACTTCAAACCTTGGAGTGTGCGGTGAGGTTGCAAAGAACAATGTAAGAAATCAGATTTACGTCTTATAGATAAATAATAAAATGCAGAGGTAGATGATGATTGATGAAAAAGATAATAACCACTATTATTTAAAAAAAAAACAAAAAACCCGACTGCATGAAAAATTTAAAACTTTTGGCGCCAAAAATAGGCCATCTTGGTTTTTTTATAAATTTGATGTACCCAGTGTCACTCTCACAAGACAAATCTAACGATACCTCTTTAGCTAAAATCCATCAAGCCGTTTAGACTGTAGAGCGTGCCAAAGAAATATACATACATACATACATACATACACTCGAAAAACATAACCCTCCTTCTAAAGCAGTCTGGTAAAAGTGCCACAAAGCATTGAAATCAGAAAGATTTAAAACGGCTTGGCTTTTTATGAAAAACCTAGAAAGGAAATAATTGAAAAAGGAAAAAGATAATTGAGATCAAGGCGGGAAAAACTCAATGTAGTGTCTTATCTTATCGAGATGTCAAAGCGTTTGGAGAATGTAAGATGGTTACCCCACATTGAGGCTGGTATTGAGTGAATAAATAAAATAGCTGTGTCAATTGTTTGTGTTTCTATTACGAAATTTAAGTAGCATCTAACTTATTTTGGACGATTGATACTTGCGATTGTCGGCACTTGATGGAACTTGGTACGCATAACCAAGGGTAACCGTAACCTTGGGTTGGTGGTTTGGTTGGGGGTTGGTGGGTTAGTATTGGTAAGTGACTTTTATTGAATATCTTATTTTGGGTTAGGGGATAGTTCATCCGTGGCGTTCTGGTAGCGAAAATTTTGTTTTAACTTTGGTGTTTTTACGGCCAGATGACTTCCAAAACCTGGTACCGTTATTTTATTTTTGTAAGACTAACAGGTAAACATTATATGATACAAAAAAAAATTATCGACTAATTCTTATTAGTTTATAGCCTTCTACCTTACCATCGTCTAGTCACTAGACTCTAGTCCGGGAGCAACGGGTTCCATTTCCATCAACACCAAGTACCAATGTGTTTTCGAATTTCGAATTCATATGTACGTTTATTCAACGCTCTTACGGTGAAGAAAAACATCGTGATGAAACTTGCACACTCCTGCGAAGAAATTCAAAGGTTGTGTGTGAAGTCAACCAACCCGCAGCGTGGTCGACTAAGGCCTAATCGCCCTAGTTCAGGGTAGGCTCAAGCCCCTCGATGGGCACGTATATGAGCTGTTGGTGTACCTTACCATGCAATACATTTCTCCTTTAAGAGCTGTGCTCTTGTCGGTGGAATATTCGCCAATCTTCTCTTTTCTCCGCTAGTTGTTTGATACGATCTAATCTGTCAATCAATCAATCAATCAGCCTATTGTAGTCCACTGCTGGACGTAGGCCCGCCAAAGCGCACGATCACCCGCTTTCCTCATCCAGCCACCACCAGCGACCTTCTTCAGGTCATCAGTCCACCTGGAAGGGGGGCACGCGTCCCACACTACGTTTCCCGAGACGTGGTCTCCATTCGAGAATCCGTCTGCTCCAACGCTCATCGGTTCTACGACAGACGTTTGCCCAATGCCAAGCTGAAGTGGCAATGGGCTGGCCCCATCTTACTGCCAATCTGTTTTTAACAATATCATGGAGGACAGAAATAAAATGCAAAAAAAATACATAAAGAATATTATAGGGGATCGGACTACTTTTTTTATTTTATAAATCCAAACTTCTTAGTTTCTGCTATATATTATTTTTGCTCTATCTTTAAAATCGACCGAGTTATAAAGGTTTTAAATTCAAGATTAGACAGAGAGGCACATACCCACTTGTGACGTCATTTGTTAGTAATGCCATACAATCTCCATACAAAAAATCGTTTTTGAAAGAGAAAGACATATTGAAACTTTAAAAAATCACTGTAAATTCGTTTTTCAACCGATTTGTTTTTTTCTTCGCGACTCGTCTACTACTAATCTATATTTTAAAAATAATTTATAAAATATGGTAAATTCATAAAATATGGTGAACAGTTCGATCCCCTATTGAATAAGAAGGTGCTTTCACTATTGCAGGCAAATGAAAAGATAGTTTTTCTAATAAGAGAAGCACAAAGTCGAAATCAAATTTATTTATTTCCATAGGATGTTATTACATCACTTAGATCCGTCATTAAATTTTTTTGGGTGAGTTCACTAACACAATGGCGGAATCTGTGGAGAAGAGCTACGAGACAGGTCCTTTACCGGCGCGAGGTTTAAGAGGTGAGTTAGTAGACGTTTTGCTAATTAGTTCTGGACTTCTTTGAAGTTACGTAGTAAACGTTTGTCTTTAACACGGAAATGTTAATTTTGCTCTTACAGTTTGTACATTAAATTAAATATTTTTTCTTTTAAAATGTTTCTTAAAGGGCCTTCGCAATTTTTGTAAAAAACACTGAAATCTAATTTGTTTAAATTCTTTTAAGAAAACACTCATTTAGTCAAATAATAATAAAAATATCTCACAAATAGACACTTGGTTGCACTGTTTTCTTTGAAAACGCCAATTTTATTTCTAACCTATATTTCTTAAGTGACTGAGTTTCATAGACTGTACGTACAAGCTCTTAAAAGGATAATAATATTCCAAATCACTAATAGAATGTTTTATTTTTTTTACTATCCCAAAATCCCAAGTAGGTAGAAGTTTTTTCTCACCAATAAAATAAGAGAGAACATTGTTCCGAGAGGAAAAAAAAACCGTTATTTTCCTTTTTTCATGTCATTTGATTTGTTTCAATGTAATTTGACACTTAACAAACCGTAAATAAGAAAGCTCGATTCTAATCGTGTGTGAAAAAAACCGGGAAAAACACGATATATTTTCATTTTTCCTCGACCTCGCAAACAAAATGTTGATCCTTATGTTATCAACGCACGCTAAAATTATTCAAGAATGCGTGCCAGTCTAAGTAACAGCCATCGGGTTCCGTATTATAAAAATATCGAAAACAACCTAGACAACGGGATTTTGTTTTAATATTAAAACGATCAAACCGGTGGGTAAATTATAGGAAAGAGCACAGCACAATGATCGTAAAAAAACAATTGAAAGAAGGTATGTATTAGATCTATTTTATTCATTTGTTCTTAAGTAACTTTAGGGAAGAAGACGTGATATATTGCTTAGAAGAAATAATGTTACGTCATCTAAAAATTCACCTAACTTTTTTTTTCTGTTATGTATTTCAACACACATAGGTACACATATTTAAGTAGGTATATATTTTTTTATTTCAAGACAATGTGCAAGTAATATAGTGTAATAATATAAATTTAAAAAGCATAAAACAAACTAAATGTTAAATGTTCTCTACAATTAACAAAAAATATGAGCAGTTGATGTTGATGAAACAAAAATATGACATAGAAGTTATTGGATATTTTTTCAGTTCCCACAGAGCAATATTGAACAACAAAAGATTTGTATAGTCATCGTAATCATCATCTCATAGAACATAACATAGCTCTTCTCCACAGATTCCGCCATTGTATTAGTGAACTCACCCAAAAAAATGTAATGACGGACCTAAGTGATGTAATAACATCCTATGGAAATAAATAATTTTGACTTTGACTTTATAAGCCTCCCAATCCCAATTAGGTTTCTAACGTAAATGGTCCTGTACGACTTGAATTCACAGCGGCAGCGCCAATCAACTTTCACCTTTCCAAAGTATAGTAAGGAACCCTAAAAATAAGCTCGAATTATTTGGGGTAACGCAGAATTACAAGTGACACAGGTGGCCCAGGATTCCGCAACAGCGAATGTCTTCGAGTTTGGAATGAATAAAACATGGGGGGGTCAAAATAGGGTGGCTTTCTTATTTAGGGAGGCAAAGATATTTTCACACGGGTGACTTTCTATTACCAACTTGAGGTTTTTGTTTGTTTGTATAATGGTGTATCTTATGCGGGAATTTGATAACAAAAAAAAGTTTTAATAAATTCAAAATATATTTTTTCCTTGATAAAAACCGATTTTCTGTAATAAATTAAGTTTTCACTCAGTTTAGTGAACTTTATTTATACATTAAATTTTGACTCGTGATTCTCCGAAAATTAGATTGTGGATTTTAAAATTATTTATATTTTACTATTGTGTACGCGAGTCTCATATACAAGTATGTATTGGGTAGGATACGGAAATATTTAACCCTGAAAGAACTTAAAAAAAATGGCTTTAACGAATTTACTCACTCGATTTTGCTACAGTGAACACCGGACTTCTTGAATGGCAGAAACAAGGTGAGATGCGGGTAGTGCAAACATGTGCTTTGAGATTTCACCAGAATTCGAGAATACGCCTGGATTTTCTGTTCTAGTGTGAACTAACCCTGAAATAGGTGGTTGTGTGTGTGTAAATGCTGATTTACATAATCTTAGTCATTAAGAGAGTATGTTAGGAGAGTCCATTAGTAGAAACGTGTAAATGTTAGTTAAATATTGAAGTATGTTTACAGATTCCTTCATTGTATTTTTTTAATATAATAATTTTCATATAGTACCAAATTATCAATAAAAAAATACAGTACATGAAATCTGAGACTACTTACAGTTGTAGCACGCTTCAAAATCACTTGGTGTTGAGTTCAGTCTTGGCAATTCAGAGAATCAGCTGATTAAAAACAAGACATTTTTTTCCTTCACTACAAATTAAGTCATATTTACGGACTCTCGGATTATTACGGATTATTTTCACATATTGTTTATATTTTACATCGGTTTGTCTGTACGCTTATGAAAAAATTGATAAATGTTTAAACTACGTGATGTGGCGTTGTTTCCACATTGTGAACGGTGCACAATGGTGTCGATTCGGCATACGCCCAACTAAACTAAACTTAAAATTTAGTCCTGTCACTTTCTATCATTTTTTATTGAAAAGGGACCGAAGATCATCGGTTTTGTTTTTGTCTATGACTTCACGACTAATTGTCAAATTTAGTCTTGTTTTAGTGCCTACCTAACACCATGACGAATAAAAAGCCACTAAAATTGACAGTTAGTCGTGAAGTCAAAGACAAAAACAAAACCGATGATCTTCGGTCCCTTTTCAATTATAAATGATAGAAAGTGATATGATTAATTTTAAGTTTAGTTAAGTTGGGCGTATGCCGAATCGACACCAATGGGCATGTTGCCAAGCCAATAATATAATCTAGCTAGATGATTTAATCGACGCATCCAAACATAACCTAGGTAATTCTGTGATCTTTAATATTTCAAGTTGAATAGATGACGTATATGCACACGACGATGTTTGACGTTTATAACAGTAGTTCGGTGTTCAAATTTGATTCCTTTTTTTATTTTGCTGCTACTACGCGACAATTTTTTTCTTTCTTTTTTAATCAAATTACGACAATTGTCTTAATTTGACCACCTCAGTCTTTGCGCGCTAGTGACATCTTATATAACATCATTGCCTAAGTATCAAAGTTAGTATATGTGTGAGAAAGGTATTACATAAGCGGATCACTTCCTTTCTTCATAGATGTTATGAAAATGAATTAGTGTTAACCGAACTTTATTGATATTGCTACATCATTAGTGGTTGTGTCCATAGAGCGCATGCGCACAACACTAGTGGGAAGACTTGGACAGATAGACAGTGTGGTCTCGCGCCAATTTGGTAGCTCTTGTGAAAATATAATAATTACGTGTGTAAGATGGTTTTCTACTTATAATCTACCTATTAATAGGTACTCAGACTCAATAACAAGTATTAAGTATATTTTTTCCAAGAATATTATTTTTATACATTTTTAGCTTTATGGTTAATGTTAGCGCAATGTTTGGGGCTGCTTAGATTTTTAACAACCATTATGTTGCATTAAGAATTTTAAAGACTTGAAGAAAGTTCGTCAATAATTTCGCGTAACTGCGCAAATAAATTAAAATTTTCCTGAAAGATAAGGTTAAATATGCAACTAATTGTCCTGACAATTCTTTCTCAATTCTCTGCTTTGCTTACTTTTTTACTTTTTGGTGACTTTAATAACAAGCTGAAACATTTAAAATATTAAGCACTATTTTCAGCGGCAAATCAACGGAAATGTTAGTGTCCAACTTGGCTAACTTCCAATTTGAAAAGAGCCTGAAATTGCCACTGGGACCAAGACTTGTAAATTATGTGAAGGTTGAGTTAAATTTATTATTGCCAAGAAATCAACCTCATTTATTTTAATTTTATTACGGTCGTTGATCCTGGCTGGCTACACAGGGGAAGACACAGGGTCACGTCTGTTTAGGATTATATTTTAATCAATCAATCAGCCTATTGCTGTCTACTGCTGGGCGTAGGCCTCCCCAAGGAAACGCCAAAGCGCACGATCACCCGCTTTCCTCATCCAGCCACCACCAGTGACCTTCCTCAGGTCATCAGTCCACCTGGCAGGGGGGCGTCCCACACTACGTTTCCCGAGGCGTGGTCTCCATTCGAGAACCCGTCTGCTCCAACGCTCGTCGGTTCTGCGACAGACGTGGCCAGCCCACTGCCACTTCAGCTTGCTACACTTCTGGACGATATCAACTACCTTAGTCCTCTGCCCGATGATTTAGTTTTGGATTTTATCCACATAGAATATTTTAATCAGTAGTGTGCAAATTTAAATATGGTACTTAGACCGTCGTATACATATACATATACAACCACTTTTTCCAAGAAATATTGGCCGAAGCACGGCAGACAAATTCTGACCTTCCATACATTATGTGCACTATGAAATGTGCCTGAGAAGTTTTACATCAATACGTTGTGTTTACTTATGTGTACAGGTTTATAAGATCACAAGAGTTTTTTATAATATAATGAAGATCAAATATCATGAAGAGAAGCACCAGAAATTTCGTTGTTATCGGTCTTAGATGGTTTGGAATCTGATATTTATTCAATCGTTTGACGTCACAAATATAAACAAGACATCTACAAATTAAGATCAAAAGACTGTACCCTATTGACGAGAATCAGACTAATCAGATACCCGAGAGAATTATAAAAAAAAACCTAATCCAAACAGGAAAATCCGTATACTAATCCGTACGGGGCGTCGCTATGTAGTCAAAAGAAAATAATGGAAAAAGTCGTAACGTAACGTTTCTTTTAAACGTTTTTTATTGAATCTCGAATGCTCTCTTAAAAGCGATTCGTTTTATTGGCACCTGTCTAGGCGAAACAAATTGAACTGCTCATTTATTAACCCGTCTTAAAGATTTATAGCAACGAATCTCATCCATATCAATGAATCCTTGCTAACATTATGAATCCTCTCTAACATTACAAATCAGCGGAGTAGATTGTAATTACGACTCATGTATGATTCTTTATATATTAAAATTACAAAAGATACAATTCCTGTGGAGTTTCTTCTGGCCGTTCTTCTCCACAGAGGGCGTAGTTACACTGGTAGTGAACGTGCCATCCATGATAGCTTTGACGTCGAAAAATGATTTGTAAAAATTTTAATTCGAATAAATTGACTTTTTAACTTATTCATGTTGCCTATATAAACGCAAAATTAGCTTGGTATGAACTAGGGCACACCAATTTAAAGCGCACGATCACCCGCTTTCCTCATCCAGCCACCACCAATATGTAACTATATCCATGCTAAAATACAGCCTTCTAGTACTTTACCCTGTTTCAGATAATAATGGCAAAACATTAACATACAATACAGGGTGTAACAAAACAGTGGTACCAACCAACACGAAACACAGCGACACTACTTATGAAACTGAACAACTTTTCCCAAGGAACATGGGTTGAAATATGTTTTTTTTTTAAGTTTTTATACTTAGAAAGTCAGCTAATTAATGACAATGAAGAGCATGACACAAATTATGTCAATCTCGATTAGCTGACAAGTGTAAATCATAATTTTTTTTTCTGCCATACCTAGAAGTTTTTTTTTTTTATGAAGTAAGAGTCTCTGAGCTAACCCACGGACGGATAGACAGTGAGACAGACGGAAATGACGAAACTATAAGGGTTTCTTTTTTAATCATCAGCTTATATACGTCTCCACCAAGGCTCTCGAGCCTACACTGATTTAGAGTGATTAGGCCTTAGTCAACCACGCTGGCCCAGTGCGGGTTGGTTGACTTCACACACAACCTTTGAATTTCTTCGCAGGAGTGTGCAGGTTTCATCACGATGTTTTCCTTCACCGTAAGAGCGTCGCATAAGCGTACATATGATACGGGGTGGGGATCGAACCCGCGTCTTCTTTTTTAAAACGGAACCCTAATAAACGATGACGTGCATCAGAATTATTTGCGAAGAAGACCTAAAAGATCTCTGACGCCCGTCGCCTCTCGTCGCGCGTCAGAAATTGTTCCTCTGAGAGAAAACCCTTTCAAACTTGGTTGATCTATCAACAATAATGAATGACATGAACGTATGACGAAAAATGAAGAATAAAGCTGCCGAAACCAAATGCTCTAATACCAAATAAAATGAGATAAAGACAAAGAGAGAGAGATTTGAATAACGTGTTAATGTGGCTGCAGTAAATATTAACTAACCGGTTAAAGTTTTTAGCAACTACCCTCACTTTGCGCTAGTATGCACTAATATTGCTCTGCGAAGCGCGATGACCTGGCGCTAATACGAGTCGGAACGTAATTTAAGTTTTTCGATATCAAGTTGCAGAATTCTCGCGTGTGAGGACACGTTAGAACGCCGTGTAGGCATGGAAAACTTTGATTAGAGCATACCGTACTAGGTTGTAAAACTAAGTATAAAGGGCCCCGAAGACGGTCAAACGGTTTGATTTAAACACGTAAAGTTTGGTTTGACTCAAACCATTTTGATCGTTTACAAAGGTGGTTTGAACGGTTTGTCAAACATTTACGTGTTTGAAGCATGTTTGATGCAAGTTCATATTTTTGGTGTGTTTGACGCGTCAGAAGTGTAATAATTTTACGACAGCGTACAGAATCAGACTGCGCAGAGCCGTTTGACAAACCGTTCAAACCGACCTCAAACGGTTTGACCAAACACGTAAGGTTTGAGTCAAACCGTTTGACCGTCTCCGGGGCCCTTAACACCTTATTGCAAAGTAGCTATACAACTGCGGCTACGTCCATTTCATAAAAAATTGTTGTAGCCGTGAAAGCTTGACATACAGACAGATTTACTTTCGCATGAATAATATTAATAAGGATAGTTCTCTGGAAGCTACAGGAATTGTACCTACGTACGAATTATACCTGTAATAACTACAAGAATTGTACCTTAGTAATGCCAAGTGTTGGAAGTAGCTTAAAAAATATTACCTAAGTCTATAGTACATAAAACATAAACGGCCCGTTACAGTCCACTGCTGGACTAAGAGCCTCCTCCACTTAAGTGTAGGGTTTTGCCATAATCTCCACGCTTGGCAGGCGGGTTGGAGATCACAGATTAAAAGGTTACTGTATCAGAGAGCGCTGCTGCCCATTCCCTGTTCAATGTGTAGTCCCTAAGTCGCCTCTTACGGCACCCACGGGAGAGTAGGGGTTGATGACAAATGTATTCTACTCTGCCGTCACCACACGGCCAATCATACTATAGTACATACCTACATACTTACATTATTATTGTACCTACTGTAACACGGTATAGCGACTCTTCTGCACCCAGATAAACCTTGTTGGTTTGCGTGGTACGGTACAGGACTTAAGAATGTTTGTATCCATCTTTACTGTTCAATGAATAAAAAAAAAAGCTTAATACAATATATTTCATGTTAAACAAAGGGGTTCGACGCTAAAAATAAAGCTTAACATGCTTCTGTAGAGTATTGTAGTTTACACACCGTTGTTAATTCTTTTGAAGCATGGATTGAGACCCGCGTTATCCTAATACGTTTTAAAATTTGCATTTGGTGGCCATCTCGATCATCGTCGTTAATCGGTACCTAGGTGGCGGAGGCGCGGCGGCGTGGCGGGACGGAGGAAAACTTTCTGCATTAGTACAATACCACAGAATAACTAATAGTACTTAAAGAATTAGTACAGTTCAAGGTGCTGCGAAATGGTTCGGGTGGATTTACATGAGGTTATGTTAAGATGGTACTAGAGCAATATGCGTGGGCAGGGTATGTTAGTTGCCTTAGTTCGGTCGTCGCGGGCAAAAATTATTTCCACGCGGACGAAGTTGCGGTCAATAGCTAGTAAAATATAAGGTTGGAATCTTATATTGAATGAACATTATTGAACACAGGAAAAACTAATTTGTAAACTTTAACTTAAAAAAATACACTTTCTTTAGTTTATTACACCTAGTTCTTTTTTTATTCTTTAATTAATTTCACACCAAATAACAAATCTATAGAAGAAAAGCGATCGAGCAAAAACCTATTTTTCTCGTTAAAATAATTTGTATTTAGATTCAAAAACAAACTGCGTAATACCGTTTAGAAATAAAATTGATGGAATATAATACATGCCATTACAATGAAAGAAAAACTTTTTTTTTATAGACCACGCTGAATTCAATTTTTGTTTTTCAACATGAGCAACAGCTTACTCAATCCGCTCACTTAATTAAGTAAACAATCGGAACGGAATAACAATAACTTGATAACACCCCAACCTCCCAGAAGGTGACTCTAATGTCACCTTCTAAATATCATTAGTACTTTTTTATTTTAGGATGTGGAATTTATAGTTCTACCGTGAAATTTACATCGTTTTGTTCCCGCCGTGTAGTGATAGTACCCGTCAAACTGAACAACTTTTCACGAAAAAAAATTTCCTGCAAAATTTTTGGTTTCTCCATACAAAGTGAGACTCCCATTTTGTATGGAGAGACTAAAAATTATTTGTCACAGGAATATTTTTTTTCGTGAAAAGTTGTTCAGTTTGACGGGTACTATCACTACACGGCGGGAACAAAACGATGTAAATTTCACGGTATAAATTTTTCAATAATTTTTTAAATTTTGGTAACTTTTTTTTTTTTTAAATTTTGGTAACTTTTTTTTTTGTCTAAAAAAGAAAGATGATTCCGGTTGGTCCCGGCTACTATCTAGTCGTTACACGAGCCAAGTCAGTGGTTTTTGGCGGCTCTTAAACGCTGACGCCAGGGTTTGTGAGGTCGGTTTTCGACCTTACAACCCACACGATGATGATGATGGAATAAAATAATATAAAAAAACAAACTTAAGCGCATCACAGTTTCACAGACATAGTATTTATATCGTTTCTTTATGTTTCAAAGATACAACTCTCGTCGCCTACCTACAATTCGTAAGTCACTGATACAAATAGAGGATTGGACTGTTCACCAAATTTTATGAATTTACCATATTTTATGAATTATTATTAAAATATAGATTAGTAGCAGACGATTCGCGAAAAAAAACAGAATCGGTTGAAAAAGGAATTTACAGTGATTTTTGAAAGTTTCAATATGTCTGTCTCTTTCAAAAACGATTTTTTGTATGGAGATTATATTTTTTATTTTTTTTTGACAACGACCTAATGCTTGTGTCGCAAAATCGACGTATCAAGCGTAACCGGACTTTTGGGGGAGCGGAAGGCTCTTACCCCTAGTATTATAGCAACAGCCTAAGGGCGCCCACTTGGGGGCACGGACCTCGGCCTAGGACGTTGCCATGGCGAGAAGCGCGCGGGAGAGGAATGACCCTGACGGGGTCTTCCAGGATTATGCAGAACTTGATTGGGTCTACCGCGTCCCCGCCGGCGGGTGCGGTTGCTACCAGAAGGGCATTCTGTGGAGTGTACTCTATTGGCAATGGCTATCTCAACAGCAGACTGGATGGGATCGACCGGATCGGACAGAACATGCTTAGGCCGGGAGATTATATGGCGTTACTAACAAATGACGTGACAAGTGGGTATGTGCCTCTCTGTCTAATCTTGAATTTCAAACCTTTATAACTCGGTCAATTTTAAAGATAGAGCAAAAATTCTTTTAGTGTTCGATAGCAGACACTAAGAAGTTTGTATTTATTTATTAAAAAGAAAGTAGTCCGATCCCCTATTGTCTGCTGCAATTGGCTGACCAAGCAGACCGATCATTAACAATCAAATTGACCTCACGTATTGGTAGTTAAATAAATTATAAAATACTCTTTTTATGTCGCTAAATTACGTTAAACAAAATACAATATTATAAAGTTGTGGGACAGAATTCGTTGGCTGACTTTCCAGAGGGCTTGTCTTTTATTTAGTTACATAAAGCTACACGACAAAATACCGTACTTTAGAACGCGCAGTCTAATAAAGAGCAAGCAGGAGCCGTGTTAAAATTGAAACGAAAGCTTTGATCAAATCAATCAAAGAGATGTTTCCAGTTCGAACCGGTTATTCCGATCAGCTCATGACGCGATCACGTGACATGTCATCGCGTGCGTGACGGTTCGCGAGTGATTGCCTATTTTGCCGTTACTCTTTGGTCACGGAAATAGTATCTGTTATCGATTTTTAATTTGATTTGCGCAGTATTTTAAAAAGTATCCGTTATAATGGTATCTGAGTGCTAAATAACATGACATGTTTTTTCGTTATCCCGCAAAAGTCAATTGCATTCCCTAGATATAACTGAAAATATGTTTTCGTACTATATTTTAATATGAAATATGTTACCTAATTAGATAGTTAAAACAATAATATTATAACTTATTGTGTAACTTCTTTAAAAACTTCATATTTTCGTTTACTTCACTTATTATATATATTCAAACACGAGTAAAAAATTTCGTGCGTAAACGTTTAGTTTTTGGTTCTTGAAGATTTTCCATAAATTGATAACTTAAAAAACTGCTCGACGTCGAGTTAGGTTCTATAAATGATGAAATCAAAACAAAACAATTTTTTTTAAAATGTAGTACGTTCATTTATTTAAAAACCAGTCGTTCTAAAACAGTTAAACGTAAACGTCAAAAAACTAAAATTTCAATTTTAAAATACGAACCACGATCGATTGGTTGTCTGTTTAAATTGAAATGGAAGCTTCGATTAAATCACTGAAAGCGATGTTGTTCCGATCGGCCTGACGTGTCACGTCACGTGACGTGACGTGTCATCACGGTGGCGTGTGACACGGTACGATCAAACGGATCGCGAGCTCGAGTTGTTTACGTGATCAGTCGCACGCAAGTGCTTTTCGGTCATGTAAAGTATTAAAATCTATAATCCGTATTAGTTTAGCGAAAGTCCGTTTTTCAGTCTGTCTTTTCGGTTTTCGTAGCTAATGTACTGAACGATGTTTGCTTAAAACTTTCGAGCTTTGTACCGCAAGACCCGTGGAAAAACTTTATCAAAATGTAATTACAGAACGACGAAAACTAATGTTTTTATCTACGAGAAGTACATTGCTTTTGACGTTTGGTACAAAGATAGTATTTAAGAAAAAAAACTAGTTTTTGTGGGATTTTGCAAACAATATGGGCGTTACCGCAGTCGGACAGTATTAAACGTTACGACTTGGTAGCTAAAACGAAAGTCAAGAATTACGGAAAGCATCCACCAGGTTCTAGACCCTTTGGTCAGGCAGGGTTGTATCCAACGTTGCATAGATAGTAATTGTACTCACATTGTCATAGGGTGAACAATATTGATTTCTTGTGGAAGCTACATAGCCTGCAGTTAAGTTTTTTATACAACATGTTAGCAAATTATCGCTAAACCTCTCGGGTGGTAGGTCAGTCCATGAACCGCACCCGCCAGCGGGTACGCGGATCTAATCGTAAGATTAATTCAGCGAGGCCCGGCAGAGGTCATTCTTCTCCATTTTTCGCCCTGGAAACGTTCTGGGCCGAGGTCCGAGCCCGTTTGAGGGCGCCCCCAGATACGTTGTCATATATTTCTAAGGGGTACGAGCCTTCCGCTCCCCCGCAAGTCCGCGCCCACTATATTACCACTCTGGTAGAAATAGCGATTAGTCCGTCCAAAAATAAAAAAAAATGCTAACACGTTGCATATAAAAAATATATAAATTGTAACAGGGTGGCTCGAGGGCGATGAAGTTTTCTTAGGCAATAGGATTATGTAAAATCGTACAGGTTAGTAAACTGTACAATTTTATTATGATGTTGTGTTAAGAAGAAATTAAATTGCTTGAGAAAAACGAGCGAGCAAGCGAGATTGTTTGCTTGCTGTTTTGATTGCTTCATCGTTTACTATATTATGGAACCGACTGTACTAAACCATAATCTAAGTATAACACATTTTTTTTTGCGTAGGCATGTAACACAAACATCATCAACAGCTCATATTCGTCCCCACCGGGGGGCTCGAGCCAATCATGAATTAGGGCCCAGTGCGGGTTGGTCGACTTCAGACGCAACCTTTGGGTATGTGTGAAGTCGACCAACCGGCAATAGGCCAGAGTGGACGACTAAGGCCTAGTCGCCCTAATTCAGGGTAAGCTCAAGCCCCTCGGTGGGAACGTATATGAGCTGTTGTTGAAATGTGTGCTTGAGCCATAGATAGATATACTTGAGCACTGGTTAAAAATAACCCCATGTGTGTAGAAATATTCGAAATGCTTTTTAAAGCTTTTACGATATTAAATTATTGCGCCTAGTCAGATTCTCGCCCGTTGCAGCGCTTCACTAATGACGTAATCGATTATGCCTTGCAACAATTTTGCGCAAACAACTACGGTACTTAACGTATTTGACGGAAAATGAAAAGGGGTAAAATGGGTTGGTGGACGCAACATAAACTATCACTATCACGAAAAATAACCTAAACCGATGCGGCACGAGGTTAGGTTAGGTTTTCGTAACGTTTGTTACGAAAGCTGTACACAATACACGTGGGCGTCTCATACTATGATTTCAGGACTGAACCTTTCTAATCAGCAGCACCATCTAACCATAGTCGTTATCATGAGCGATCGGGACTGATCACGCCTTAAAAGGGGTTTAAGTAGGTCCGAGCACCAACAGTATACCACTAGGAAATACGGGCATGAAAACAGACACTGAACACTGGCCATCATACAACAGGCCTCCCTGCCCGGACCCCATGTAACTCGTCCACGATACAATTACTTTACTCGCGGTCATTTTAACAACATTACTCACAAAGAACTACAGCAATATCAGATAAACTAGCTAACTTTAACACAATATCACTCTACTTACAGTTACGGACACCACTAGACTGGTACAACCAATACAACACTCTTCCACACGCATTCGATCACCACGCATGGACTCACACGTCCACTCGAAGACACAAGTCATCACCACAACAGTTACGGACCTACTCGAGGTTCTATTCCAACTATGTTGAATGACTTCACTTCGTTCACTCACCACGGACCTACTCGAGGTTCTATTCCAATTCTGTTGAATGACCTCACTTCGTTCACTCACTCACTCAATAAGTTCACTGTTACTTCAACTCACTCGCTAATCTGACGTTTTGTTTATGAATAATCTACCTTCAAATACCAACAAAGCTAATCTGACATTATAATTTGAAATGTCGATCGCTTGTTAACGATCAATTTACCATCAATCTCCGACATATTTAATAACAGAACTATGGGTTTCTGGCAAATAAAAAACGGCGTAGTGTTGTACCACGCAAAGTGACGTTTCGTAAGCAATTATGTTCTACTAACTGTAGTCATCATTATAGGTTGATAAACTAGCCATATATTAGTAGTCGCACCAGTTTTTTTTTCTGTGTGAACGGCAAGCTCGTGCCAATTGTTTCTAGTCACGCTCTTCTAACCAGAAAAGTTATTCAAATTCAAAATGAAAATCTGCCCGGCTGGATGTCAAACGTTGATGGATCTTGAGAAATTGGAAATCGACGAACGTTGCCTAAGGTACCTTGAAACTAGTTCGCGCAACTTATACAAAGGAAATTCTACAGCCTCTGAGCGGTCGATCGTTTGATTTTCATTACGAAGTTTCCAGGTTCGTAATATACTATACTACTAACTATCTGCGTTAGTGGAGACACTGTCAAAGAAATGTTTCTTTGTAAGACTTTCTCCAGCTTTATTAGGATTTTGTAGCCTGAATCACTTGACTCTCCGAAAAGAAAGACGATTCACGTTGAGCCGTTGGTCCCGGCTACTGTCTACGGAAGTAGTCTATGGCTGTATTCCGAATCGGATTTCACTGCCTAAAGCACTGACAGCGATTACTCGCGTACCGATTCAGAAACCGCGATAATACGGCAGATGAGGCTATCAATTCAGTACGCATATGAGCCAGCTTAAACCGCTCACGAAAAAGAAAGAGATTGCCATTTAACTTACAATTTAATATAGTAAAAATAGAATATTTCTCTATTACTTAAAAATATAATAATAAGATTGCTAATTTAATAAGGTAGATGTAATTTTTCTATAACAGTGATTGCTTGTATCCGAAATAAAGTCTTGTTTTATATTGTTATTACGAGTATATATTGTTTTCTTCATTACCTACAACTACTTCCATCTTGATCAAATTGTTTAAAGCTTTCTTTTCTTTACACCTTTATGTTCAATTAAATTCAAACAAACAAAAATAACCTTAATAATTTGTCACCGACGCGTTCGATGATGTCACTTTTGAAAGATGGCTCACGAGAATTTAGCTCTGGATCATGGGCGCCGTTAGCAGAAGATGGCGGCAGTCTTGACGCTGCCGTAATACCACTGACAGTGATTTATTACGTGGTTTTGGGCGCTCATGGTGATTTAAGCGCGTATTGGAACGCGGCCTATGTCAGGTGGTCTTTGGTGGCTCTTTATCACAGACACCAGAGTTCGTGAGGTCGATTGTCGACGGTACCGTTTCGGCCACATTCGAAACAAAGTTTCAAAACTAGTTCCGAGAAAAGAATAGTTATTCTCCTTCTGAAACGTCTAGTAAAAAAAAAACAATAATTCTAATTCACAACCTGTGATGTGTAATGAAGAAGAAAACGTTTATAGAAAAGTGAATAAAATATTCATCTCAGCTTAGCAGAATAGATAATTTTAAGTTTGTAGTTATTAATTATTTAGGTAATTGGGAGGTTTGCAATCAGAAAATTTATATAAAAGAGACATTTAGGAATTTCTATATCCTTTTCTAAAACTCCAACAAAAGAAGATATTAAGTTGGAAAAAAGCAACAATTTCACCACAGCAGCGCTCTTTTGAGATGCTAATATTGTGCAAAAGAACATTAAAGTTGATATTATGTTTAACGAAGGCTTGCTTCCTTTCGTTACTACACTGAACTTTAGGCACAGAATAGCTAAAATATAGCATTTTACCTTCAGCACGAGTACCTACTTTCATATAACATGAAATACCCTAAAAAATATAAATATTCAAAATATGAAATATATCCAATAATAAATATATCTCCAAAGAGCTTCAACTGGCTCCTAAGGGACACTCACTAAAACTTAGTTTCACGAAGTTACAGAGATCATTACGTTTCATGGTGCATCTCATTTCTTGGCTTAGCGCTATCATCATAGCTATAAAAAAATATAGAACTGGATCAATTTCTCTTTAAAATCCCTAATTTATTAACTTATGGCAAAAAATTACATGCTTGTTGAACGCCCATGACTGTACCCAATTAAAAGTTTGTATTTTGCATTGCCTATCACTCTTCGAACCACTAAATACTTATATGCCTTGTTGTGACATCATTAGCCAAAAAAGTCTGTCCGTTGCGTATCTTTCTATAAAAAAAATCATAAATGTGATCCAGTGATTCAGTCTTTGTAGTTCCTCCACAATTTCGTTCGTCTTTTGTTCAGGAAATTTTACATGTAACTAGCTGACCGGTCAGACGTTGTCTTAACCTAAGAACAAGAAAAAGCTTTTCCTAGGTCTTAACTATGAATATTGAATATCAAACGACTGACAATTATGTTACTAAGGTTACATTAGCCGTGTGGTGACGGCAGAACAGAATACATTTGTCACCAACCCCTTCTCTTCCCGTGGGTGTCGTAAGAGGCGACTTAGGGACTACACATTGAATAGGGAACGGGCAGCAGCGCTCTCTGATACTGTAACCTTTTAATCTGCGATCTCCAACCCGCCTGCCAAGCGTGGAGATTATGGCAAAACCCTCCACTTCAGTGGAGGAGGCTCAATAGTCCAGCAGTGGACTGTAACGGGCCGTTGATTGAAGGTTACATTAAGAAAATTACTACTCGTATAATCAGATCAGCAATCCAATATCATTCACTTCATATCCAATTCACAACATAATTTCAAAGGATGTATGTACAATAATATAGTAAATTTAATTAGCAACTTGAGTATCGAAGTGTCTCTATTGAGTTGGTAATACGAGTATGAAGCGACAATGCGTTCAGTGCGGTGTTGGCACAATATGCTGAGATATAAATATTAGTGTCTTCAATATCGCAGCTCTATCAAAGAACCAGCTGTTATACCACAGCTTGGTATAAAAATAGCCGATAATTATGACAGTATTTTAGGTGAGACATCTTCAACACATACTTTGTCTTTGGGTGAAGTTGATTATAGTCAAGAATATTTTTGAAAAAAAAATAACTGAGTGTTCAGACTAAATTTTAATACTAAAAAAGAGATTGAAAAATACAAAAATCAATACACAATCTGATATACTTTTATTGAAAACCTATCGCTGCATCTCCATTATGATGGTAATGCGGTGACAGAAAACCGCGCGGGAGCGGCGTGGCGTTCAGTGTATTTCTGAAAAGTGTACAACTTTTCCTGTATATTATTTTCGGTATTATTATCATAGGTGAAGTATATCATACAAAAATCTTCTTTCATACTTCATTGGAAATTAATAATAACGACATACTTTGTAAATTCAAGTTAGAGTAGCGGATTCTGTGGTAGCGATTTGTATTTTTTCCACCTTTTATCCAGTAGATCTCATTTTCCACCACTGTGAAGGTTGACTGGAAGAGATCTCTTATAGAGATAAGCTCGCCTTTGTACATTAATTTCTTATCCTGTGTACATTTAATTGTGCAATAAAGTGTTTATATATAAAAATAAAAGTAAAATACACTCTAAACTGTGAAGTTTTTCCGTAATTATCTTCTTAGTGATTCGAGCATGCTAATTTTAAGCTATGAAGCAAGCTTACAAGGCGAATTTTGTTCATTCACTCGCGTAAGTCGAGTTGCTTAGCTTAATCTTCTGTCCTGCTCGTTTCCTGCGGTTTGAGCAAAGCTAAGCTGTATTACGTCACTGACATTTTTTTTTATTTCCGTGCTCGCTATATTACTACTCTGGTAGAAATAGCGATTAGTTCCGTAAAAAAAAGAAAATGAGTTTTTTAAAATTAATATTGTTACGTAGATTTTTTTCCGAAATGTTTAATTTATGTTTTTTTTTTCGTTTTTCACCCCCAAATTACATATTTCGGTGACCATTTCTAAAAAAAACCAGTCCAATCTAATAAAAAAAAGTATATCGAAAAAAAAATTCATGAAAATCATTTTGCGACCTTTGGAGGAGCTCAGCCGGACATCTGCGCACTAATGTTATGCATGCACTCTCAAACAACAGCTTTTTATGAAGCATCCCCAGTTTAATTAGGACATTGCAGGGCAGTGAGAGCGTCGTCGGTGTAGTTTAGACTCTAGTGGTAAGGGCCGCTGCCTTCCGTCCGGGAGACGCCGGTTCGATCCCCACCACGTACGAATGTGTTTTCGAATTTCGAATTCATGTACGTTTATTCGACGCTCTTACGGTGAAGGAAAACATCGTGTTGGAACCTACTCATTCCAGGAAAGAAATTGAAAGGTTGTGTGTGAAGTCGACCAACTCGCACTGGGCCAGCGTGGTCGGCTAAGGCCAAATCGCCCTAATTCAGGATAGTATTTTATTAAATACAAAAATGTTGATCTTAAAAGTAGATATTAAATAATATTTTAACATTTTTTGTCAATAAATTATTTTGCCTTCGGAGTAAAATCTTAAATACGACGCAGTGTGCTCACGTTCTAAGTGAATATGGCTGATTGTAGGAATTAACGAACTCAAAAATTGTGATTTGGTATAGAAAAACGTGCGCACACGTGCGCTAAAAATATGGTTATTATTATTACGAAATCATCCAGAAGAGGACCAAGGTGGTTGATATCATCCAGAAGTGTAGCAAGCTGTAGTGGCAGTGGGCTGGCCACGTCTGTCGCAGAACCGACGAGCGTTGGAATAGAGTGAGAGAGAGAATGGTGGGGTTTGAACCCACGTCTCCTGGACAGGAGGCGGTGGCCCTAGCCAATACACCACCGATGCTGATACCTACCACTTACCACCAAACTCGTTTCATCACGTGTAGTGCTCTCTATTATGAACTCAGTAACCGTATTGGAAAACGATTCGGAATAACCGGTAAACCGGTAAATAAAAGGTATTTTGACCTTTCAACGTGATTGTTAGAGTCCCAACACTGTCGATTGCGGTCCAATCAGTTTAATTAAACGTACCGATGATGTGACTCGAGATGCCAACGGATATTCAAAACCATTTTTTTTGTGCTCTTTATATTTTATGAATAGTTTAAAGATGTCAGTCCTGAATTAGAGCGATCAGACCGTAGTCGATCCAGGCTGGTCCAGTGCGTATTTGTCAACTTCACACATACAATATCCTTTGAAGTTTTTTGGCAGGTGTGTCTGACTATCTTTCGATCTTTTTCTTCACCTTAAAAGTGTTGTACAAATGTAAATATACATTGATTCAAAGTAAACTTCAGTGGAGTTTGGCGGAGGTACTATAAAAAAAACATTAGGTGTCGATTCCGTATACGCCCAACTAAACTAAACTTAAAATTAGTCCTGTCACTTTCTATCATTTTAATTGAAAAGGGACCGAAGATCATCGGTTTTGTTTTTGTCTTTGACTTCACGACTAACTGTCTTTTTTTTTTCTTTTTTTTGACGGACCTAATCACTATTTATACCAGAGTGGTAATATAGTGGGCGCGGACTTGCGGGGGAGCAGAAGGCTCGTACCCCTTAGGAATTTTACGACAACGTATCTGGGGGCGCCCTCAGACGGGCTCGGACCGCGGCCCAGAACGTTGCCAGGGCGAGAAGCGCGTCGGAGAAGAATGACCCCTACCGGGTCTTACTGAATTAATTCTACTATTAGTTCCGCGTCCCCGCCGGCGGGGGCGGTTGCTACCTGAAGGGCATTCTGTAGTAGTGTGTGGCCTATACGCAATGGCAGCTTAAATCGCGACGGTGATCTCATCGTCCGGATCTGTGAGAGCGTGTCTAGGACGACGCTTGAATCGCGTAGTGGGGTGCGGAAAGTAAATTGACGCTTTTCTCACCAGAAGGTTCGGGTGAGTAACGGCCGAATTGAAATAACGTTTAGACGCTTGACGCATATACTCCTTAATGGAGGGGACCTCGAGGTCAATGTGGAGATTCCTATTGCGCACGTACCACGGACAGCCCGTGGCCTTGCGCATGAAACGATTTTGAATCACCTGAAGGGGACTCAAATTGGAACGAGCCGCATGAGCAAACACCGCGAATGTCATTACGGGACGGACGCAAGCGGTATAAAGACGGACCTTACTACGTAGGGAGAACTTCGACCGTTTGCAAAGGAGGGAGTGGAGCCGGCCTATAATGAACGCGGCGCGGTTGCGAACGTTTTGCAAGTGATAGCGGAAACATAGCCTAGAGTCGAGAGTGACGCCTAAGTACTTGACGCGGTCGGACCACGGAATCTGGCGACCGAACAGAGAGACGCTTGGATATCTCTGAACACGAGCGCGACGATGAAAGAGCACTGCTGTGCTTTTATCGGGATTGACTTCTATTCTCCATTTGCGGAACCAGTCGCTGATGGCGTCTAGAGCCGCTTGGAGTCTAGAGACAAGGGTAGAGGGGTCTCGTTCAGAGGTATAGATTGCAGTGTCGTCTGCAAATAGAGCGATCTGCGAAAGAGGGGTCTTCGGTAAGTCGCTCGTGTAGAGCGCGAAAAGGAGGGGCGAGAGCACGGAGCCCTGAGGGACACCGGCGTTAATGGGGCGAGAGGACGAGAGGACACCTTCCACTCTGTTGCGAAAGCGACGATTCGACAAAAAGTTTCGTACAAGACGTACGAGCCTGTCTGGCACACCGAGCTTGTACAGCTTGTATACGAGTCCGTTGTGCCAGACCTTGTCGAAGGCTTTCGCCACATCGAGGAAGACTGACCCTGTCGGTTTGTGGGTATTCCTATTGAATTCGGTGTAGACATGCTCTACAATCCGATGGACCTGATGGGTACAAGAGTGTTTGGCCCGAAAGCCAAACTGCTCGGGTGGAAGGAGGCGACTAACTGTCTATTTTAGTGGATTTTTATTCGTCATGGTGTTAGGTAGGCACTAAAACAAGATTTAATTTGACAGTTAGTCGTGAAGTCATAGACAAAAACAAAACCGATGATCTTCGGTCCCTTTTCAATTATGAATGATAGAAAGTGACAGGACTAATTTTAAGTTTAGTTTAGTTGGGCGTATGCCGAATCGACACCATTAATTTATCGTTAAAAGGCATTAAGAACGTGGTGGATTAAACACGATCCCTTTTTCTACCTTTTTTGTTTTAAAAGTTGGAGGAAAAAGCTTTTCTAAAGTTCAAAATGTATAAAAAAAAATATAAATGTATTCTTTCCGTGCCAAGTAACTTTTTTATTTCATTTCTGACAAGTTGCGACGTCTGAACCATTATTTTTATGTGTATCGTTTTGGGGCAGAGTTATTTCAAAACAAAACAACAGCAACTTGAAAACCATGTAAGAAAATCTTATCAACATCAACAGCCCGTTACAGTCCACTGCTGGACTATGAGCCTGCTCCACTTAAGTGGAGGGTTTTGCCATAATCTCCACGCTTGGCAGGCGGGTTGTTACTGTATCAGAGAGCGCTGCTGCTTGTTCCCTGTTCAATGTGTAGTCCCTAAGTCGCCTCTTACGACACCCACGGGAAGAGTGGGGGTTGGTGACAAATGTATTCTACTCCGCCGTCACCACACGGCAAATTCAGCAGCATAGTTTTTACGTAATCAGTTTAGCCATACGCTGTATTCTCAGCCTATTCAAAACCATACTTGCTCCAGTGGGTCGAGTAGACCCATTGTTGCATTCAAGTAAGGTAATCATTGTGAACACTTTTTATACTCCATCGGTCTCGGCTCAGCTTCCGTCGCCTAGTGGTTGTAATTTCAACGCTTATTACGGAAGTTTCAGGTTCGAATCTCGGTGGGACACACAAAAATTTATTTGAGACCTTCCCCAGCTTTGCTAGAAAGTGGCTAGTATATTGAGTAGGATGAATCACCTGATTGTCCGAAAGAAAAGATGCTTCCGTTCTTCAGAAAGCACGTTAAGCCGTTGATCCAGTCTACTATCTTATTGTTACACGAGCTATGTCAGTGACATTTGGCGGCTTTATAACACTTCTTATTCTTCTTCATCGGGCTTCATTGTAAGGTCGACTTCTGATCGATGACGTCACAAACCCCGCTGTCAGGCAAGTATAATTAATATAACGTCATAAACACAAATCCGAATTGAAGCAGTCGTCGTGGCTGAAATCTGTCAAGCATAAACTCATCCGTTATCATCACTTTTTTTTTTTCATTGTGGCTTTTGTGTATTCACAATTCCGCCAATGTCACGTGTCGTAGAGGATATCATCACTTTCAAAGCAAACTAGACCTGTCATTTTCCTTCGTCTGTTATCGGGTGTCATCATCTTTGTCTGTTGTAAGCCGTCAGCCGTCTATTTTTCTGCACACTTAAATGTTCATGTAAACTTAAACCTCTACTCAAGACATTTCCAACTTTACATTTCTCGCTCGTTTTCTGCATAGTACGATCCATATAAGAGTCTTAATGATAGTAGGTAGGTAGGTGAGGGAATCTTGTGAAGCTCAGTGGCTCGGAGTTTGTTTGTAAGTGGTAGTGTCACCTCTATTTGTGTTTAGCTCGTGATTTCATCAAGAGAAACATTTTAGTGTACGACCTCACGGTAAAACATTGTGAACAAATTGTTATCATTAATTAAAACTTATACGGAGCGTCGGTGGTCTAGTGGCTAGTGGTTAGGGCCGCTGCTTCCCGTCCGGTAAACGCGGGTTCAATCCCCATCGCGTACCAATGTGTTTTTGAATTTCGAATTCATAATTGTACCTTTATTCGCCGCTCTTACGGTGAAGGAAACATCGTGATGAAACCTGCACACTCCTGCGAAGAAATTCAAAGGTCGTGTGTGAAGTCGACCAACCCGCACTGGGCCAGCGTGGTCGACTAAGCCTAATCACCCTAATTCAGGGTAGGCTCGAGCCCCTTGGTGGAGACATATATGAGCTGTTAATAATTTAAAACTTTACTCGTGGTGAAAACAAAAAGTTTTTTTTTTTCGTAGCAAGTATGATTTTTTATTCTGGCTTTCATGCTGTGTCTATTGTCTATGAACTAAGTATAACTTTTACTCAAACAAAAAACTATATTTTTCTATTTTTTACATTTTTTTAAATATTTTCAATCATGTTGTAAATGATAAATAAGCGTTTTATTATTATTATAATCATCATCATCATCATCATCATCGTTATCATCACTAGAAACGTTAAATCTGCATAAAGAATAAAATTTTATTAATATAATCAAAAGTTCAATACAACAGACCGTATAATAAATAACTTCGTTTTTGAATTTCACAATACCCAATAAAATCCAAAGGAACATTGATGAAGACAATCAAAATAAATTTGCCGCCACTCCTTTCACATTTAAATATCAGTGGGCACGCTTTTTACCTCCGTACAAAAAAGATAGGAGTTAAATGTTTAAAGGTGTTGTATCTTTTTATATTTTGCAAAATTAACAACTAATGCAGAGAATTGCAAATCTTAAATGGCAGTGGGCGGAGCACTTTGAACATGCAACTGACAGTTACGGCAAAAAAATTCTCAAGAGGCGAACATGTGCCAAAAACTGCAACATGGACAGGCCCTTATAATGAAGATGGACAACGTCATTAACCTAACTTGAACATCTGCTAAAGTTAACCAGTGTAGATCTCTTTCAGCTGAGATGATATAATCATATCCTCTTCTTTGACAATTATCATTGGTCTCGGAGTGTGCTTTCCTGTAAGCTAATTAATTTTAGCTTACCTTTATAAAGTAACATCAACGGCCCGTTACAGTCCACTGCTGGACTATGAGCCTCCTCCACTTAAGCGGAGGGTTTTGCCATATTCTCCACGCTTGGCAGGCGGGTTGGAGATTGTAGATTAAAAGGTTACTGTATCAGAGAGCGCTGCTGCCCGTTCCCTGTTCAATGTGTAGTCCTTAAGTCGCCTCTTACGACACCCACGGGAAGAGTAAGCGTTGGTGACAAATGTATTCTACTCTGCCGTCACCACACGACGGCGGGAAAACAGTCATAAGTATCTGCAAATTAAATGATTTATGTTTTTCTCAATATTACAAGACTTCGTTGAATTATCCTAAGATTTCTGCCAGCTTCACGGCTAGAAATGTCAAGTTCGCTTGAAATGTGTCAGTTTTGATACTGGCTTGACACAACACTTGGGAGGATCTGATTAATGGTGTGAGAGCATTAAGGAACCCTTTTCAAGAAGCAGTAATTTTATATTTACAAGAACAATTTTCTAGTATATTGTGTAATCAGTAAAATAGTTAGAGTATTTTTGTTCTAGTTTCACAATTTTCTTACGTTTGCTTTTGTTCATCAACAGCCCATACACGTCCCCACTGAGGGGCCCGAGCCTGCCCTGAATTTGGGCGATTAGGCCTTAGTCGACCACGCTGGCCTAGTGCGGGTTGGTCAACTTCACACACAACCTTTGAATTTCTTCGCAGGAGTGTGCAGATTTCCTTACGATGTTTTCCTTCACCGTAAGAGCGTCTGATAAACGTACATATGAATTCGAAATTTGAAAACACATTGGTGGTACGTGGTGGGGATCGAACCCGCGTCTCCCGGATGGGAGGCAGCGGCCCTAGCCACTAGCCCTCCGACGCTCTGCTTTAGTTACTGTTATAATAAGTTTGATATGTGTGTGTCAAAAAATCTAACGTTGATTATTTCAGCTGCTTACAACTGAATTTCAGCGTAAACTGTGAGAAAATAAAAACTAAGAATCTTTCATTGTTTCCAATTTCAAATTCACAAAAAAAGAACTGCACCTAAAAGAAGTTGGATTACGTTTTTAATTTACAATTTTATATTAAAGTCACTCTGAAAACCCAAACAAAGGTGTTGATTAATTTTCTTGACAAAGGCGCCGCTCGATCTCCGCCTCATTCCACCAATTGATTCAAGTGGTTTGTGAACATTGGGTATTAATTTCTAGGGAAATAATGAAATGCCTTAGATTTCATTTTGGTAGGCAAATTCAAATACATTTTCGCTGTTTTGTTATTTCGTGAACAAAAATGTTTCTTAAAATATTTTACTAACATCAACGGCCCGTTACAATCCACTGCTGGACTATGAGCCTTCTCCACTTAAGTGGAGGGTTTTGCCATAATCTCCACGCTTGGCAGGCGGGTCGGAGATCGCAGATTAAAAGGTTACTGTATCAGAGAGCGCTGCTGCCCGTTCCCTGTTCAATATGTAGTCCCTAAGTCACCTCTAACGACACCCACGGGGAGAGAGGGGTTGGTGACAAATGTATTCTACTCTACTATTTTAATAACAATGAGAAATATATAAAATAAGAAGGCTTGGTGATCGGATGCTCCAGCACGGCACAGGAAACATTAATAATATCAGTTTAAAGAACTTTATTCTCATAAAGACTACACATAAGTCACTTAACATGAGAACTAAAATAATAAAAAAGTATACATTGGCAAATGTCCGTTTACGAAAAACATGCAGTGGGTACTTAATAAAAGAATTCCAATCTTACTCTAAGTTTGTAGGCGCACCGGCCGCTGCCGCCGATACGTACTTTGTGGTTCTGACGTAGTAAGCAAAAACCACCTACGGGGTGTTCATTTAAATGGAGAATTTACAAAGAATGTGTTTTTGTAATTGAGATTTAAAGATGTTAAAGGAGTCAATATTTTTTATGTGCGATGGCAATTTATTGTACAGCTCTGCCCCCTCGAAGCATATTGTTTTTTTGCCGCCGCCGGTTCGTATTTTAGGTAGTATAAGGTGACTTTTTCTTCTATGAGCATATTTAATATTGATTAATATTGATGAATATTGATTATAATATTGATGTTGTTATCCCTAAATTAAATAAAATAAAAATAAAATAAAATGATTGATTATTGTAAAGAACATTTTTATTTTAAAAAAGAAAAGTACAGAAGATGCGAATCCTGTGGAGTTTCTTCCGGCCGTTCTTCTCCACAGTGAGCGTACACTTGTATTGAACGAGCCATCTTGCTTTGACGTCGAAATTTTTTTTTGTTAAATCTTACTTCGAATAAAGACATTTTTATCTTTTCAATTGTTTTATTAAAGTTTATAGTCCCGAAACATTCACTGGATAATGCACTGTTGAAATTATACACCTAACACTTCAATAAACTAAAATTAAAAATTAAAACGAAGACACGTCCGCCATTGTCTGATGCTGACAAAAGACCCCTCATGTGACAAGTTGCTTTCTCGAAAGCCTTAGGGCGGTTTTTTCCTAATTCTGTGGAAAGTTGTTTGTAAGTTGTATTTTTAACGATACGTTAGAAAATGTTTTAATACCTATCTTTTTCTTATGTAAACTAAAAGGGAAACTGACTGATTGATAAGGTTTAGGGGTATATTATATGAAAATTTGTTTTAAAAGAAAACTAAACGAAGGTATGGGTAGAACACTACTTTGAATCCGGTAATTAATAAGTATTCTTTCTATTAGTAAGAATAAAAAACTTTGGATGAAAGAAAATAAAAACATAGATCAATCTGTAGTCGTCTTTTATTTTCAGACTAGCATTGTGTGAACCAGGGTGTGAGAATGAAGATCGAGTCATAATAGGAGAGGAATATGGGCAAACAAAGAATTCCGCCTAATGGGGAAAAGATACAATGGCACGAGCAACTCGCGCTGCATTCTAGTATTTTTTACCTTGTTTGAGATATCTCGCTAGAAAATCCTCATGCTAATTAAAATACTATCAGGAAGCCATATTTTATGTAATATACTAAGTAATATTACAAGTATGTGTTGATTTGTTCTTATTTTCCGCAGCAATGGAGCGACGAGGACTGACGTGATTTTTTTCATAGAAATCGTGTAAACGCCGGAAAGAGATAGGTATACTTTTTTTAAGTTTGTGACAGTTGAGCTTTGTTGGTTGTCAGTGTCAAATAGTTGACAAAATTTTTTGTTTCCAAAGATTACTGACGCGCGAAGCGATCGTCTTTTATTTCCTCTGAGCTTGTTACCAAAAAATTGATTTTTTTTTTTGATAGATTTATTCGTCCAACTGCTAAAAAACAATTTTTTTTTGTGTAGCCGCGAGCGATTATATAAAGTAGCTATTAGTTTGGTCTAGCCAAGGTTCCATAATGTTTGAAAATAATCTCAGCTGTGGTCTCCGTAAGGTTGAGGAAAGCGGTTTTTTTTCTACTTCATTGTTATTTAATTCGGTGACCTACTCGTAACCACAAAGTAGGTAAAGCGGCGTGGTTTGTTTCGTAACCTAGTAGGTTTTGGACTAAGTTTAAGGTCAATTTCTTGCCATAAAACTGTAGAAATAGGCAGTATTTCACTAGTAGGTAGACTAATACTAAACATTAAAAAAATATATTTTACATAGCAAAGTCATAGGAAAATATAATACACAAAGAGTTTGAAAACATTTAGTTTCCGTTTTTAAGCTCTCAAAAGTTTGAAAGTATAAAAATGCCGCCATACTCAAAAACTATCTAAGGGTCACGTCAACTTGAATAACTTCTTAAAATCTACTTCTTAACGTCTACTTAAAATATTTTTTTATACTAGTAAATAACACTGTAAAAAAATTACCAATTACATAAATTCCAATTTAATAAAAAAAATCATTGTTAAAAAAACTGCCTACCTTCGTCGGATCCGAAGAGTCCACTTCCATTCCCTCTAGCAACAATATTGTACGTCGGGGTATCAAATAGAAACTTATCCACTTTTTACATAACAATTTCTCACATACAAAACGACTTCAACTCGCACTTAGCCATTTTAATTAATCGCTCTATTACGATAAGCCCGTGCTCGTAGCAGTTTCGTAGACGTGCTACGCGCGGTGTCTACGGTCGGCCACTGCCGTAGCGGAATACTTAGCTACGCTATGCCATCTCACTGTGCTGTTCACTTCTCCTTTTCCTTCCTATTGCTGGTTTGTATATTTTGTCTCTTTCACGGGGCACATCTGAACGTGGATGTAAATTCTGTTTGTCGAAGGCTTGAGCTTGAATCATTGTTGCCATTTCAGCGTCAAAATTTGTGTCTTCGACGAAAAAGGTTTAACGTAAATTGACTACGTCGCGAATTTCGCAGTTCCCTATTTGAGTTCAAATATTTGCTTCTAGGGAACAGTGGATGCATTTTGCCGGCGAAATGTAAATTACGTAACTGAAGCAGATGCAGATTGCAGAATGCAGATAGTAATAATAAGATGGGAGGAAATGAATGGCGCTATAGTAATCAGTGTCTTGTTATACGGACTTCATGTTGCTGCATTTAAGCGATTGGTGCTGGCTGATTTTATTAACTATTATGTTTGAAAAACTTAGAATTTTTTTGTATATTATCATCGAAACATGTTTTGCAGTCGAAACTGTATGATCATCAACTTTAAGAAAAATACCTTGAAATAGTTTATTTTTGTTTTGTAACAAGTTTTTAGTATTTATTTAAATATTTTATGGGAAATAAAATAAAATTTTAACAGATCTAAGTTTTACATTTTTAAATACTTACATGATTCATACATACATTTACCAACAATTAGTACGCTCCATTCATCCTTGCGTCGGCTATGTGATACAAAATATGAAGTAAAATTGTGAAGGTCAAAAGCGATTTAAAAAGCATCGTTAGTTCATCTAACAAATGCACGTTGTATGCAACCGGGCGAGAACTCATAAAAAAATTAAGCCTAGGCCTTTTGCCTTGACACGTCTGACATGACCAAGGCTACTGATCTAGCTTTCATTTTGGACTGAATTTTTAAGGCATAACCTTACAATTTGGTTTAGTTATTATATAGTCTGGTACTGTTGCCGGTAATTGTCGAGAAGCAGTTGTCAAGTAGGAAACGCAACGTAGAAGGAAACGCAAAAGATGCGACGACTGTGGAGTTTCTTCGGTGAGCTCTTCTCCACAGATTCCGCCATTGTGTTAGTGAACTTACCCAAAAAAAATGTAATGACGGATTTAAGTGATGCAAAAACATCCTATGGAAATAAATAATTTTGACTTTGACTTTTGACTTTGGAAGATGAATGGCACCCTCAAAATGTACTATCTAATGAAGGTCTCAATAATAATCATCTAAAGTAAAAAAAACAAGACTGCCCTGCTAAAAAAAATATAGACTTTCTTCATCATCATCATCATCATCTCAGCCGGAAGACGTCCACTGCTGAACATAGGCCTCCCCCATAGGTTTCCACCGTGAACGGTCCTGCGCTACTTGCATCCACCGGCGCCCAGCAAATTTCACCAAGTCATCTGTCCACCTTGTGGGAGGCCGAACACTACGCCTTCCGGCCCGCGGTCGCCATTCGAGAACCTTTCTTCCCCATCAGTTATCAGTTCGTTGAGCTATATGGCCTGCCCATTGCCACTTCAACTTACTTATCCTGAAAACTATGTAGACAGTGTTACTCGGGCTTATGTAAGGATCCAAATCTAAATCTTTTTAGGCATTTAGAACAAAGAAACACACATACATGCATGAACCCTGTACGAACACATTACACTCCTTTTTTTGGGCAATCGTGTGCCTCCCGTCCGGGAGACGCGGGTCAATCCCCACCACGTACCAATGTGTTTTCAAATTTCGATGTACGTTTATTCGACGCTCTTACGGTGATGGAAAACATCGTGATGAAAAACCTGCACACTCCTGCAAATAAATTCAAAGGTTGTGTGTGAAGTCGACCAATCCGCACTGGGCCAGCGTGGTTGATTAAGGCCTAATCGCTCTAACTCAGAGTAAGCTCGAGCCCCTCGGTGGGGACGTATATGAGCTGTTGATGTTGTATAAAAAGACGCTGGATGCAGATACCGGTTATTGTGGTGATCTTTAGGAGTTAGGAGAGGCCTTTGTGCAGCTGTGAAATACTTTAGGCTGAAGTGATGTTTGAAACCCGTATTTTCGGCCGGAAACTGTATTTTAATCTGAGTCGTCCGATTGATCGGACAAATCGGTCGGACCACGTGGCCTAAGGGGATATCTTTTGAATGTGAATCTCACTACAACACTTGCAATTAATTTAATTCCTCGTAAAAAAAAAATACTTCAACTGAGATTTTTTTTTTCTGATATGATAAAATTATTTCTGTACAATAGTCGACATTAATCGCAGATAACTCACTTATTACCCACGAATGTCTTCTTCTCTTGAATGGCCATATACTTACCTGAATTAATGTGGACATAAACTTTAATGCACCCAAATAATCCAAGATGGCGGCAGACTTTTTTTATGGGCCGAATTCGAAGAATATCTGTATAGAATACAATTTTGACAAGAAAATCACAATACAATGTTTAAAATTACAAATGGGAAATAGACGTAACAAAAAGATACACTCGTAGATTTTAAAAGCTGTTAAATTTATTGTAGTCGCAAAATGGCTTTATGAAACTACCTTCGCGAACGAAATGGAACCATAATAATTACATTTTACTGAAGAACTTCCTTCCTACAGCTAAACTTTAAGAAAATGATATCAAGTTGGCAATTAACAGTTAAGACGTCGCCAAGAAAGTTCCCTCTCCAACATTTTCTCAACAAGTTACATGACAATTAAGATAAGAATAACCTTAAACTTTGCCTTAAACTCCTCAACTTAATAACTTTGTACCTTTACCAATGACCTTTGTAAGGACAAAGTTCTTTCTTATCCTTTATTTAATAAAACTGTGGTTATGTTGTGCTTGATAATGGCCTACACGAACCTGAAATTACCGTGGTCTGAATAAAATTTTTTTTTTCTTAAAATGCTACACTGAATATATTCTAGTTTTACTCGAATATCATCATCGGCTAACATTACAGAGGTCCGGGATTCAAATCTTAGTGTGGACACTGTCAAACAATAATCGTCTAAAAATTTAAAATACGACTTCACCGCCAGATAATTTATAGTCAGCGTCACTTGAGCTGATGTAAGGATTCTAACGATACCCCAAATGTCCAAATCTGTTCAGGCATTTAGAAGTTATGGTGGAATAAATAAACTCACAAACATACATACATGAACCTTGAACACATTACTTTTCATTTTTTGGGCAGTCGTCGTATAAAAACCTCTCTTTCTCTTTGTGAGACTTTCTCCGGTTGGGTAAGGTTAGTTATTTTTTCTGGTTAATGTTTTAAATTAGTTATTGGGACATTGTATGCTGAATCACCTTTTATTTCATGCTTCGGATAATAGGAGTGTAGCAGTACTGCTATCCTACCTTCTTCTGCTATTTTGTTTCTGGCAATTCAGTACTTTTAAGTACCGGCAGTCTCATCATTCATTTTCAATTAATTTTCAAATTTCGAATCCTTCCGTTCCGATTTTATCATTTTCATCAAAATTTCCTCATTCCACCTCAAAACATCAGACTGTACCGACCTTTTAATAACCGGATCTTATGTATTTTCATTATTAGTAGCTTCTAAAAAGTGCTAAAATGTTTTTTGTTCAAATATAACCCGTCTGTGCAACAATTACCCATTTTATGTGTACGATTATTCTGGACTGGACCCTGTTTCCCTGCCACGCTACCATACTACTATTCTCCATCATGCGGCCAGCAGCGTGTGGCAGCTGCTGGGCTACAGGTGTAGTAAGTAGTATTGGGTCCCGGCTAGTATCTACTCGTAGTACTATACAGATGTAGTCGTTACACGAGCCATGTCAATGGCCTTTAGCGGATCTATAATGGCTTGTGAGGTCAGTACTGACCAATCAAGAAGAATTTAAATGCTTGAAATTAACTTTTCAGGGTTGTACACAATCAATCAATCAGCCTATTGCACTCCACTGCTGGACGTTGTCCTCCCCAAGAACACGCCAAAGCGCACGATTACCCGCTTTTCTCATCCAGCGACCTTCCTCAGCTTGTATACAATACAAGCAGAAAATTCCAACTAAATAGTAAAGTACCTGTCACGCTTTAAATTTTATTCATGAAACTGAAACATAAAGATAAGAATGCTTGTAGCTATTCAAGTTTGGCCGGATTAAACGAAATAGTCGAAGGCGCTTCTCAAGGACTCAGTTTATGACCTCTTGGTGGTAGCTGTATGTCTGTTGGACAAGATAGTGAGTGATAACAATCATAAACTACCGTGGCCTTTGGCAATACATATGTATCATTTCTGAACTACAATTAGTTTACTCGTAAACTTGTAGCAAACTTCAAGTCGTTCGGTCAGTTCTGACGAATTTTGAGCTTTGTGTTTTATTTTTCTCAAAATTATGAATTTGTTTTTTTTTTATTTTATGCTTTCTGTTGTCAACTATTCCAGGAAATTCCGCTGCATGTTTCTTGGAAGAAATCTGTAAAACTTTGTGGTGACCGGATTTTTAAGCGATAACAGCTGATAATTTTTCTGTGTAAAATTGTATTTTTTACTTGTATTATTGTAAATTAACTTCAAAGCACCAAAAATATTTTCGAATTCTTCATTATAGACCTAGAATCAAAGCCCTATAGATTTAATTTTATGATATTACTTGTCACCCCTCACAATGTCAAGGAGCACCGAAAATAATAACTTTTCATTATGATGAAGGGTGGGCGTCGCAATGTGTAGGACCTGCAATAAATCTCATGAACAAAAAGCTGCCGTCTATTTGGTGTGGAACGTGGTGCGGAAGTTTGCCGTGACAAATAGGTGGTCACACAAACATTATATAAAGAGCTATGTATTGCTTATTCACAGATCTATCAATATCGATGTAAAAGAGAAGATTTTAACTTGTATTGGGCGTATTCCCGCCGTGTGGTGACGGCAGAGTAGAATACATTTGTCACCAACCCTTACTCTTCCCGTGGGTGTCGTAAGAGGCGACTTAGGGACCACACATTGAACAGGGAATGGGCAACAGCACTCTCTGATACAGTAACCTTTTAATCTGCGATCTCCAACCCGCCTGCCAAGTGTGGAGATTATGGCAAAACCCTCCACTTAAGTGTGGAGGAGGCTCATAGTCCAGCAGTGGACTGTAACGGGCCGTTGATTCAGAAAGTTTATTTCTAGCTTGCAAGACTTAGAAAATATGAAGTTCTTTGTCTTTCCTACATTTTGTCGCCGCAAAATTTAAGTATTATTAGAACAGAAAATACACTCAAAACAATTTTCTCGTATATCGGTATTTTAGAGTTCCATAATTATTATTTAATAAAATTATTATTTTTGTAAATTGAACGAGCTTGAGTTGTTTATGTGTCTACGTATAACTGATAATTTCTGTTATTTACTATAGTTTATTTCGCCGTATCAGAGTTTTATGCTGTTAAAATATATTCTCAAGTTTTATTTTAGTCTTGTATTTATATTATATAATTTTATGTCTTCACTTTTCAGTAAAAGGAACTTGTAATAAATTATTATGATAACTGACTTATACTAGCTTGACAATTTTTTCTGGTTAACGAAAAATTATATTGAATAACTATTCGTTTCTATTATTTTTTTATCGCAGAAGAATTATTTTTCTCGTGGTTAAATATAGCCATTAATTGTAAAAGTTTAACGTTATATTCGGCTTTTTTATTGAATACTGCAGAACGCTCTTTTGAATTTATATTATAATTTATTAGTATGAGTTTATTTTAGATCTATTAACTTATCTGTGAAATTAAATAAGGCGGTGGCGCTAGTAGTCATATAAAATAGTATTTCAACCAATCATGACAGCGCTATCTGTGTAATGGCTGTAATTCCCATTGTATTTGTCCCCAATAAGCTCCCTTCCAATAAAAAAAATCCTTTAGATAAGTTCAAAACCCTTGGTGCGGCCGTATTATAAGCTGTTGATGATGAAGTTTAACACTATTGTTAAGCAAAAATTGTACAAAAAAGATTATTATAGAATATCTGACTACTTAGAGGACAGTATAATGCATGAATTTTGCAAATGACTATATTATTATTTGTCAAAAAAAAAAAAAAAAAGCAAAAGATGCGACGCATGTGGAGTTTCTTTGGTGAGTTCTTCTCCACAGAGTCCGCACATTGTTTAGTGAACTCACCAAAAAAAAAATGTAATGACGAAACAAAGAGATAAGATATCCAAAAGTTAATAAATTGATCATTTTTCATTTAATTTCAATTAAAATTTTTGCCATTTTACAGATAATGCGGTAGGTACATAGCTAAGTTAGTAGGTACAGACCTAAGTTAGTAGGCAGACAGTTTGATAAAATAACGAGAGTAGGTACCATCTAACTTTGCCTAAAGTCGGCTAAAGTAAGGCAAATAGCCTCGGGTTCTTTCCAAGAGCGCCTTTTATTACATCTGTACTTCAACAGTAATTCTGATTATTACACTAATATCTAAGATAACTTTTGTAAAATTATTTGTACAAGACACCATCCATATTAAGGCTTTTGTCATACGAATTTAAAAACAAAGTTGTGTGTATGATATAAGCAAGACTCAGCCCAGAAGTAATGTTGCCGCTCGATAGTTCAATATCGATAGCCTTTCGATATACTATCGATATTGTAAAAGCGATAGTATCGATAGCCTATCGATATACTATCGATCGTTGATTGTTGTTGTTGGTGATACTATCGATAGTATTGCTCCTCAATATTGTATAAACTATCGATGACGAAGGTCACTATCGATAGTATCGATACTAGTCTATGCGATAGTTTATGCTAGATAATAGTCTATGCGATAGTTTATGCGATAATTAGGTGCAATACTATCGATAGTATTGCTGCTTATCAATAGTATAGCACTAATAGAAATATCGATACTATCGATAGGTCTATCGATTGGGTGCATGTTTTTGGCGTTCTACCATCGATTGTAAAACTATCGATTTTTCGGCAACACTACCCAGAAGTGCTCACTTACCTTCCGTCTAACTTGACCGGAGGATTATGATGCTGAACAAAACCTCCGCTGATCGAGTCGGGCGGATTTATCAAGTTGAACGGATAGTCAGTAAAATCTAGAAGAAAATATAACAGTTTTTGGGTTAAAAGTAGATGTAAGGGTTCTTTTTTCTACGATATTTATGTCGGTATACTCAAACACGGCATCGTTGAAAAACCAGGTAAAGTCCGACAGTTCCACGCTATAAAATTCCAAGTAGAATATTTTCTTAGAAATTTCAATAGAATGTGAAATTTCCATGCTCCAGATTCGAATCGCCGATATTACGAATGCCGCAATAATTATGTCGAACTGAAAATCTTAATAACGCAAATTCTACAGAAATTCTGTGAAAGTAGCCCAACACAAATCAGTCGACAATTTAAATAAGTCCAAGAATTCTTTTTCTGCCCAATGAGGACACTAAACAAAATTATTTTGCCGCTCTCATTTCTGTAAAAGCTTGGAAATAACGAAGTAGTTTATTTTTTCAACTGCATTTAAGGTGGTTTGAAAACAAACTTATATTTGCGGAGGCAACAGATTTGTGGAGATTGTTTTAAACGTACAGTCCTCGTCAATAAAGACGATTTGTTCGATAGATGGACGTAGGTTAAGAATATAAGGAATTTGTTTTGAAATTTCATTGCCCCAACGCAGAATGTTACTAAAGTTCATTTTGTTGTTTTACTTCTGAGTGAAAAATTAAGTTTCTTTGCGCTTTGAGTTATTTATGCAATTTCTATCGACTTGAAATAACCGTGCTGGCCACTAAGTTGGTTTCAAAACTTTTAACCATACTTTACTTTATTCTAGATAGATAAATAATATAATAATAATAAAATATTCGAATTTTTGTGTTTTATATAAAACACGTAGATAGGTGAAAACATATTTTGAAAACGATCCGAAAGACATGTATTTTGTGTACTTTATTTTATTTATTTATTTGAGAAAGTAAACAGCTAAAAAATCAGGATTTAGGTAACAAAATAAGTACACAAGATAAGCGACGCAGCGTATAAGAGGCGCAGAACATTCTTCTGTAACGTAAAATCCTATTTTAAGATACAAAAATGCCAAACATCTTTCCAAGGAAACTCCAGGCGTAGCAGATAGCGCTCCGGATAGATAAGGGTAGGCACACACGATCAGATATCTTGGGACCGAACTTGAGTCGCTTATTCACGGCCCTGTTCGGGCAGCGCAAGGCCGATCGATCCGGCTATACCGGTTAATGTCGTTCGCGGTTTAACTATCGATAGATATTTGAGCTGTGAAAATGTAAATTCTGTTGCATATATAATTGAGCCAAAAAGTAGCACATTGCTTAGATTAGACAGACGAAGAAGTAAGTTTAATATAGCACAGACCTGTTTTATAAAAATGTATTGCGCAGTGCTTGCTACGTAACCCACGTAACCCCCAGACAGGCGAGAACGCTTTAGTTACAAAATGTGGTGAATTGCGACGAATTGTAATAAACAGAGAAGAAAAGAATGGTAAAAAACTCAGTAAAACTTAATTAATACAATTAAATATATTGTCGTAACTAAAATGACAAAATATTGACAGTAAAAATTACAACACAAAAAGTACAACTATTACAGCTAGCGGCACTTATCTTTAGCTCTGAGCGAGCGGTGACTCTCTGTCTCGCATAGGGTAAGAGAGAGAGGTACCGCTCGCTCAGAGCTAAAGAAACGTGCCGCTAGCTGTAATCTGTTAAGAAAAGGTTAACTTTTATCGATGGTGATATTATCGACAACAATGTCACAACCTTATTGCCAGCCGTGCACTTCGTGCAGAATTGGTAATTTTCGACTTATTTCCAACTTGATTCCTGGAAGTTCAGCTTACCAATCGATGAAAGGTGACTTGAGTCGTTATATACCTATACGTAAATAAATAAATATTTAGTGCACGTAATTTACTTTTTGTAGTTTTATTAAGAAGCTACTACATAAGGTATTTACGAGTACATTCTACGCGTATTAAGAATAAGGTAGTTATTTTTTTTTGGCAGACATTTTTTTTCAATTTTTTATGGTTTCCGTCCATTAAACTGTACTTTCAAAAAAACAAAAGTTGACAAAGATAAAATAAATAAAAAAAATATTTGTTATACTCGTAAAACTACATCGTGTCAACGTATATTGAAACTAATTGTATAAGGAAAAAAAGTTCTTGGACTAAAGTTGTTCAATTATACTGAGTTTTTTTGTGTTTTATCCCTAGAGGTTCTGCGTTTTATCCCACGTTGTATAATGAATGAGAGATGCATTTTTCCAACCTAACTAAACGAAGGTTAGGTAGGTCCAGGAAAGTACAGTTTCATGGCAAAGTATAAATAATTTCATGGACTAGACGGAAGCCCCCCAGAAATCATTTTTGAACCATTTAATTTTTACCCAGTACCTACAGTAAGTACCTATTGTCGAGCGAGATACTAAGCTGTATAAAAACTTGTTAATCCTTACCAAATGCCAATTAGTTTACCTTGCTCCAAGCGCAGTAGCAGCTGCTGAAGCTTGATAGCGAAAACTATCTGGAACTAGAATACTTAAACCATAGTAGAAAGAGTGCAAAGTAGGTTATCTTCATACAAACGCACCGCGCGCGGCTTGTGTGCACCCATAATATCTATGCGTCGCCGCACTGAGAAACGGGTCGAAACGGATCGAGATTTTGTTTGAGTGTGCGTGCGGCGACGCATAGATACTATGGCCCACACATACAAGCCGCGCGCGGTGCGTTGTATGAAGATAACGTACTTTGCACTCTTTATACTATGCTTAAACTGACTTTTACAAGGGAAATGTTGTTGATCCTTTCTTTAAATTGTTTACGAAAAGAACATCTGAGTAATAGTAGTGTAAAGAGAAAAGCTGTGGAGATATTTAAAAGAAAAGTACAAAAGGTACGATTCCTGTGGAGTTTCTTCTGGCCGTTCTTCTCCACACGTACACTGGTAGTGAACGTGCCATCCACGATAGCTTTGACGTCAAAAAATGATTTGTAAAAATCTTAATTCGAAAAAATATTTTTTTGTTTTGATTTTGAGGAGTTTGGTACTGGTACAGTCGGCCAAAAAAATGGTTGAATGACATGTGAGATTTATAGAACAACAACAAATATTTTCGTTTTTATATACTAAAACTCAATGAAATATTTGTTGAATGGGAAACTAAATCGAAGGTAAACCACTTTCTTAGTCAAACTGCTGGTACCGTTCGTAATTACTTACTTAAACCATGCTTTTTTGTTGTTGGTTAATAAGCTGATGAAACTGAATATATAAAATTGAATGATCAGTTTTTATTTTATTGAATATTTTTTTTTTAAATGTAGTTTATTTTTCAGTGGCACTGGTCAAATCATATTTTTTGTCGTCTTTTGACTTTTTTAAGTTCTTTTTACTCGTAATTGTTATATGATGATACTAGATATACCTACGCGTATTGATAAAGAAATATCATAAAACAATATTCGTTTTCCGTCAGTTCCGATTCACAAAAAACCTTTGTCACATTTACCCACCTCAAAATTGGTACATAATAAAAACATTATTCTTCGACAAACCCTTTTCTTCATATAGCCGTCCGTCCGTCTGTCACTCATGATTTGACTCATTTCGAGTCACAGGGTTTTAGGGTTGCAGTGCAAAAAGTCAAATAAGTCCAGATATGGAGAGTTAGTCAAATTTATGAGGTACATCGAATTCTCACCCGAAGATCAGTTGTCGTGGCCGATCTTTAAATAGACTTCGGATTCAGGTCAACAGGAGTTAAGATAGCATGCAAGGCTGGAAACCGGTATTTTTTAACCTGGTGAATTTCGGTTTCAAACCAGATCCCAGGCGAATCACTCGTAAAGCGAAACCGACTTATGAGCGATATCGCTTCTGGGATAAACCTGGTTCTTCGATCACAGAAGGGACTGGTTAATCCCAAGCAGCGCATGATGAGTAAAGCGCGAAGATCTATCTTTCTTTCTCGTGCATAAATTGTGAATAAATGCAGCGAAACCAGATCAAGAACTAAAGAGTGAAGCAAATCAGTCTGATATTTGAGCAGGAATCAAAATAAAAATGCTCTATGATCAGAACCGAAAAAAATATCACTTCTTGCGAGCCGAATTGTAATGAAAAAGCTCTTCTTAAAATGTATGGAAATGCGCGCAAACTGGTTTGAAAATTCAACCAGGTATTCAAGCCTGGATAGCATATCTAGGTGGGGATTCTCCAATAATACTGACGTAAACTGTGTGTGCGGAGAAGTACAGACGATGGTCCACCTGACATCGTGTCCTGCGTGCCCTGCCACCTGCACGCAGCGATTTGATGGACGCCACACAATCCGTCGTCCAAGTGGCCACATTCTGGGCTACAACGTTATAAAATTAGACTTGCCATCGACTCAATGAGAATTCATTCCAAAATGGATTATCAACTCTTGACAAAGGAGCTGGGTGGGTGGACTGAAAGTTTAGTGCCAATACAATATTCCCCATTTAATCTATTCTACTATGGAAAAAGGCATTTTGACCATGGAAATTCCTTTTCATTAAGTGTATAGAAAGGCTCAAGATTGTGAGCTTGTTGCTGAGAGAGTAGAAAAGAAGAGGTAAAGATCTTCAACGCACGAGGGACCTACTTATTTTTCTGGTTTGGAATAGTACGAATACGATTTTTTATTATTGTTATGTTAACACTGAACTACTCTGCCTCTAACGATACACAGTTACTTTTAGAAAAAGGAACCACACAGACTCTGTGGATCGTTAAAGACCAGTACAGAAGCACACCACCCCCACTCGGTTTTTTTTTATTCAATCACATAAATTCACATTTATAATTTTGGGCGGTATCATTAATAATTTTGGGCGGTACAATTTAATTTGTATACCTAAAGTACTAACTAAATACGAAGTGTATTAAAATGATGATGATTTTATCAAAACGTCTCTAAGCCAAAAATTACCCGTTATCAGAAGCTTTAAAATGTATTTTATAGGTTCTTAAATTTTAAAGCCTGCGTGGAAATTCGTTATCAAAGTTGCGTAATATAATTTGAGGGTGGCACTCAATATGAAAGTCATTTCAGACTTGATGGTGTCTCAAGAAAGTATTTCTTGGTTTATATTTTTTAAATTCTGCTTAGGTTATAAAGGAAAAATCTGCTAGAATTGAGTAGATTAAAATATTACATGACTGTTGAGACCTGCAAATGAGCAATTTTGTTAAGCAACGTCCAGATCTTTATGTTCAAGCAAAAGATAATTATTTACAAAAACGGAACCTACGGCATCAAGATAGATTGTCAGTACCATTCACTAAATTAAATATAGTTAGCTCTGGACCCTACCACATGTCGGTGAAAGTTTTCAGAAATAAAAACAATTAAAGAAAAATAATAAAAAAAAAAAAAAAAAAATTATTCAATAATAAATTAAAGAAATATCTTATAAACACGTGCTTTTAACTTTGGAGGAGTTTTTTGACTGCAAATAGATAAATAGTTTTCAAGTGTATAATTTTCATATTACTAGTTTGTTTTTAAGTATAATAAGTTATACAGGATGTCCAAAAAGGGTGTTGGCAGTTTATACCCAAAAATTATATATCATTTCATAAAATTATAAAATTATATTATTATTTTTTTGCAAAAAGTACATACAACGTAAAGTTTACAACAAAAAAATATGTTGTCCAAATGATATCCATTACGTCTTAATCCATTTTCTAATGATATTCGCACTGGGAGATAAAGAAATGTCCCGTACATTGAACTGCGCGCGATGTAAGCAGCGAGCTGTTATTATCGAATTATTGTTTTGATAATAAGCTCTTACACAAAATGCCCGCTGAGCTCCGGTATACGAATCCATCTCAACAAAATTTCCAATATATTCCACGTATGACATTATATTTGTTTTTGCTACCTACCCTCATTAAGACGATTTATTGAAATTTAAAAGTGCAAATACCCTTTTTGGACACCCGGTATTTTGTTATTTTGAATTTTGCAGTGCCCTTACAGGGTCATGTGTGCACTATTTTTTACAAGTTACACCTATGTATACCACATGAAGCATTAAATGATAATATGATATGATATGATAAATCATATTATGATTATGATCATTATGACTTGTAGTTACTGTTAATCTAAAAATTGGGTCGAAGTTTTTAATTTTACCGACCTATGAAACAGCCTGCTTGATTTTTGTTTACCTAGAATAATTGTTATTAGATAATCTTATGATAATGATTCTTAATAATGATAACTGAAAATAATGTTCTATCGGTTTTATAAAAAAAATTACAATTTTGTACTTAGCTGCACTATATTTTTCGGATTAAACCATTGGCAAGGTATTATAGAAAAACTAAGACAAATCTGTCTGTTTATACACCTTGAAATTAAATTGGTTGATTTGAACAACTTTTCTCAAGGAACATAAAAAAAAGCATTTTCATGCTTTGGGAAAATTTTAACAGTATAATAATAATATAGTTTTATAGAAATTCTGGCATTTTTTTTTCTAATTTATTTCAGCTTTTATACTCTCATACTTTTCCGTTTTGTTAAGAAAATTTTCGCGTTTCTTTATAATAATTTTTATAGGCATTTATAATATTTAATAATTTACCGTCAACCACACGGATTAAAATAATCGTCGACTTAAAAAAACAAAAACAAAATAAGGTTGTAAATAAGGTGTTATTCTTGAAGCAAGGTTTACTGTACCTTACAAATTCACGGCACGAGTTTTTTATGTGCTTAAGCATAACATAATTATAAAATCTTTTATTATTTCTAACGAGGTTTCCACTGAATGGTGGGTAATAATTTTGCAGGCCGCTAATTCCTTTTTAGAAAAAAAATATAACACGTCCCGAGTTTTTGCACGTCAAAAGCATTTACGATATTAACAAAATGTAAAAAGCACAGTTATTGAAAACAAAGTAAGCTTAAAATTTAGTCTTCCCTAAACCAGTGTCAAAACATCAACGAGTCTACTAGATAAAACTAAATGTTTGTCCTTTTATAACTAGAGAATGGCGGCACCGATTTTGATGGGGTTTGTACCAATCGATAAAAGAGATTACTGAGCAGGTTAGGGGTTACTATATTTGTGAAATAAAGAAAAAATAATATTTCATTTAATCTATTTTGCGAGTCGTTTGATCTTTACACTAAAAAGTATGGCGATTGTTATATATGTTTCAGTTCCGAGCGTAGCCGGGTAGAAAAGCTAGTTATCATAGGTAGTCAGAAGAGTAACTACGCTTCAAACTTGACCCCACCAAATGAATACTAAAGAAGCAAAACTATATCATACGACATTCGAATACGCGGTACAATGATGTTTTATATGATTCGGTTTGTAAGAACGACGAAAGTAAGCTTCAATGTACAGCAGCGACATCATCTGCCTGTCTGTCGTCTGTCAAAACCACCTAATTAAAGGTGCCATGTTTTAGCGGGCTTTGTTAGACGGTTACTATTCTAGATATTATAAATGCCTATAAATAATTCGTTGCAAAATATTATGTATGTAGTTACAACGTCTGACCAGTATAGAAACTGTGTACTAAGCATTAATGCAGCTGCATCCAAAAGTGCTTAGGTAGCGTCTGTAGCGGATAAGCTTTAGCTCTAAGAATTATGAACTGAAATAAATCGTCAGTCTAACATCGACCATTGTACGAAATATTCGTCTTTTTATTTTAAAATTTGTTTTTAAAAAGTTGTTTTCCCTCCGGCGCGTTTTGACTATGTATGTACCCATGTTACTCTCTTATCAATATTGATAATTTTATTATTACTTCTAGTTTTTGTACCAACTGTAACAATTTAAATTTTTTTATGGTAACAGTAAAGTTGTCTTGTATTGCCACAAAACAGGTATAGATATGGAGTTTATAAGTAAAGTGAAAATATTTGTAGGCTGTTTTGTATAATAAATCATCTTATATTATTTACCCTCTTGGCAGGCATAAACTTGTTGTAAGAAGTTTTCATTTCTAAGTATTTACGACAAATCGTAATATAAAACGTTTTAACCCTAAACTTTTCGATTTTAGGACTTCTTTTGTTTGTTTCGACGACTCTTCTTCAACATGATTGCCAAACATCGTCTTTTGTTGCTGTTGAACGAAATCTATTTTAAGACTGTCCTCAGGTAAAAAATTAAAACTTCACGGTCGAGCACTGCTCCTTAAAATACAGGAGATACTGGCTTCGATTCGGGATGTCACGCTCTAATTCTAATTTTAAAATCCAGCTACCCTTTTCGTTTTTATGACCAATGAAAGAGAGGTGATGAACGAATGATATTAATTTGAACGAATGATAATCTAAAATAAGAGCATAGCTGTCAGTTTAAGAGATATTTAAGTCGCATGTTTTAAGTGCTCTCTAAAATTGTGCAATCGACACGGCCATAAGGTTCAAATTCGATGTTTGACAGCTCTAATATTAGAATGGCCATTTGCTGTCCCTTTTCAATCTTTAATAGGTAAAAAGGACAGACTAACTTAAATTAAGGATTAGAGCGTGACTTGTGAAACGGGGCCAATCTTAGTTTAAGGAGTTAGTTTAAGTAATACAATATTTACCTACATTTTGTACTATTTCTTAAAGATTGTATTAACTGTAATTTTTAAACAATATTTTTTTTTCTATTCTATTCTAGTTTGGTATAGACTTTGCAGCTTTCTAAAGGCGGCTCAATTACACTGATAAAGTTTGTAATATTGGTCATTGACTTTACAACTCAAAAGTTAACAACCTCCGTGGCCGAGTGGTCGAGATTTCGACGCCCATTGGGTTCGATTCCCGGTGGGAACACTGTCAAGCAGAAATCTTATTATGAGACTTTCCCCGGTTTGGTTAGGACATTGCAGGCTGAATCACTTGATAGTCCGAAAAGAAAGATGATTCTGTGCTTCGGAAGGCACGTACAGCCGTTAGTCCGGGCTACTATCTAGTCGTTACAAGAGCCAAGTCAGTGGCCTTTGACGGCTCTATAACACTGATACCAGGGTTTGTGAGGTCGGATGTCGACCGCATAACCCACACGATGATAATTATAATGACTCAAAAGATATTTGAGAACTAGTTCATACCCTGTTTCAATTACAAACAGGTAATGATAAACCTCACCACAAATTTTGTTCAAACTGTGTCTTCGTAGTTTTGTTTAACGTTTGCTTAAGTAAACTAGTAACGACAAGTTGAAGTAAACATGTAGAACATGTAATCTGGCACTTGAACAAACTTAAAATTGGAAACGTAGCTTAATAGAGTTTGGAAATTGTACGATATAATTAGATGTTGACGTGACAAGTAGTAGTTTATAGTTCAATGATTTGAAAAATCAAAGTGAAATGAAATATGTAAACCTATTATTTTACTACGTGTTAGCATGATAATGCAAAACCTTTCGCATGGTAGATCAGCCAGAGAAACTGCACTACTTTTTTTCCACAATTTTTTAGGAGTTTTTTTAATACCTTGGAAACTGACTTTTGACAAGTTGAAGTGGTAATTGGTAGGCCATATAGCTCGACAAACTGACAACAAATGGAGAAGAGGTTCTCGAATGGTGACCATGGGCCGGAAGGCATAGTGTTGGACGGCCTCCCACAAGGTGGACAGATGACTTGGTGGAAGCTGCTGGGCGCCGCCGCCGCCGGTGGATGCAAGTAGCGCATGACGGTTCAAGTTGGAAACTTAAGGGGGAATCTGGGTTCAGCAGTGGACGTGAAGATGATGAAACTGACTCGGTCAGTCAGCTGACCATCACTCAACTCATCAGTCACTGATGAAGCTCACTGTAAGCTTTATATGAAAACAACTTTTTATTTTTTATTTAGAAAAGTTTAAATTTTCATCGTATGGAATGGATAAAGTTTCACGGGAGGTTTTTTGTTATTTAACTAACATATTATACAAATAACAGTAAGAAATAGATCAATAAGAATAAATTGAAGCATCAATTCAAATCAACGGCCCGTTCAGTCCTCTGAGCTGGACTATGAGCCTCCTCCACTTAAGTGGAGGGTTTTGCCATAATCTCCACGCTTGGCAGGCGGGTTGGAGATCGCAGATTAAAAGGTTACTGTATCAGAGAGCGCTGCTGCCCGTTCCCTGTTCAATGTGTAGTCTCTAAGTCCCCTCTTACGACACCCACGGGAAGAGTAGGGGTTGGTGACAAATGTATTCTACTCTGCCGTCACCACGCGGCAAACTTGAAGCCTGACTCACACTATTTCAGAAGCTTTCAAACTGCCAAAACGGCATCTGACTTGGCTTATCGACCGAACACTATTTAAGAAAACCAAAACCTCTTATTTTACTCTTTAAGTCTGAAATATATTTTTGAAGTTAATTTAGGTACGTGTAAAGAAATGTCTGAAGACGTTAAACTTTTGCCTTTAATTAGCAAGTTGCGAGTTTAACTTGCCAGCAAAAACTTTTACCCTACGTCAGCTCATTTTGCTACGGAATGGGTTTAAATAGAGTTTTAATTTAATAGCCTGTTTTAAAAGGTGTTTAAAAATACTGCTACACGAGTCGAACATTAATAACGATAGACTCCTTCAAGGTTTCATTTTCCGTCTGTTTGAGTCATAAAAATAATTATTGTTTTATGTCATATTCAAGTTTATTAGTACAGTTGGGGCATAATGGACAATACAAGTGCACCATAGTTATTTTAATAATATAAACGAAAAACTAACGAAATTGAAAAAAAAAAAAACAATTCAATTTGATTCAAAATAAAAAGAAATGCACATTCTCTATACAATTTATTTTTTCTATTTTTAAATTATCGAAAGTTATGATGGTTAATTTATTTAAATTTAAAGCAGTGGAATTATACTAAAAAAGGTAGAAGACTCTTTATAAATGTCAATTAAAGAGCCCTGTCAACTCAATTAAACTTCAAACTCGAGTACTACTCATTAAGACTAATTAGCACTATGGTTGGGCCTTCTACTGAAGAAACTTTTACTTGATAGACCCTTACATGAAAAGATGGTAGGGTATTGTACTTAGACCACTTTGGAAAGTTACTTGGTTGTTTGACTGTAGTTTTCGACGCCTACATTCTTCGATCGAAGCCTACATTTAATTTCAGTGGCAAATTAATGTAGGTGTAGTCATTGAAGTATAAATTGGGGTTCAATCAATCAATCAATTAACTGCTGGACGTAGCCAAAAGCGCACGATCACCCGCTTTCCTCATCTAGCCTCCAGCGACCTTCCTCAGGACATCAGTCCACCTGGCAGGGGGGCGTCCCACACTACGTTTCCCGAGGCGTGGTCTCCATTCGAGAACCCGTCATTAGGGTTAGTTAATAATTATTATGTAAAAAATACTAGATATTATTATATTTTAGATAGAACTTACTACTGTCATATTATACGTTTATGTGCGAACATTTTTGATGCTATAGAAAACTATAAAAGTGTACTCAAGAGTAGACAGCTCAAAATATATGATATGTCTGATCCTCTATCTATACGTTCTTATATCGACGGTGGAAAGGAAAAAATTACTAAGCGACATTTTTGGCCATATTTAGTTATATACATTGTTAGAATCGCCTGATTTTTCTGCGTCGTTTTATCTTACTAACGTCCTTCTACGACGACTTTTGATGTCGCTTCGACAATTTGGAGTTAGCGAGATTTAATAATTTTTTCCTTACTAACTGACAAAATTTTCGACCATTTATGAAAATTTGGTGGTTGTCGTAATTATGAAATGCTAAATTTGCCTTTGGTCAAGTTTGACATTTCTGTTCGTACGGTAATTACTCCACTTAGTTATTTTTTCCAGTATCTGGCAATATAGTGTTAGGCGCATAGTATATTTTTCCCGTCTCTACTTTTGGGGAAAATTTTACTAAGCGACACTAACTTTAAAACTAAGCACAATTATTAATAGTTACGTATACTATAATGTAGATAAAAAAATAAACAGATAAATTTCTAAGAACTAGGCTTTTTGGACCATTACAACAATTTACACGATTTTTTTTCAGAAAATTCAAACTTTAAACAGCTCTACTGTAAAGTTGCCTATATGTCGCTTGGTAATTTTTTCCTTTCCACCGTCGATATGCATTTGCGATAAAAAAATCTTTTAAGTAAAAAAATACTCAAGAGCAAAACTGAGTCACGGAGCAAAACCCAGAGCTGGCAACTAATTTTAAATTAAAACAAACAACTCAGTAGTAGAAAAACACGCTTAAACTTCAAACCGATCGAGGCTGCCCAGTAATCCCTTTGAAAACTTCGGAACTTTTGGTCTGGTAAAAGTTTTCTGCCCGCAATTTTATCGAAATTGAACCAGTTGTTCTCTTTATAAAGATTTTCTGAAAAACAGATGCGTTCAACTTATAAAGTAGTTTGAAAGGATGTCTGAGATTTTACGTTGTTTTATTTTTAATACAAATAAAGGGCTTCACAAACATTTTAGTTACTCACAGAAATATGTTTTATATTTTTTTAGCTGGTCTCAATATCACCAGCTCCTAACATCATAATTCGCTTGCCGTTATCCCATCATTTGGGGTCGGCGCAGTATGTTTTCTTCCTCCATTCATCCCTATCAGCCGTCATTTCAACACTCATATCCTTCCTGAACATATCATCTTTTACACAATCCATCCATCTTTTCTTTGGTCGTCCTCTCCCAACATATCCATCCACATTCCCTACGTAACATTCATTTCTCCACATTACGTGCCCATACTTGGTAAAGCGATTTCCTCTCATTTTATCTAACACTGGCGCAACTTTCAAACTTCCTCTTATATATTCATTCCTAATCTTGTCCATTCTTGTTACTCCACACATCTATCTCAGCATTCTCATTTCACTAGCATGAAATCTTTCATACATCCTTTTGATGGTCCAACACTCCGATCCATACATGACGAGACCAGCACCTTACAATATTATATCTACAATGTCTGTGACGCCAATAATGGGATGGAATCGACGAATTATCTATGGTCAAAAAACGTAACTACGCTTCAAACTTGCCCCCTCCAAATGAATACCAAAGAAGCCGGGAAAAAACTTTTTTTGACACACCCACAATTGAATACGCGGTACAATGATGTTTTATATGACTCGGTTTGTAAGAACGTCGAAAGTAAGCTTCAGTATAAAGCAGCGACATCATCTGCCTGTCTGTCGTCGTTGTCGTCTGTCAAAATTAATTGTACGAGTTAGGTGCTTACGGGCTTTGCTACGCGGTTACTTTTTTTGACTATTTGTTGTTCGTTGGGTGGAATAACATTATTAAAATTTTGAATTGCATCTGATTAAAACCTCCTTCGCTGCGGGGTGGCTGCGGTACTAGTGCGGTAGGAGTATTTTCAACTAAACCCAAAGATTTCGGACGCGCGTCGCCTCGAGCGATCGTCTTTTGTTTCTCTGAGTCTAAACCTACTACCCATGTCTGCGCGAAATTCAACATACAACATAAATGTTCTTTATCAACTTCACAACACGCGAAAAGTCCTCTCAGTGGAGACAGTAATATTTTTTTTAACTAAAAGTGCATATTTCACAAAATGTTTATCATAGAAGTAATTATCAATGCGAATGTTAATGAAATTGAACTCATTACCAAACAGAGAAACTTCAGAAACTTCTCGAGTTTATTTAATTACGCTCATACTACACCCAAAAGCAATTATACGACTCCACGTGTAACTTTCATATTGGCATTAATATGCTACCAACTCGCTGACTGGTTGAAATGGTTCCAAATTATTCAGTCAAGTAGTTAGTACCGCCAACAGTTTACCTGTCTTTCATTACTAATTTATAACTATCTCCACACCTTAGGAATTGACCCTACAATGCTGGCTCAGCGAGGATTGGTTTATGTCACAACACAATAAGGAAATGCATATAGGAAAAAAAAATTGTTTTCTTCATAGTTCATCTGATAATATACAAAAATAGAATACTGACAGTCAAAACAGAATCGAAATTGATCGAAAAACAAACTAGATACAACATTATTAAACAAATATATGTTACGAAAACAAAATTTTTGAAAAATGGCCCACGTGACATATGACGTCACATGTAACGTCGGACCTCTCTGTCTTACCTTTAAATTTGAAGCCTTATAAATTATTTTTTATGTGTTTACCTAGAACTTGCAATATTTCGTAATAATGTGCATATTCCTATTCCCACAAAAATCTTCGACAGCAAGTTCCTTTACGACTTTAATTTCCTTACACAGTAAAAGCATAGTTAGAATCACATGGGTACGTGGTAACTCGACCCCTGCCATACCTCAAGGAAGAAAAAAGTAAACTGAACAAATTTGTTAATGAAAGAGCTATTTTTGATGTTAACAAGTGTTATTAAATAAATAAGGAAATAAAAAATTACTTAAATAAAATATCTATGCTTTGACTATTATAATAATTAAACCAGCGGTCCGCCCGCGGCTACGCTCGCGTTGTGTAAGATTTTCCCTTGGGAATAAGACCTTTCACCCTTAAAAAGTATCCTGTGTGTTAATCCAAGTAACAACCTATCTCCATTCCTCATACTAGTCCGTTGAGTACTATAAGCGTGAAGACGGAATAAACATCCAAACATCTAAATATATTTTCACTTTCACAGTGTGATGTGATAACACAATTTATGCAAGAATATTTGCAATTTTACACATTTATAAAATAGGTATTCTAAAACACTTTGTTTATCAAACTTATAAGCGTTGAAATAATTCAAAAAGCATAATAAACTAATACACAAATCATAAATTTAAACTTTCCGCACAGAAGTTTGCTTAATCAAAACTGATAATTTATTCTGGGAGATTAACTTCATAGACCGACAGCGAAGTTAGGAACGTTCTCCAAATTGCTTTAATTGGGTAGTTCTAAATCTATTTCTGAGTTATGCACCTTGCTGAATATGGAAACTATTATACGGCACGTAACACGTGCAAGTGTTATGTTATCAGCTCTAAAGGCCTATTTACACTTCGAAAAGTAGCAAGTGCGATTTGCAAGTTAACTTAATCGGTCAAATTGCAACTAAAAATAGAAGTCTGGTCTATTTTTTGTAAGTGCGAGTGTTTTCTTGGCAACAGGAAATAAATATTCTTTTTGACAACAGGAGGATCTGAAACTTTTGTTTTGACAACTTTTCTTTCAACTAGCCCTTGCAACTTGCACTCGCAACTCGCACCTTGTACTTGTCAAAGTATAAAGTGGCCTTAATACATCATCATCATTAACAGCTCATAAGCGTCCCCATCGAGGGACTAATACATACCCAGCTCTAATAAGAGGGGCTCGAGCTTACCTGTAATAAAGGCGATTCAGGCTTTAAGGCAATTATCAAAACACCGCCCGCAACCCCGTTGCATAACGCGAAGCAACACTGCAGATTTTAACATTGTATGAAAATATCATCGTCAAAAGCTCAGCTCATATACGTCCCCACCAAGGGGCTTGAGCCTACCCTGAAATAGGGCGATTAGGCCTTAGTCGACCACGCTGGCCCAGTGCGGGTTGGTCGACTTCACACACAACCTTTGAATTTTTCGCAGGAGTGTGCAGGTTTCATCACGATGTTTTCCTTCACCGTAAGAGCGTCGAATAAACGCACATAAGAATTCGAAATTCAAAAACACATTGGTACGTGGTGGGGATTAATCCCGCGTCACCCAGATGGAAGACAGCGCTCTCTATATGGAAATATATCAGTATGTAATTGTAAATAAATCTCGCCTGGTACTACACACTGACTTCGCGTTTCTGCACAATGTACGTATAAGTAATGTAGGTGGTCTCCGCGCGGGGCTACTGTGAGAATTACCTATGCTTGCTTTGTGCAGCATGATGGTTGACACCCGACACCACCTATGAGTCGATGATGATGTTTCTTCACGAAGTTTTCTGCACTATGGTGGTAAGAGCATCAAAAACGTATTTAAAAATATTTATATTATTTAAAAATTCGAATTTCAGAAACATATTGGTATGATTGTGTTAACGCCTTTGAGACGAAAAACAGCCCAGCCCGCTAGTAATTGTAAAAACACCGATAGCCGCAAAAAAACCTTGCAAAAGTGAATTTAAGAAAATTAGTTGAAAATGGTGTATGTGTGAATATAATTATGTATTAATATACATTACACGCATGATGTCGTTTTATCAAGCTCCATACTCATACACACACTTCCCTCTTGTCTGGGAGGGAATTTGCTAGACTGCGAAATAAGACCAATCTACCTGTCCTCACGTTTCCAGTCTAGTTTCTAATCTAGTTTAGGTTCTGAGTTGATTTGACACTTTCATATTATACAGATGGAAGACAGAGGATTTATTTTTCTTTGGTAAGGAAAATCTTTCATGTCATAATGTTGTGTCATGAGACTGCTTTTATCAGAGTTTCCAGTAAGTGTTTGCGAAATTACTTTGAGACGATCCATCTTAATTATTGTCACAGTGAATCCATCAATGTTAAATAGGGTAAAGTGTCGTTCGTTACCGTACATAGTACAGTCAACATCACGTTCGCTACTTCATTCCAGTACAGGCTGACACAAGACTCATTTGTATTCATTAGCGATCTTCTTCTTTATCATTGTGTGTACTAACAGCCTCCGTGGCCGAGTGGTCAGGGATTTCGACCTCCATTACGGAGGTTCCGAGTTCGATTCCCAGTGGGGACACTGAGTTTGGTTAGGACTTAGGACATTGTTGTCCGATAAGAAAGATAATACCGTGCTTTGGCGTTAAGCCGTTGGTCCCGACTACTATCTAGTCGTTACATGAGCCAAGTCAGTGGCCTTTGGCGGCTCTATAGCTCTGACATCAGGGTTTGTGAGGTCGGTTGTTGACCTTACAACCCACACGATGATGATGATGATTGTGTGTACTAACAGAGGTAGGAAAAAGGCTTTATCATAGGTGAGTGACGGACTAAGTAATACCAGCTCATACACCTAAGGAGCATTTTTATTCGTTAAAAATAAAATATAATAAAATATATTTGGGGACAGATGTCACACATGGCCATCTGATTCCAAGCTAAACAGCGCTTGTACTATGGGTACCAGACAGCTGATATACATTACTTAAATAGATAAATACATACTTATATAGATAAATACATACTTATATAGATAAACAACAACCAGACACAAGGCATACACAAGTGCTCATCACACAAATGTTTGCCCTGGACGGGATTCGAACCCGCGACCCTGTGCGTCGGAGGCAGATACACTACCACCTGGGCTACGGAGCCGTCAAGTCGCAAACGTCGCAACGCAACGCTTGGTAGGCTATGTTATGAATTGGTGTGTATGTTTATTTTATCTTTTAATATATATGTATGTGTGTGTTTGTTATTGGTAGTTGGTAGTCTAGTATGTCATGTTATTGTTTCATTGATTGTATATATTTTTTTGTATTTGTATATTAATATTGTGCACGTCTAATCCGCTTCTCTGTACTCATTCTCGCTTCCTAGGTCTGCTGTAAGACATTTCATTAGAAATAAGCAGTACCTGTTGTGTCGTTTTACTTTTTGTTTGTATTTAATGTAATAATTCTGTGTACAATAAATAATAAAATATAATGTAGGTTGTATTTGTATTTGAGGCGCGCAAAGTATTATAAATGTTAGCGACGTTGTTACTGGGACTTTTTTATATAAGAGTGTGCCTTCTGTAGCTATTATTATGTATTCTGTGCTACTTCTTCGGTAGATAGCAGCCGAAGCGCGGTTATCTCTATTTTTGGACAAGCAATTGATAAATTTCATACTATTCAATCTGCAACATTTCAATCAAATTGGGGAAAGTCTTACAAAGAGATTTTCGTTTAACTGTGTCTCTGGATTCTAAACCCAGTAGTTGTGAGAAGAGAGTCGGTGGTGTTGCGGCTAGGGTAGCTGTCTTCCGTCCAGGAGACACGGGTTCGATTCCTACCACGCACCAATCTGTTTTTGAATTTTGAAGTCATATGTCCGTTTATTCGACGCTCTTACGGTGAAGGAAAACATCGTGATGAAACCTGCACGCTCTTGCAAAGAAATTCAAAGGTTGTGTGTGAAGTCAACCAACCCGCCCTGGGCCAGCGCCTTAATTCAGTTGACGATGTCGAACAGTAGCTGGTTATCAGCGATTACATTCTAAATCTATTGCTAAGTTACAATTACATTACTGTGCTTAGGCCGCACATGGGGCAGTCAATTAGTACTGCGATGGCAATGTAGTTAGTATTCTATAATACGGAAAATGTGCCACTTTTTCAATATGAATTGGCATAGCATTATTCAGGCAATCAGTCCAATGGTCCAGTCAATGGTTTTCGGCAGTCAGTCAATTTTGATCGCTGATTAATCAAATGAGATGCGTTTGATTAGTTAAGGGCATGGACCCAATAGGTAATGGTTAAAGGTGACTATTGTTAATTTACCCAAACTTTGCATTAGGACATCATTAAGAGTTGCTAAAAAAAAAAAGAAGTAGGTATGGAAAAAATTAATAAAATAATAATAATAATATTCATTTATTCAAGTAACTAAGACTCAAAGGTGTTAGTAGGTATATTTATAATACCTTTTTTTTTAATTTTTTTTTGAAGTTTTACAGGCTGGCTATGTTAGAAATACATTCACAATTAATTAATAAGAAGAGAAAAAGAGGAAAGTCATGGTATACAGGGCATTTCTGCCCCATCCCATGAGAAATGGCGCAGCAATGACCCACATAGCAATAATCAAGCCGGTCCGCGATCATGCTGAGGATGACATTGGATGTAATGTACATTGGAGGAAATAGGTCAAACAACAATGTATTTGTACTTCGTACCTATGCAAATGTGTGTTTTTAATCAGCAATTTCTTAATATTTGTCTTTGTTTTCCATTCCAAAAATAGCTGAAAATGATTTCCTTTGTGATTTTATTTCAATTGAACGAATTGCCTAAGAATTTGAACACAATTTCAATAAAACACTTTCCGAACATAACAATATCAATGTGACAGTTTTGTTTTTTAAGAAAGTTACAAAGATTTGCTGATTCGATTCACAGAGGCACAACCCCGACAAAGAATACACAACAAAGAAATATACTGTAATTCATTAATTATTTAAAGTGCAAAATGTGGCTCTGGACGTAAAACAATCACTTTCTGGCCTAAGGAAGAAAATGAGAAGAATTTGTCAACACAAATTGATAGACTGTAGATTCCAAGAACTCTCCAAAGCGAAGACGACTTTCTGAGAGCTTTGATTTAATTTAACTTGAAACATTACTTACCGACAATCAAACTTACTCACAACTTGTTTGTGAATTTTGCACATTATTTTTGTGAGATACGAATCGATAAAACTAGTGATTCTGTCGCGACAATTTTTTTTCGAAATAGCTGATTTTTGCTTTTTTTTTACATAACATTCCTACCCTCATATTATATGCGTAATTTTTTAAAATTTCCAAATCTGACTCTACACAAAAAATCTCCTAATTCGGCTATTTTTCTTTACAGGTCGCATTTCCCAACCAATTCTCATGACATTCATTTTGTGAGTAGTTTCTTATATTGTTATTTTTTGTGAATTCAGTTTTCTAGAATTTTTTAAAAATGGCGGTGATATGGGGCTTGAAAATGTAAAAGAAATATTTCAGTCATTTCGAAAAATAAAAAAATATACTCTTAATGTCTATAGCTCACAGAGGCACTAGTCAAGAATATTTGTTGACATTATAAAGTAATCTTTATAAAGTCAATAAATATTCTTGATCTGTGAGCTATAGACATCGCGAACATATTTATTTATTTTTCAAAAGACGTAATTACGTTGGTTAAACAAATGACAAAAACACTTACGAGACATTTACTGGGTACCCCTAGCACGAACATTTACAGTGTTATAGTAAAACAAAGTTCTTATATAATATTCAAGAAAATATCGTTTATTATTACGTCATTTCTTCATTACTCAATTCTGTAAAAGTAAATCCAAACAAACGGTTAGAGTAAAAAGGGAATGAAAATGAATAAAATATTGTGAATGCTATCCCAGGCTTGAAGTTAGCTTTTCAAAAGGCATGCTTACAAAGATTCTTGGTGTTGGAGAAATTTTCATTTACCCTAATGTAAATCCTTAATGTGTTGCCGAAATAGTAGATTTTATCCAATCACATTTGCCTTTAGGCTTATTATTGAGGTATTTTTCTGATGTTTTTTTCATACAGGGTAGGCCCAAGCCCCTCGATGGGGACGTGTGCTGTTGGTGATTGATTTATTAATTTTATGAATATTGTTCTCTTATCCTTTGTGGGAATTATGGTATCTATTATATCTCAAAAAGCAGCACAGGATCTTTGATGAACATTGTTTGAAGATTTTTTAGATATTAAAAATAATTTTCTCCGACACGCTTCGAAAATGTGATCATTACTCCAAAAAACAGTACGCAAAGTAACTCATTTTTGGACGAAACATTTCCCCATACAAAACAGCGGCCAGCAATATGCCCTCCAATGGCCTAGGCCAGCAAAGTAACTTTCGTCTAGAAATTTCAATGTGATTGAGTCTTTTTACAGCATACTCTTATGTTCTAAATTCAAATAATATATGAATCGTACACGAATCGTAGGGGTTGGAGTTGGCTGTATGCTCTGTATGACACTGGCATAGAACAAAAAAAAAGAAAAGCATGCAATATGGCGGTTTGTAATTTTCGTCTCTTTTATTTTTATCGTACTATTTTCTTACTTATTTATGATGAAGTTAACTAATCATTTAATTAGAGAAATATTATAACAATGAATGGTTCAAGAAGTTAAAGTAAAGGTTAAAGTGATAACGATTGGAACTTATAAATTTAGTACGTTACAAGAAGACATCTAAAGGTACTGTAGCAGCTGTAGCCACTTTAGCTACAACTCGCTACTTAAAATATAAAAGACACTTTTATAACACGATAACTATTTATTAAATCACAATTTACACAGCACACGTACTGAAAGTCATACAATCGTCCGCACTCGACGGCGGACGGCAGACGAGAACGTCAAACTTCCACGGCCCCAGCCCGTCTGAAGTTTCTATCGTTCTCTTTCTAAACTGAATAGTTAAAAAGAGAACGAATATATTGCAAAAAGAATACTATCGCCAGTATCAAACTACATAGCACTCGGACCAACGAGGCCCGATGCTACAACTACAGACACTTTTATAACACGATAACTATTTATTAAATCACAATTTACACAGCACACGTACTGAAAGTCATACAATCGTCCGCACTCGACGGCGGACGGCAGACGAGAACGTCAAACTTCCACGGCCCCAGCCCGTCTGAAGTTTCTATCGTTCTCTTTCTAAACTGAATAGTTAAAAAGAGAACGAATATATTGCAAAAAGAATACTATCGCCAGTATCAAACTACATAGCACTCGGACCAACGAGGCCCGATGCTACAGTACCTACCACAATATTTTTAGTACCTATTTTATAATTTCCTCGCATATTTCATAGAAAAGCACTGTACAAGCCTCGGCCGCAATAACTCTTGCTGGACTCGTACACAATAAAAGTCCTCGCCTGCAACTCGGCCTTTAAACGTGCCCTCGTCCACCAATAGCTAATTTTGCGACCGCGGCAGTAATATACTATACAAGAGACGTTTTATTTACATTGAATTGACACTGCAAAATTTGTCGTGTTTTATTTTATTTCAAAAGTTATTTGTATTTTGACCGTACAATTAAATATTTAACGTAAGTGGCGTGCTCACGTGCTCTCTCTGCACGAAAATTATCTGTGAAGATCGGCTTATTAGGCTATAGAAGAGGTTGCCATTACCAAAAAACACGATTGGAAAACTCGACAATTTATTTACTGAATTTTAATATTTCGCTTACATAATTTAAATGAAAATGGCTTTCGTTGTGTGAAATATTTAATAATAGTACCAATACAGTCCAATACCGACCAACCGACCGAGTTATCGTGTTGGAAGCATTTTCCCGGAACACAGCTCTATAAATAGCTTTATTAATTTCTGATTGGGAGATATTAATTAATAGAAACGAGAGTATGCTGATAAATTAAATGTCGTATTTGGTTACCTTGATATTAAATTCGGTAAGCTATTTATAAACTCGTTTTCCTATACCATCTATGTTAAAAAAACCGGCCAAGTATGTGTCGGGCCATACAAAGTGTAAGGTTCCGTAGTTGTCCAATACTACTTAGGTACATGTTTAAGACAATTAACGTTCATCAAAATAATTTTTAAAATCGAAGAACGGTTTTGTACAACCCCCAATATTTTTTACAAACCTATCCAACGATACCGTTCACGATAGGGTAGAAAAAAAAACATAACTGAATCATTTATTCAGTTTTTTAACAGTTACTTAAATTATCTTAGATTCCGCCAAACTGCAAAGCAGTTTGTTGGCAGAAAAACAAAATAAACCCCATTTCACATATCCTAGAGGAATCCTAAAAAAGAAATTCTTTATGATTTTATTCTACGAGTAGAACTTTGTTGGCATAATTAATTATGTATATCCATCCATGCCAAATTACAGGTTTCTAGTTCCAAGACTCTCTAAACTAAGCCGCGGACAGACAGACGGACATAGCGAAACTAATGCTCGTAAAGGTTCCTTGTTGTGTATGGAAACCTAAAAACTATAACTTCAACATAGTTAAAATGAAGCTAATTTTAATACAAATTGAAAATAAACTAATTTATACCTCAGTCTTTGTGGTCGAGTAGTCAACAACAGACATTCCAAATTCGAATCTCGGTGGTGACACAGTAAAAAATAAAATATCTTAAAAAAAATACGGTCATTGCAGGCTGAAACACCTTATGATCCAAAAAAAAGGTGTTTCTGTACTTCGGAAGGTACGTAAAGTTGGTCTCAGCTATGGAACTACGGAAGCAATCGTTACAGGAGCCATAACAGTAGCTTTTGGTGGCGGCTCTACAACAATACAATACAATGCAATACAATACAATTGTTGGGTTATTTTCCCTATTCCTGTGGTTGTGTGGGGTTTCTTCAAGCAAAATTGGACGTAGTTACACGAAAAGGATCCAATCCACACAAAGTCACTTTTGAGATATTGAAGTTTGAAGTTCAAAATGATTTTCTTCATAGGTGTTTGTTTCAAGATAAATTTAAAGTGTTATGTTTTGTGAGAAACATTAAAACCTTTTTATTGTTAATAGTATATTTATGGGATGATTGGTATTTTCGGAGAAATATGTGTTTTGGTGGGTTGGATCCTTTTCATTTTATTACTTTTTCTTTGGCGCATGCTTAATATAAATTTCTTTAAAACGCTCCATGTAGTGAATTCTTTGCAAAAAACCTTATTTACTGCAAAATGCATATTAAAAAGTCAACAAAATAATACTGCGATCAAAAATACATTTAATTTTTAGTACTTTTTGGGAGAGATAGATATAATTAGTTACCATCTACACTCTAAGAAGTTCGTTGAAAATCTTATTGGCATATTACTTTGAAAATGAATTTATCGAAAAGGATCCAAGCATTTTGGATCGTTTTAATGATTAAATGTAGGTGTTAGAATATTCAGCAAGGAGAACCAAGCGCTGTGGATCGTTTTTATATTTTTAATTAAGTATAGGTGATGAACAAATTGTAATTACACAATAACAATCCAGGGTGCTTGATTCGTTTTAAAATAAATGGTTAATATTGTAGGCTGTGAACCAGGTCAATTGGATTGTTTATGGTGAAAGAACAAAAAAATCTATCATACATGTTGGTTGGTTCAATGGCTGGTAAAAAAGACAAACCTCTTCTTTTTTGTCAAATTTTTATTACTGGACGATAGAAGCGATATTTGCGGTCAGTTTGGTGTACTTAAGTCATTTTTGACAATGTTGTGGATTGGATCCTTTTCGTGTAACTACGTCCAATTATTTTTACATATTATACTGGTTTTTATTCTTAAATTTCAAGAATTTACATTTTGTGACCTACTCGTAACACGCTTACAATATATAATTAGCATTAATTTTGTAATTGACAATATTTTATTTAAGAAAGAAACACAAAAGGTGCTATGACTGTGGAGTTTCTACGGTGAGCTCTTCTCCACAGATTCCGCCATTGTGTTAGTGAACTCACCCAAAAAAATGTAATGATGGATCTAAGTGATGTATAACATCACATGGAAATATTTTTTTTTTTATTTAGATTTTTTTTTGACACATTCAATAGAAGAGAGATGGCGGACACGGTGCTGCCAAATTAAGTATAAAAAAGATACAAAAATTAAAGTAGCGTTCAGTTTAACACCAAATATCCAACAACAATACAACACAACACAATACAATACAATTAACTTAATAAATGCTTATGTATAGATTAAGTGCTTGGCGTTGTGTAAATTTTATGCATTTCCCACGAAATAAACAGTTTTTTTTTACAATACAATTGATAAAACCACAACAACAGGCGACCTTATTGCTGGGGTAAACAACAACTACAGAACATGATACGATCGGTTGTCAATCTTACAACCTACAAGTATACGATGTTGAAGTAAATTACAGTCTTTCTTGTTTGGCAATTGTGCAAATGTTTATCTCTTGTTTTAATACTTCCACTTGTAATTTTCCTTGAAAAATGGCTTGCGTTGAGAAGACCCACAAATTTTCACCTCACAAATGTATTTTCTCAAGGATTACGTATTGTTTGGGTAATGGCCCCTTTAACCTTTGCCATTCTTCGAACAGTGCACCGAAAATATTTGTCAGAGTTAAGACGAAATTTCAAGTTTTTGAAGCCATATTTTAGCTTTAAGCTGACACTTCAATTACTTGTTTAGTTTTTGACAAGATATACTTTGTTACTATAAGTATTCATAAATCTCAGACGACATGAGAAATACAACAAATAAAATATATGGGGTAAAAAGTGTGTTACAAGGTTTACACTTATCGTTCAAATTAACGTCGCAATATTTTAAAACGATATTTGAATCTAGGATAGACAGACATTATAAAATACTAAGATTCCAGTTCGATCCAAGGATACCATGCAAAACATATACCCACAAAAATTTGAAGAAGATGTCCTTATACCATATAAAAGGGCTTATTCCAATTAAAAACCATCTGACCAAAGATATATAAAAGAAAACATTCGAATTCAGTTAACCACAATATACGTATTATCACACGACAAATTATACTCAGTTCTTTTGTTCCGTAAATAACAGCACCACTTTAGAGGCAGATACCAGAGTCACGTTTCCCCAATTTTCCGCACGTGTGTAATAATAACGTGCTTTCATCAGAAGTGGAGCTTCCATACAAGTTCGTTCAATACCTCCCTTATGAGCTTTGTATAAGTTTGGCCTCTTTAGTTTGAGAATATCATATCCGAACATCAGACATCACAAAAAGAATTTGTCCGCATTTTGCTTGTATCGTTTTGAAAAGAAAATACTGGGAATATATAATATACATTGAGTGTGTAAATATGTGAGTTCAATCCCCACCACGTACCAATGCACCAATGTGTTTTGAATTTTGAATTCATAAATGTACATTTAAAGGAAAGAAATATCATAATGAAGCCTGCAAATTACTGCAAAGAAATTCAAAGGTTGTGTGTGAAGATGACAAACCCACACTAGGCTAGCGTGGTCGACTGAGGCCTAATCACCCTAATTCAGGGTAGGCTCGAGCCCCTCGATGGGGACGTGTATGAGCTGTTAATGATGAGTATCATCAATAAATATTCTTAAGTTGGCAACCACGTACAAGAAGACGCAGCCTGGGCAGATTCTTCACAAGGTGAAGTAACAAGGTGAAGTAACAACCATGGAAAGCTGCAAGATGCGGGCAGCCATTCTTTTTGGAGATCAATGCGTAAGATTATTTATCGCAAAATTTAAACAAGATTCACAAGTTACATAATTAGGTCTATTGCAAATAAAACTTAAAGTTTGTAATTTGTAACCATATGAGACAATGCTCCTATAAACTCCTTGAATATCTGTTTTAAAATTCTATAACCTTACTGTAACTTAGGCTTGTGTTCTGTAAGAAAACCGTGAATTCGCTCTGCCAAGAAGGTTAAGTACAAAGTAAGAGCAGTTTGTCATAAAACGGCGCCAAAAATACTAGCGACGCGACAGTGTTTTTGTCTGAATGTTGCATGCATTTTGTCTGCAACATTGGGGAACAAGGTCAAAGCTGACTGCCAAAACTGACAACCGCCAAGAAAGTTCATACGTTGTATAATCAACATTTCGTATTATAAAGAGCTTTATTTCAGAAATATTTTTGGCACAGTGATGTGTGTTTATGTTATAACTTTATAACATTGGCAACTTCTGAGCTAGCGATGCGAGCTTCCGGACGTGATCAGATTAATCCAATAATGCGATCTGACTATGGCTACCAATCTGACGGAGAGCCCTTTAATTTAGTCGGTCTTACCAAGGGCATAAAAGAGTGGACGTGATCAGATCAATATATCAATGCGATCTGACCATGGATACAGAAGGCCAACTGATATCCACCGCGTACCACCCAGTCAGTTATTGAGTTTAAAATTATGAAAAATGCACTAAAATAACGTTTTAAAAACCGAATATTGATTCCAAAAGCAACTTCGAATTTTTTCGTAGGAATAATGATAATCTATTAAGGTTTTTATTTAGTTCACATCAGGCCTTTTATTCAGTTGGCAATCCCAGAATATATTAAACAAAATAAGGAATCATATTGTTTTTTTGCAAAGTAAAATATCTGGGGTTGTATCTTTGTGTATTGATCAATGTATCTAATAATACAAGAAAAACACCGACTTTATTTCACCAAAAGTTTAACAACGCAGCTCTGAAACAAATTTTCATTGCCAACCAAAATATTATTCTATGTTTTCATTCCCATTTTGACCTTTGGCAATAGCAGCGCGTGCACAAACTATTTATCTTAGCAAATATCCCGCCCAATGCCAAGTTTAGCCAAGGACTGCAGACTGGATGGCGCGACTCCCCCAAAGAGGTCACTGTTGCTCCCCTACAACCCCATGGATCAACGGGGTCATTGTCACCCCCTGTAAGCTGGATTAGTGGTGTCGCTGAAACCCCCTTGTTGCCCCCATGATCCAAGGGGTGGTGAGAAAGGGGAAGATGGGTGCCCTTGACTGTCACGGTCGAGTTTTATTAAGCTTTTTGTTTTTATGTTAGTTTGTCGGTTTATAGTTTTGGTATAGTCTTATGACGGAAACAGAAGACTAAATTAAGTAGATTAACAGGTGCACCGTCAAACCTAGGAAGGTTTTTGTAATACCAATGGGTATGGGTATGTTATGGGTATGGGTATATTTTGGTCAATGGACCGAGCGAGCCCGAAATGCATTCGCTTAATTTTGGGCAAAAATGCTTTCGTATGTCCGGTTGTTCTTTATTAACGTGAAATTGTCGTAAACAGGTTTAATAATTATAAAATAATTTTATTGGTGATTCAGTTTTTCGAATTTTTCCAAGACGGCGGAGATATTGTATGGGTTGAAAACGTAAAAAAAACAGCCAGCCATTTCGAATAAAGCTAGAACTATATCAAAAAATTGTAGTTAATTGTAAATTATGACGGACGTTATGGTAATTTGTGTGCTATCAAGTTTATATTTAAAACTTCTTTCTCAAGAAAATGTATGATATTTTTACGAGCAAGACATTTCCCGTTCCAGTTAGTTATTTTAAAACTAATTAACTATCTATTTTTAGTTGTTTCCGAGAAAATATCTTGAGCTGGTTTTTATAAAGACCTAATTTATTTCGTTGTTTGATTTTTATTGACTGTAAAATTTAATTTCAGAATACAAAAGTTATATTTATCACCATTATTCTTAACCATCAACGTAAAATTCAAAAATTTCAACAATAGAGTTCAGTTTACAAAACTTAACAAACTAAAAAAAAAAAAAACATGTAGGTTTTTATATATATATCATATACCCGTGAAATTTACATCGTTTTGATCCCGCCGTGTAGTGATAGTATCCGTCAAACTGAACAACTTTTCACGAAAAAAAAATTTCCTGCGATAAAAAAATTTTTGGCCTCTCCATACAAAGTGAGACTCTCGACCGACCCATTTTGTATGGAGAGACCAAAAATTTTTTTGTCACAGGAATTTTTTTTTTCGTGAAAAGTTGTTCAGTTTGACGGGTATCACTACACGGCGGGAACAAAACGATGTAAATTTCATGCTGTATAGTATATTAAGTGTATTGTGTGTGTAAATTAATCAGACTTACAGCTAAAAATACCATTTTTTTGTCGTCTGACATCCTGTTTCTTGCTGAAACTTGTTTTAAATTTTTCTTAACACTGAAAGTTGAATTTTATTAAAAGGCAAAACATTGCCTTTTCTAAAAACAAAATTTGTGACAATTTCCAAGAAATCTGTCCAACGATATGAAATCTGCTACATTTCCTGCACGGGTTGTATTCGAACGTGCGGAATGACAATGCAATGAGTGCGACAGAGAAGGGTATACCAATCGAAGAAACGCCTAATCTTACCCTCTCTCCTACCTAAATCTTGAAGCCCCTGAAGTACTGCATAAAGGGTGTTATTGGGAGGATAATCGAGATTATATTACTTGGAAAAAATAGGTTTAAACTAGTTATGATCCCTATTACGAATTTGCATAAGTAAGTATAGCTTTTTTAGGGTTCCGTAGTAAAAAAGGAGCCAAATAGTTTCGCTATGTCCATCTGTCTATCTGTCTGTCTGTCTGTCCGCGGCTTAGCTTAGAGACTCTCAGTACTAGATGGCTGTAATTTGGCATGGATATTAATATTATGCCAACAAAGCTAATGAATACAATCTTTTAATTATTTTTTATGTGAGAGAAAGAAGAGAAATCTCTTTAAGAGAGAAATCTCTTGGAATTGTCACGTCATGAACGTACATGACGTGATGTGGGGGTTATTTTTTTTATTCACGACTAACTTATAGTGTGAGGTATCGGGTTGGGTTTTAAAAAATAATGAGGGTTTGTGTACGTTTCAGAAAAAAAATGGTTTTAAAGTGCTTATTTTTGTTAGAGTCAAGTGTCCCCCCACTAAGAGCCAAACCGTTGTATTTGGAAATGAGAAAAAAATCACGGTAATAGTGTATACCTAATATTACGATGAATTTAAAAGGAAAATTATCAACATCAAGTTGACTTTGCAAGTTATCGAATAATAGACCAACTTATAAAATGTACAAGTAAGAAATTTGGTACCACAATCATAGAAAATTATTTTGATGAATGGTAGCTGTCTTAAACAGGTACCTTAGTAGTATTGGACAACTACGGAACCCTACACTTTGCGTGACCTGACACGTGCTTGGTCGGTTATTGTATTATAATAATGATGAGCATAATGTTATTTTTCTACGTGTTTTGAAATAATCATAATTAATTTAAGAAATCTGAAGCAGTGGGACAAAAACTCTTCCAGTGACGCTCAATAAATTCTTTGATCATCATCATCAGCTCATATGCGTCCCCACCGAGAGGCTTGAGCCTACCCTGAGTGAATTTCTGAATTTCTTCGCAGGAGTGTGCAGGTCTCATCACGATGTTTCCTTCACGGTAAGAGCGTCGAATAAAGGTACATATGAGTTCTAAATTCGAAAACACATTGGTACGTGGTAGGGAACGAACCCGCGTCTCCCGGACGGGAGGTAGCGGCCCTAGCCACTCTCGAGCCACTAGACCACCGTGGCTTTAACTCTTTGATAAATAATAATATAATATTTACATTAGAATATATTATTAAAATTTTTTTTTTTTTTAATCCAGATTTACAACTTTAAATTTCGAAAATATTGTCAATAAAGGATCACATTAAATTTATAGTATTTGAAGATAGGAGCAGTCTATAAGTTGCTAAAGATATTCTTGCATGCAGTTTTTTGGATCTGCTACATTAATAAAAAAAAAAAACATTGAGTATTTTTCAAAAAGAATATAACTCCTCCCTGCTTAAGAAAGTACTTCTTCCCTTAAAAAAAAAAGCTTTTTATCTCTGAAACTGTTAAAACTCAAGCAATCTGCGAATCGACAGTATTTTTTTTAAATAGGTAGTACCGTGTGGTGACGGCAGTGAGTAGAAAACATTTAACACCAACCCCTATTATTCTTCCCGTGGGTGTCGTAAGAGGCGACTTAGGGACTACACATTGAACAGGGAACGGGCAGCAGCGCTCTCTGATATAGTAACCTTTTAATCTGCGATCTCCAACCCGCCTACCAAGCGTGGAGATTATGGCAAAACCAAACACTTAAGTGGAGGAGGCTCATAGTCCAGCACTGGACTGTAACGGGCCGTTGATGTTTGATGTACCTAATCACTATTTCTACCAAAATTGTAATGTACATATTTGTGTCCAAGCCATTCGATAAATGGAACTATTTGTGACTAGATGGAATAAACGCCAACAAATAGCGGGCGTGCGGACTTCAGAGTCGCCAGTTAGTCGTCGTAATAGTCGCACTCCTGAAGTATTAAACCTTCTTGATCTCACACCCTTTATAGAAGCCGCTGAAATATCTTCCCCCTCATAAAAGGGGGGAAGATGGAAGATGGCAGATGCCCTTGGCAAGCCTGCATCCCGGGAAGCGCGGTCGTTCACACGATATCGATTCGCCTGGCATGGTCTGGCCGAGTGTGCACGGTCATAGATTATGCAAATTCAGATGGCTTTAATGTCATGGACGGTAGAGATAAACACGCCTGAGGAATCATGGTTAAGATAGATCAAGCTTGTTGAGATAGATTTCTCTGAGATTTGTTTCTTTAGCCTGGTGGCTACATATCGAAGAAGACTCAAAATAATTAATCAAACAAGATGTGCGAACTACTTTCTTTATTTTATAGATTTATCATTTTATTATTAATTAGTCAATGCGTGTACTTTACAAACAAGAACCTTGCTTTTAAATATGACGATTATGTTGATTAGACCTGAGAAAAATTTAATGAGCCGTATACCTTACATAAGTAGCAAAGCTCTAGAAAATACGTAGAAGAACGGACGTAACGAGCTAGACGCATGACGCGGACTCATTATAAGTACAATTGCTACTTAATTTTGAGTATTGCTACTTAATTTAGAGTAATTCGTCCACTCATTATAAAGAGTGACTTACCCCAGTGCACTTTTTTCTCAGTACATAAAACGAACACGTTTTTAAAGAGAATAATTAAATAAATCTGCAACCAAATATAAGATTCTGTTTGCTATGATTTTTTCGCGATTTTCTCATCGATGAAGGCTTCGTGTAGGTATAGTACAACAACTACTCTGATGAATATAGTCTATGTGCACTGACCCATTTAAAGTTGCTCGAGTATCTGTAGCGTCTGTAGACCATCTTGTTGACAATAGGGCTAATTTCAGCACGACAACTTCGATGTACATTGTTGTGTTTGTACTAAATAATTTAAGTAACATATTATTGAAATAAAGCAACATGATTGTGATTTAAGAAATAGTTTTGTCGCCGCTGATGTGATCTTAAGGGAAATAAACACTTCTTTATAAATATGTAGGTACTTGAAATTTTAAAATAATTGTCTAAGAACATTTCAATCTTGTCATTCAAAATGCAGAATTTTAATCTTGTTGTAACCTCGTTTTGTGTAAATTAGTCTTTTAGATTTCGGAAGAGGTATTTTTTATTTCGTAAAATGCAGGAGGCTCATCATAGTCCAGCAGTGGACTGTAACAGGCCGTTGATGTTGATGATACAAAACCAATTATTGTTCGTTTGAAATAGACAACACAGGAACAATCAATATGTAAATGAAATGAAATGAAATTTAGTGAATTATATCTTGACACAGTTTTATTTCTTTTGTTTACCACCTGTGGACTATTTTCAGTGTTTTTTTTTTATTTAGAACATTCTTTATTATTATTTTTATTTTATTTCTTTTATCACCTCCCCCTATTCCTCCTCCTCCTCTATTCCTTTTTTATTAGGATATAATAACGTTATAAGTTTAAAAGTGCGAAATAATTAATCGATTGAAATTCTATGGTACGAGTACTATGTACTGTTTTTCTATTATAATAGTTTTTACACTGATTTCAAATGCTTTCTAATTTGTTTGTCTGTCCACTGCCTGGCTATTCTGATGGCTAAACAACTGAATTAATTTCGATGACATTTGGTAAAAATATAGTTTTATAACAAAGGCAACTTTATACCTTAGGAAAATGTGTTATTCAAGTCTTCCTTCGCGGTTATCAATGGCGGTGTTAGTTTTAGAAACAGAGAAAATCTACATACAACAACGCGGCTACGCGCATACAGTCAGCTTACGCTGGTTGATAACCTATATTTTGAACTATCCAGCATAAGAAGGGCCGAGCCACCTCGCGGGTGGCTAGCAGGAGATATAATTATGATAAAATTTACCAGTAAATAGCTCCTGCTTTAATTAAACTACGTGCATTGTAAACTGGCATTGTTTACGTTCGTGCCTCAAACCAACCTCGATGACACGATTATATCGCTGGCGGAATTAACAGCATTATTGGAAAATAATTACGGCGAAAACGCGTGGTCGGTGTTGCCAGGTTAGCGCCGCCGTTACAGATTAATCAGGAGTTGTTGATTTACTAGCATATTTAAAAACTGATGCAAGTAGCTATTAGTATTATTATACTTTCTGCAATCATTATCATTGTAAAATAGATTTACAACTAAATGCAAAAGAAAATAAATCCAAAGTCCCAAAAAAAAAAACCCAAAATGTTTTTGTATTCACTGTACAAGAATAGAACCAAACTATTTTAAAGATCAGTAAATGTCAAACACTGGAAAGCGGTAATTCCTATTAACGTTAATTTTTGATATTTCTCAAAAGCGGTACTAAAATTATTGATTTCTGCCTTTTTTAAAGTACCTATTTTAATTATTTTCTCTTTACACGAGGTAGGCAACACTTGTGGCGTTCCCTTGTTGAGCTCAAGCGACAAGTCAGACGCAGCAATGTGTTTAATTAAACACCGTTGTTTAACGATACCTTTTCAATTAAATCCTATAAAATATAAAACAACGATAAATAAACTCATTCATTTGTTTTACGAGTACAACAAGCACGTCTTGTTTTCGGTTTCCGTTCTCTAAAAAAGTGTTTTTTACTGCTTGAATATACTTCCGCTTTGAGAAAGTGACGTGACTTTGTATGATACGCGTATGTATAACCTACACAACGTGTAGCATTATAATGCAAAACTTCTCGGGTGGGAGATCAGGCCGTGAAACTCAAAAATTTTTGTTCCACAATTGAAATTCGCTTTCTTTTTTACAAATTGACTCGATCAGCTGATCAGTTATGTTAATACTAACACGTTGCAAATTGAATTATCACATTGCAAGAAAACATAAATAAGAATATGAACTAGGATTCCAATAGACAAAATACTCATCCGTTTGGAAGCTACGACGCCACAGATAGATGGACAGGCAAACCCAAAAACCAGGCTTGAAACTTATAACTCTCGGTTTTCAAAGTCGAAGGTCAAAAATTAAAATGTACGATAAAAAAAAATACAGTTCTGTCGAAAAAAATCATGGCAATTTCATAAAAGCCTTGTTGGCTTACTACACAAAAACCACTCAAACGAAATGAAACCCAAGAAAGTTCACTACAATAATTCTATGAAGAGTCATCAACATCAACGGCCCGTTACAGTCCACTGCTGGACTATGAGCCTCCTCCACTTAAGTGGAGGATTTTGCCATAATCTCCACGCTTGGCAAGCGGGTTGGAGATCGCAGATTAAAAGGTTACTGTATCAGAGAGCGCTGCTGCCCGTTCCCTGTTCAATGTGTAGTCCCTAAGTCGCCTCTTACGACACCCACGGGAAGAGTAGGGATTGGTGACAAATGTATTCTACTCTGCCGTCACCACACGACGTTACTGATGAGTAAACCACACCAATTGGATAGTTGGGTGAGTACCACTTCAAACAGAAACAACAAAAAACAATTGTTAGGAAAAACTGTATTAGTATTCCCTTTGCAAACGCCACTAATGGCATCGCTACGTAGTTCTAAAAGGTTCGTGATATAAATTCATAATACTCCTGCTGGACCTTGAGGAAAAATATTCGATATTAGGATACTCGTGTACGCGGAGTCTATTTTTATTATGAACGGTCCGCCCGCGGCTACGCTCGCGTTGTGTAAGATTTTCCCGTGGGAATAAGATTTTTTCCCGTAAAAAGTATCCTAATGTGTTAATCCAGTATACAAACTATCTGTGTTCCAAATTTTATCTCAATCTGTTTAGTAGTTTTTCCATACTTACATTATTGAAACGCGAAGAGTCTCCGTTTCAGCTTGGCCAAAATTGATTTTGAATGTCCACTGTCCATCTGTCTGTCTGTTTGTTCCACTCTACAGGTCGTGTTTCTCAACCGATTCTCGTGAAATTTTGTCAACAGGTTCGATAAATATATATTTTTTTTTGTCTAGTCAGTTTAAGAAAATACGGATTGGAAATATAAAAAAAATCATAAATCAGTCATTTCGAAAAAAATAATATTCGCGAGGTCTACAGCTCGCAGAGCCACTAGTTTGTAATAGTGCCACAGAAGTAAATATGAATTCAGAAGTATGTGACGTTTATTTAATAACGCAATACACATTTTTATTATTATTTATTAATCGAAATATTTCAAGTTCCAGATAATCACATTAAATACTTATTTTTTCAAATATCTTGCTCAGAAATAAAGTTATAAGGCTTCAAAGTTGATGGTTAGGCCTCTGGTCGGACGTGACATGTTTTTTGATCAATTCAGATTCTGTTTTGACTGTCAGTATTCTATTTTTGTATACTTTCAGAGGAACTATGAAAAAAAAACGTACATTATTTATATGCATATTCCCTCTTGCCTTAGTCTGTGAACCTAAACAATTTGTTCTACAACTTTGTAGAAATCAATTTCACGCTCCTGGTCGATATCCCACGTGCTCGCACAAATATAGATAGATTTATTGTCAAATAGATATACAGATATTTGCCTGGGTCTGGAATTCGTTGCCTGTCTTTATTCCCAACAGGGGATCGGACTATTTTTTTATTAAATAAATCCAAACTTCTTAGATTGTGCTATCGATCACTTAAAAACACATCTTTAAAATTGCTATCGAACACATCTTTAAAACTGACCGAGTTATAAAGGTTTGAAATTCAAGATTAGACAGAGAGGCACATACCTACTTAAGACGTCATTAGTTAGTAACGCCATATAATCTCCATACAAAAAATCGTTTTTGAAAGAGACAGACATATTGAAACTTTAAAAAATCACTGTAAATTCGTTTTCCAACCGATTCTGTTACTACTAATCTATATTTTAAAAATAGTTCGTAAAATATGATAACTTTATAAAATATGGTGAACAGTCCGATCCCCTATTACTTACAACTAATATCTTAGAATGATCAGGTTCTTTTTGCGAGCTCCACCCTCGGTCTCACTCATCTCGCCCGCCAGTCGAACCTGATTGTGCAAAAGCTCATTTTAAATTTAAAAATGTGTTCAAATTAACTTGGTAAGCGAGTTAAGAAAAGTTTAAAAACAGAAGTTGTTCAATTCCGTAGACTGAGTTGCCACCAAAGAAGTTTTGCGTTTGCACGTTGTATAAATTTTCCTACGGAAATGTAATAAATTGTCGTAGGCAGACACTCTTAAATGATGAAATTATGTGTTTGGGCGTGTCTATGAATATACATTTATCCATTAGTGAATAAACATTAAGCGACACATAAATAAATTCCTCGTTTATCCCGACAAATGGATTCAAGCTGGGAAAAAGAGTTTGCGCCATTTAAATGTGCAAAAACGTTCACACAAACTGTACTATTCAGGTGTAAGCTTTTGGGAAACGACATGTTCAAAATCTAGGCGAGGTATTGCAAAACACACATAACTGCGAAACGTAGTTTTCATAAAAGTTGCAATTAACAAAACCAGATGTAATTCATTTGACGTAAAAAGAACAATGGAATGCGTTTGCATTGAAATGGACACAGTCGCGCACGAAAACAACTTAGACGATGTAATGTTTCTATTTCTTATTTTATTATATAAAATGAAAGTATTGTATGTATGTAAACACTTTATTGCACAATGAAAGTAAATATTACAATAAGAAGTCACAAGGAAAGTTTACAGTGCAAAAGCGGACTTCTCGTGCGGGATCTCTTCCAGTCAACCTTTGAGCATCCAGGAGGAATTATGTGAGTGGCAGGTACAGTACACAAAGTGATCATACTATTTTTGTTTGTCACTGTTTTCATCAACATCAACGGCCCGTTACAGTCCACTGCTGGACTATGAACCTCCCCCACTTAAGTGGAGGGTTTTACCATAATCTCCACGCTTGGCAGGCGGGTTGGAGATCGCAGATTAAAAGGTTACTGTATCAGAGAGCGCTGCTGCCTGTTCCCGGTTATGCGGTTATTATGCCTCTATCACTAAGATTTCAGGAGTTGTGTTTTATGACACAGAGCTAAGAAAGAACAAGGAAATTGGGTGGTGGCCGTTCAAGGAAATGGTCGAACTGGGAAGTGGCCCTTCAAGAAAGTGGCCGAACTGGGAATTGGTCGAACAAGAAACTTGAGTGGTGGCCGTCTAAGGAAGTGGCCGTAGGTGACCGGTTCTACTAAGAATGAGTGTGACAAATGTTAAACACGCTTTTTGTGTTACTTTTTTATTTGCGTACTAAAGTACGAGCATGTAGCACTCAGACCAAAGTTTGCTTTTGTTTCCCTATACTATAAAGTGTTGATTATCATAAAGAATACAACTAACTATTAAGTTAAAGCTTGTGTTCAGTGGGGTTCTAGCCCTTTGCTTCAGTCGGCTTTTGTTCTATCTAAGCTAGGTTATCTTAACTGGGTCAACATCAGACGCGCTCTATAGGAGTATTGTACAGGCAAATGTCAATGTACTACATAGGACACTAACAATAATTAATTATCGTCATTGCGATCGATCACCTATCAATTTGTTTGATTTATTAATTATTTATTTAATATGTGTGAGAGCATTTGGTAAGTACCTAATTAAACGTTTCGATTAAAAATTTCATTTTATTTCTCATTGACTCTTAACAGGCAATTTTTTTTTTGTTTTTAATAATATTTGATTTGTATTATTAAATTAGGAATATTAACTGAACAGGGACAAGAAGTGAAAATCGCGGTGACTTTGAACGAAACTTAGCACTAATTATGACATCACACGATGATTATAAATAATAGAGAGAAGGTAGCAAGTTTCCCAAACAAATAAATAAAATGAACGAGCAGCAAGGGCAATTCGTTTGGACACCAAATGGGAAAAGTTGAGATCGGCTATCAGGGCCCTGTTTCACGAAGCAACAATTTACAAGTAACAAGTTACAGTTTGATATTCATTGCGTGGCCCATTTGCCTAAACTGTAAGCTCTTAACGTTTTATCCCATTGTCTACGCAATGTACATCGTATTGTACGTGTAATTTGTAACATGTAGCTTCGTGAAACGGCCCCCAGGGATGATGGATGCTCGACAGATGGTGACTGAGCAGGTGTTGCTGCTGGAGAGAAATCGAATATAAGATAGATGATTTGTCTTACTTTTGTATACTTTAAGGGCTTTAAAATTACACGAAAAGAATTTTTTGTATTTTATTGTTATACAGCGGCTACATTTGCGTTGTTGAAGAGTTTTCTCGTGAGAATAGGACTTTTTAAGGTAAAAAGTGTCTATCTCCATTCGAAATAGCATTTAGTAGTGCGTGAAAGCTGAACAAACATCCATACTTACTAACTATCCGCCCGCGAATTACATCTTTTCTCATTTTAAATACAAGAGATGTGAAAAAAAAGAATTTCAATAATTAATGTACTTAATTTTGCCTTGCCAGTGACGATATATTTTAAACCATGTAGAAAAGCGGGCGTATTAGAGAATAGGCCTTTATCCACAGTGGGAGGATGTGGGCTGAGGAAGATGATGTTGATGTTGATGAGAAATGTTAATACTTCACCAGTGACATTCTGCTCAGCGTTGTTTCCCATAATTAAGTGATTTGTGGCTACAATAGGGGATCGGACTACTTTTTTTATTTTATAAATTCAAACTTCTTAGTTTCTGCTATCGAACACTAGAAAAATTTTTGCTATATCTTTAAAATTGACCGAGTTATAAAGATTTTAAATTCATGATTAGACAGAGAGGCGCATACCCACTTGTGACGTCATTTGTTAGTAACGCCATATAATATACATACAAAAAATAGTTTTTGAAAGAGACAGACATATTGAAACTTAAAAAAAAAACACTGCATATTCGTTTTTCAACTGATTCTGTTTTTTTCTTCGCGAATCGTCTGCTACTAATCTATATTTTAAAAATAATTCATAAAATATGGTAAATTTAGGAACAGTCTGATCCCCTATTGAACAAAACGCGAGAAAAACGATATCTCACGCACCTCTCATTCGCCTATAATTTTCAGTAATAATGAAAAAAACAAAAAAAGATGGCGTAATTTTTAATCTGCATTGTTATTGCAAAACGGTGTGTTTGTTACCAAATAGAGTATTTTTGTTTTGAACTAACTACTCTTTTAGGTACTTCCTCTAATCGAGTCGATTCGGTGACAACATACACTTAATTATACCGAATCCCAAACTATAAATTTATTCAAAAGTGTTTTTAGTACAATCCTAACCGCTCTTCCTAAAATATTTTTAGTAGGTCAACAGAAGTAAAGCTCTGCTCACCTCTTTAAATTGAAGCTTTACTGTACGTAGGTATGAATCTAAGGCTTAAAACCGCTCTCTATCCCACTTAGTGGGATAGGATATAGCGGTTGCGAGCTACGGTTAATCCGTCGGTTTGCGGTCGTAGGGGTCAGGTGGCACTTGGTCCTCTTATAAATCAGTGGTTTGGTGAACCTGGCTCACGCTGACGCTATACTATGTCGTAATTGAAATCAAGTTGATCCAATGGGTTCTATTAACTTCCGTTATAGTTAAAATGGGTAATGTAAACCTCTTTTTTAATTTCTTTAGGAAAGTATTTGGTAGAAAAACCATAATGTATTTAGCCATTAATTTGGATCTGCGATCTCCAACCCGCCTGCCAAGCGTGGAGATTATGGCAAAACCCTCCCCTTAAGTGGAGGAGGCTCATAGTCCAGCAGTGGACTGTAACGGGCCGTTGGTTTTTTATTTTTGGATAAAATAAAAATTATAGACAAACACAAAACTGAAGATATTGAACAGTCTTCATTTACGTACAATTCAGAGTGTGAACTTCAAAGTTTTAGATTTAAACAAATAGACATCACTCTTACGTAAAAAACTTTTACGATTTTGGAATAGAACGCTTGTACCAAGTGCCGACAATCACGAATACATTATGTGTACTTTTGTGATCATCATCTTTATCGTGTGGATTGTAAAGCACACAGATAATGATAGTGTTTTCTTGTTACTAAAATAAATGACATCATGATGAGAAATTTAACGAAATAAAACAAATTCATTCAAATTGACAAATAATACGAAATCTCATATTTTATCATACAAACTGTAACAAATTAGTTGTGACATCATTTATTATTGTTGAAGTATAATAACAATGTCATCTACATAAACGCAAGTTCTTACTCAATTTGCACATAAATTGTATTCAAATTCAAAGTACCTTTTTATCTCTTCACCAAACCAAATAAAATTGGAAGATTTATTTTATCCTGACGTGTTGCCGAGTCTGCGTTTTTTTGCCCGAACCCAAGCCGAGGTATCTGAAAGTATGTACCCTAGCTAACAGGCACGTACACTTTGAATCAATATTTTAGAACCTTTTATGGTCTTTGGTTTTGTCTTGCCAGAATCTTTTTTATTTATCTATTGGTCGTGTTGTATCTATTCGTAGAATTACAGTTTTGTTAGTACGCATTATTTTCTTTTCAAAATCTCGGATAGTAAAGTGCTCGAGAAGTTTAGAGTCATAAACCATGTGGCCTAAGGGTAAATTACCAAGGACGTAAGAAAAAACATAACTGCATAAAATGATCAAATTTAAATCAAAATCAACGGCCCGTTACAGTCCACTGCTGGACTATGAGCCTCCTCCACTTAAATTGAGGGTTTTGCCATAATCTCCACGCTTGGCAGGCGGGTTGGAGATCGCAGATTAAAAGGATACTGTATCAGAGAGCGCTGCTGCCCGTTCCCTGTTCAATGTGTAGTCCCTAAGTCACCTCTTACGACACCCAGGGGAAGAGTAGGGGTTGGTGACAAATGTATTCTACTCTGCCGTCACCACACGGCATAAAATTATAATATATTTTTATTTGTTGTGGGTCTCATATTTACTTTTATCCCTAAAAGGATGAGCATAGCTCAAGTTGGCTGACAGAAAGCTCATAATAAAACCGCTTTTGGTAACATTGTTGGGTTACGATTAATACGCACCTGTACAAAGGTACGCTGAACCTTTAGTAAAATTACGAATTTACATCCGTAAAAAAATGCGACAACACTATTTTAACCCAAATAATGCGAAACCTCCCGGGTGGGACACTTTAAAATTGTATAATTATAAAAAAAAAAAATGACTTGGTCAGCTGATTAGTTTGCACGAAAATAGGGGATCGGACTGTTCACAATATTATTTTTAAAATATAGATAAGTAGCAGACGATTCGCGAAGAAAAAAACAGAATCAGTTGAAAAACGAATTTACAGTGATTTTTTAAAGTTTCAATATGTCAAAAACGATTTTTTGTATGGAGATTATAATATGGCGTTACTAACAAATGACGTCACAAGTGGGTATGCGCCTCTCTGTATAATCTTGAATTTCAAACCTTTATAGCTCGGTCAATTTTAAAGAAGATTCTTTTAGTGTTCGATAGCAGAAACTAAGAAGTTTGGATTTATGAAATAAAACAAAAGTAGCCCGATCCCCTATTCTAAAAATAAATTCGATTCTGGAAATGTTTTAGAACATAGAATGGTCAGTTTTGCAGACTAAAATGAGCTCACCGATATTTCGACTATGTTGCAATAGTAACGATCACGGCAGAACTGAAGTAGTTGCGGGTGGTTAGCCGGAACATTATTCTTATGGGCAGACATGTCTGTCTACCCTCTTTCTCAGCCTTTTTTCACTACTACTGGAACTCACTCGACAGTCACTTCGACAGTAGGAACTCACAGTGTCACTAGGTTTTGCAATGGTTGAATTTCACTTTTCGATAGATTTAGTTTTGCGTTGCTTAGTAGACCCGTTATGCAATAATGTCTTGAAAAAAATACAGTTAATAATTTTCTTCTACTAAAAGTACGTAGCTTGCGTACCAAGTTTTATTTATTTTATTTTAATTTTAATATTGTAACTAATATTGTAGCTAACAGCATTAAAATTACGTAAATAATGCAAACATAAAACAACTGAAGCTAATAATAAGCTTCCGCATATAAAAATAAAATGGATATTCTCATACTGTGAAGAGCTTTGCTGTCATAAAATAATTATGAATGTATATTTGTTTCAATGCTTATGAAAAAAAGGAATGAAGCAGAAGGCGAAATGTAACTCCAGACAAAGCTAAATGCTCATTTTTACACCTCCATAAATTTGTTTCTACGTAACATCATCAAAGCGAAATCAAAAGATATGATATCAGACAAAATTTAATCTTGTTTTATATTAACGTAGATAAAAAGAATCGCGAGATGATTATTGTTGCTAGAAATGCAATACGAATATTTGGGGTAATTCATATAATAATAGAAAAGAAAAACAGTTTCATTTAGTAACAGGGTCAGAAATCGTTATCTGTTACTTAACTAAAGTCAAAAAATATTTATTTCCATAGCATGTTATTACATCACTTAGATCCGTCATTACATTTTTTTGGGTGAGTTCACTAACACAATGGCGGAATCTATGGAGAAGAGCTCACCGAAGAAACTCCACAGTCGTCGTTGTGTTAGTGAACTCACCCAAAATTAATGCTTATTATATATCGAAAAAGCCTGCTACTCAAACAATCTATTCCCATGGACATCTGTCCTCTAAGTTATTTTTCATCATTTTCATATAATAATAGAAAAGAAAAACAGTTTCATTTAGTAACAGGGTCAGAAATCGTTATCTGTTACTTAACTAAAGTCAAAAAATATTTATTTCCATAGCATGTTATTACATCACTTAGATCCGTCATTACATTTTTTTGGGTGAGTTCACTAACACAATGGCGGAATCTATGGAGAAGAGCTCACCGAAGAAACTCCACAGTCGTCGTTGTGTTAGTGAACTCACCCAAAATTAATGCTTATTATATATCGAAAAAGCCTGCTACTCAAACAATCTATTCCCATGGACATCTGTCCTCTAAGTTATTTTTAAAATTCATTTACTGTCATCATCAACAGCTCATATACGTCCCCACCCCACCGAGGGGCTTGAGCCTATCCTGAATTACTTACTGTATTAACTATTATAATTACTGCATATTTTACGGATGTATTCTGGTGATTTTGAGTCCCACTACTGGGCAAAGCATATATTACACGTTGTGTTTTTGTTTTAGTTATATGATGTTTAAAAAAAGAACTTAAATATCTAACTCGCATTTAATAAGCTTATTCTAGCACATAATCTATTGCCAGTATTATTCACCTTTCTAGATACAACAGGACGATAAATACTACTCAGATTAAAAACGTTTTATAAAGCCTTTCGTAAGATGTCATAAAATGTATCTGTCAGATTTTATATTTTAGTAATAAACTTGACATTTGCGAAATCACCACGGAAACGTCATTCACCCAAAAATATGGAATATGCATAAAAAAATATTAGATTTATTCATAGTTAATCTGAAAGTATACAAACATAGAATACTGACAGTCAAAACAGAATCGAAATTGATCGAAAAACAAACTGTAGGAAATAGGGTTATGAGCCAAAGAAAACTGTATATTATTTTAAATAAATAATTAGTATATTATTTTATAACTTATTTATCACTGGGAAAATATTACACGACCGTTACTAACGCAGTAGAAAATCCGAATGTGAACAGACAGAACTGCCAGACAGAACGAAAGATAATTTGGCGGTTCGTTCACTCATTCACTCACCTTCACTCATTCATACAATAACTGGTATAGTCAAATCAGATTTCATATTTACAACAGTTGAATTATAACTCATTTAAAATAAACATGAGCTAAGATTAATTTTTGTATAAATTAATAAACATAAATTCAACACGCGCACTCAAAAATGAATCTTAGTTACAAAAATATTTTGAATTGTTTATTATGTTCAAAAATACATAATTCACTTACGATATCCTATACGGTACGTATATATCTTCCAAGTGTATGCTGGGAAAAGTACATTATTATTATGGTCCAACATTTGTTGCAAGAATTAGGGAAAAACCCAGGAAAAACCTAATCAAACCATATGTATATAAATTTTGTTAACTTCATGATAATCATTTTAAAATAACAAAATTAAAAACAATAATTACTCTAAGCCCATCTCAGCACGCATTCTTAGAAAAGTAATTGCAGGTAAGGGTTTTGTCAATGCATCCGCCAACTGTTTACCTGTGGGAATATAACATAATTTTATTACATTTTTCTCAATCTGCTCTCTGGAATAATGATATGTTATATCGATGTCTTTGGACCTCTTGTGATGAATTGGGTTATTTGCGATACTTATGCATCCACTGTTATCTTCATAAATCACAATAGGACTAGAATTATTTACATACTACATGCCAGAGACTTTAGCCATAATGCCTCACGAATAGCTTCGAACAGAGCCATATACTCAGTCGATGGGGCTGCAACAGACATTTGCCTCTTTGTACTCCAGGTAGTATAGTACAATTATCGAACAGTTTAAATAAGTACCTTGTAGTACTTTTTCTGTCGTTTGCATCGCTTCCACTCCGATCAGAGTCTTCATACCCACATAAAATATTGCTATAATCACATCGTTTATAAATTAATTTTAAGTCAGTTGTTATCTGAGGACCCTTTTTAAACATTGCCATAATTTTTTATTATGTTTGTTTGTATAACTGCTTAATATATTAATACATGTGCTTAAATCTGGACGAGTACATATCATTATGTACGTCAAACATCCTATCACATTTCGACATTCATTTGTCATCAGAATGTAAACTTTCATAATTTAGTTTATTTTCGAGGTGACGGGATTACAATCGTGCATTTAAAACTGTTTTAATGTATGCACTTTGATCTAATGTAATTTTATTATTGAATCGTGTAATTTTTATGCCTAGAAATAATTTAATTTCTTTTAAATCTGTCATTTCAAACTTACTCATTAAATAATTTTTTGAAATCATTCATCGTTTGAATTTCAGCACACGCTATGACTAGATCACGAATTTACACTTCCATTATTCGTCATATACATATATATGAGTTGGTACACCTATCAACAGACGAATTGTGAAAACCTTTTTCTTTTAGAGATTGTTTGAAAACCTCAAACCAGCACCTTGCCGCCTGCTTTAATCCGTATAGCGCTTTATTCAAGACTAAACGCGCCTTGTACCTTAAAGGTTTTCCAAATTCATTCAATCAACCATACTTTTATCTGACGGCCTTGGCACTAAAATCCAAGTGTTGTTGATAGAAAGAGAGTTTTATTCATCCCTAATTACGGCCTCCCACTGAGATCTATCGTCTCGTGTTTTTATTTCCGCATTTGAGGTTGGTATCTTACATAAAATGGACTGAGCACATAGTAAGTTGTCATCATCACTCTCATAATAAGATATAGGGGGACGAGATTCAAGACTATCACTTTTCTTAAGTTCATTATTTGTATCCTGTGTTATTATCATCTTTCTCTCTCAGGAACTCTCAGTTCAAGTATCAACCGTGTCGTTTATTTTTGCGAAGTTTGTTAGAGCACTCGTGCCCATCAGATTTTTAACGTATCTGATTTATGTACTGTTAGAACACCTGACTTACCCGACTTGCCGGTTTTGAACACCGAGACTTTATTGACACTGATTTAAGCACAATATAGTTATCAGTTTTGTGACACTGATTCAGGCATAACATAGTTATCAGTTTTGTGACACTGATTTAGGCATAACATAGTTATCAGTTTTGTGACACTGATTTAGGCATAACATAGTTATCAGTTTTGTCATGGGAATTAGGAAAATTATTTCCTTCAGGCTTTTTTTTTTAAAACGAAAGGCCTGAATTGCAAAAAAAATAGTCTCGTCTGATTTCATCTCTAACAGTAACAAACCTTTCGCATTTAGGATTCCAAACTTTATACCCATTTGGTTCGTATCCTACCAGTATACCTTTCCATGAATTGTCATCAAATTTGCCTTACTGGTTTTATCATGCACATAAACAGTTTATGTTGAACCGAACACTTTTAGATACTTTAACTGAGGTTTCCTATTATGCTACAGCTCGAATAGTGTCTTGGATTGTAATAGGACATTTGTGGTCGTTGATTTTATTAACTGGACTGCTGAGTACAGCTTCTCCCCAGAAAACTTTTTCTAATTTCGCGCCACTTAACATAGAACGAGCCTTTTCAGTAATGGTCCTAACCATACTTTCTGAAATACCAATCTGCTGTGTTGTCTTTGTAACTGTCAAATGATATGTTATTCCCTTCTCAACACAGTTTTTTTTTTTATTTCAGTAGATAAGTATTCTCCACTGTTATCAGAATACAAATTGACAAGTTTAAAATTAAATCTAGCTTTAATTTTCGCAATGTAATCTTTAAAAGCTGAAAATGAATCTGATTTGTACGTTATTAGGTACACAATACAGTAATGAGTAAATTGATCAACAAATAAAACTAAATAATTCTTATTATCAATAGTTGGAACAGTAATAGGTTCACAAACGTCGGAGTGAGCAACATATAACGGTCGTGTATGGTCTCACTGCCACACATACATTTGGCCAACGCTGCGACTTAATTAGGCCGCACGCGTATGTTTTCGTTATTATTAACTTTATATTATTAAGTACAATTTAGTGCGTCGACTACTGTCACACAGTAAACACTACTCAAGAAAGGAATTGCCATAATTTACCTATTTTATACTTAGTTTTCTTTTTTTTTAACTTTTTTTTTACATACTTTTACTACTTTGGTGTTTTTTCTCTTTGACGTGCTCCGAGTCTGCAAGTACTTACCGGCAGATCAACTACAACTATAGCACTTTTATTAAGTGTATAAGTCTAACTGGGCTTAAACGTGTCGGTTAATGAGTTTTAACTTTAGACTGATTAAACGGAAGTCGCGCTTGTTTACCACTTATGCACGCTTCACACAAATCGTCACTACTTACAACGTTTTGAATTTGATTTACATCTTCAACCAACTTTTTAATTATTTATTTTATTTTTACTAATATAACCTAACCTTTGATGTCACAATTTATAAGATTTTTTTTACTGTTGCATATTTGGGACATAAAATGAATCACTTTAGCACAGGTTACAAAATCTAACATCATTACATTGTTCAAAGACTTACCCTTCATCAATGTTTTACCATTTTTACAAATTTGGGCACCTTGTCCGTTTAATATGATCGTCATACCAGTTTTCTGCATCTTAGTAACCGAAAGCAAGTTGTATGGTACTTCCGGGCAATACAACACATCCTCCAGGGTTCCTTAAATGCATTTTGTTTGTAACTTGAATTGCATCCCTTTTTTTTTTTTGAAGCTGAAATATAAAAGCACTTTTTTTAGCAATAGAAATTTTCAATGGAGTATTTTTAAAACGGCATATGTAATAAAAAGATCGTCCTTTTTTATGATGTGGTCAGATGTTCCAGAATCCAGTATAAAAGTCACTTCGTCTTCACGGGCATCTTCTTGGTAATCTCCAGTCAAGCAAAACCTGAATACTTTTAGCAATTCGGTTATTTTTCTCCCATGTGGTGCATCGTATCACTGGATCTTCGTCAATAACTTTAATCACATCCATTTCGCTTAGCAATGCACGGATTCGAAATTTCCAAACACTGTACTTTTTTCCGTTGAACGGTTTGATATTTCGTTTGATTTTTGAATTCTCCATTCCGCACTTTTTCGAAAATATAACCGTCTGCCAATTCAAATGTTACGGTGATTATATACGTCAAAAAACAACTGAAAAATGAATTCGCGCCACTGGGCCCATAACCTGTAGGAAATAGGGTTATGAGCCAAAGAAAACTTTATATTATTTTAAATAAATAATTAGTATATTATTTTATAATTTATTTATCACTGGGAAAATATTACACGACCGTTACTAACGCAGTAGAAAATCCGAATGTGGACAGACAGAACTGCCAGACAGAACGAAAGATAATTTGGCGGTTCGTTCACTCATTCACTCACCTTCACTCATTCATACAATAACTGGTATAGTCAAATCAGATTTCATATTTACAACAGTTGAATTATAACTCATTTAAAATAAACATGAGCTAAGATTAATTTTTGTATAAATTAATAACCATAAATTCAACACAAACTAGATACAACATTATTAAACAAATATATCTGTCCCTCTTTTTATCATCAACGAAAACAAAATATTCTATGGCAGATGTATGGCCCGCGTGACCAATTTAATTCAATTCAATTTATTTATTGCATTCCACAATGGTAGAGTAGATGGTATAAAAGGTAAATAGAAGGTATGTACATCATGGACCCTGTTGGGCACCAATGACGTCAATGCTCATGTCGGACCTCTCTGTCTAACCATCAACTTTGAAGCCTTTGTTTCTGAGCAAGATATTTGAAAAAATATTTTTTATTTATTTATCTGGAACTTAAAATATATCGATTAATGAATTTTAAAAAAATGTGCATATTCCCTATTGATTTAAATTGAATTGAATATTTTGACACTGGCACAAAGTGTACTAGTGCCAAAAAAAATCATTTTTTTTTTGTATTATGTCTAGTTTTATAGGTCGCAGTGTTTCACATAATTTTATTTTATTACTCTAAGTGAGAGAGCAGGCAGAAACAATTATAATAGCCTTCATATTTTATTACGTTCACTCATGTATTAAAATTGCTAAGATGTTAGTATGTTTGTATGTCGTTACATAACAAATACGGTTTCTGTGATAATTATTTGGTCTTAGAAAACGAAAATGTGTGTATTTATGTGTTTGTAGGGCCTAGGACTTTTTTTCTTGTTACCCAAATAAATTATTTTACTGCAGATGAATTAGGTACTATTTTGCAGCCATTCATTAGCTTCTAAAAACAAGTATTTAAAATCATCCAAAATTTTCCAAGTTAACAATGATTTTAATAAAACAGTGAACATACCAATACCAAATATCTGAAAAAAATAAACGCGACTCTTCATAATGACATTAAACACCACCGTTTAATCAAATTTAGTTTTTTATGACCTATTTAAAGCACAAAATATAAAATCAGTATGACATTTAAATAAAATGGTTTGAAAACCATTTACACCGAACTCCTCATTATTCTTCTATCAACAAAAGAAAAACGCTGTCATTGAAAACAAGACAAGATCCTTGTATTAACTTATGTGAACTTCCCCGGTAGTTAAATCCCTTTGCCAGTACTCAGCAGACAGGAAATTAAGTGCAGGCAAAGCCGAAGGCGGTGGTGAGTTTATCAGTAATTGGAAGAGCAGGCCGTAGGTTACAAAAAATGGATATGGTAAGTAATAATTTTCAATACTTGTAGAATTTTTAATTCCAGAGGTTTAGTCCAGTTTAACTTACTTTTGAACAATAATATTTAGTTCACATCATTATCATCACAATCGCGTGTGTTGTAAGGTCAACAACCGACCACACAAATCCTGGTATCAGTTCACATAAAACATGAATACTTACTGTAACAAAAAAAAATGTGCGGTGGCGGTGGTAGGATAGATAGATAGATAAAAACTTTATTGTTACACCTTAACACAGACAGCACAAATATTACTAAATTAAATAACATCATAAAATACAAGAATTTACACGAAAAACAAACAAAATGATAAAATAATAATAGGATAAAGCCCTAATCAAGCCGACACGTAACCCAAGCAAGAAACGCTAGCTAGCTACTACTCGCGTCAACTTGCGCAGAGCATAGCGCACCGTGCTATCTGCATGAAGTAAAATCGATAAATCGATCGTACGATCTATCTATCTAAAACAAATGGTGCTGACTCAGTATGTGCTGCCGTACCATCAGTACTGTAGTGGTCTTGTAGGTTGTAAGGTCGCAGACCGACCTCAGAACTGGTGTCAGAGTTATTCAGCTACGACTTCCAATCTAGATCGTATATATAACGACTTCTTCTATGCGAGATAATCGTCCAACGGCTTAGTATGCGTTCTAAAGCACGGAAAACAAAAAGTACATTTAGCTTAGCTAAATCCTTTAAAGAATGTCGTTCCATGACAAGATGAAGTTAGAGTTTTCAAGTTGCCAGTTGAATTTCGTCTTGAATAAGGTAGTTCCTAAAACGATCTTTTAACATGCTTATTAAATAATGAAAACCACTCTAGGCTCATAGACCGCCACAGCTCGTATGATTAATTCCAATTTTTTTTTAAAAGCAATGCGGTACAAAGAAAAATATTCAGTTGCGCTTACCATAACTCACAAAAAAATAAGCTATACAAAATTACTTTTATAGTTTATTTACTACGTATTTGTGAGTTAATTATTAAAATTGCAGTTAAAATATTAAAATATTTATAGAACTGTTAAACGACGTTGCATTATTTGCTACACGCAACTTGTTGAGCAATTAGCAATTTTAATACAGCCCTCCGTGGCCGAGTGGTCGAGACGCCCGTTATGGAGGTTCCGGGTTCAATTTCCGGTGGGGACACTGTCAAGCAAAAATCTCTTTGTGAGACTTTCCCCAGTTTCGTTAGGACATTGCAGCAAAAAAAAGATGATTCCGTGTTTCGGAAGGCACGTTAAGCCGTTGGTTTCGGCTACTATCTAGTCGTTACATGAGTCAAGTCAGTGGCCTTTGGCGGCTCTATAACACTGACACCAGGGTTTGTAAGGTCGGTTGTCGACCTTGCAACCCGCAAGATGAAGAGGAAGCAATTTTAATTTTGCTAACAGTTTTATTTCTGTAATTAAATCGTATTAATATGGTGTGCGTTTAAATCTTACCCAAAATAAAATACCTTATCCATGAATGGTTTTTTATACTTGGATCTGCGTTTCACGCGCGAGGCGTGACGCCAAAGAAGCGTTAATTGAGTACGAACGTCCCCACTTAATGTTAATACCACTGACAGGACGCCCATTTGCGATTAAGATGTACCTTACTCACTTTAGTACTTTCACATATAAATATATATAAATAAATATGTGGGGACATCTTCACACACGGCCATCTGATCTCAAACTAAGCAGAGCTTGTACTATGGGTACCAGACAGCTGATATACATTACATAAATAGATAAATACATACATATATAGATAAACAACAACCAGACACAAGACAAACACAAGTGCTTAACACACAAATGTTTGCCCTGGGCGGGATTCTAACCCGCGACCCGTAGCGTCGGAGGCAGATACACTACCACCTGGGCTACGGAGCCGTCACCTTCTACGGTACGGTACCTTTATGTAACAAATAGCAGCTGCATTTCATGGTTCATAGCGTCATGCTGAGTGAAGCCTTTAGGTTGCCATCTTGTAAGAAAAAAAAAAAAGAATTACCTGCTTTGAAACGCACTCTCTCCACTGATTTGATGCGAAAATTAGTAGAAAAATTAATAAGTAAAATTTCAAAAAATGTCTAATCCAATTTTGCTAGAACTCTTGCAGGTTATCATTGAAATTAGGAAGGGAATGTCAGTCAGCAAAAAAACAGCTATAATTCGTACTAATTCACGAGTTTTCTTAACCCAGCTTTGGTTAAGAGGTGGGGAAAAAGTAACGCTTATGGGTATGGAAGTTCGATTAAATATCCTGTCGGGCACAAAGATAGTCTTATCATGACTACCGATTCAACTAAAAGTTACTTTAATATTCAATTCCTAATTTAAATTCAAAATTGATTTGAGAGTTAAACAGTTGAAACACGATTCGTGTCTGCTAACTTACATACTCAAATAAATCAATATTGTTCGTGGATTGCCGCACTGTACAGTTTCCAACAATAGTATAACTTGCTACGGCTTGCTACGTTTCAGGTTTCTGTACTGGAAGCGAGAAATCGGTCCGTATTTTGTTATACTAGATAATTACTTTTAGTTTAAGTTTGTGAGAGCAAATAAACAATTTTATTATTAATATTAACTATATTAAATACAAAATGTCAAGAATACATAACATCAGTCAAATAACCCGCCCCTAACCGTTCCCGGTGCAAAGGCGCCCACAACGCTGGCAGCGTTACCACGCTGGATCGCAATAGCCAACCTTTGCACCAGGAACCATCCGGAGCGAGAGTCATGTGTGCGTTCCTTTAACCTCTGCCCCAGTTCCGCTACCAAACGTTTAGCTTCAGCACCCCAACTGCCCATGGTCTCCACCGCTATCGGGACAAAGTGGTAGCGCTGCTCCAGGGCGACGTACTTCTGCCTCTTTTTAAATGCAGCGTCCTCGGCAGCAGCCGATGGAGACCGGACGGTACGACTAAGGTGGTTAATGGCAACAGTGCTGACACACGTGGCGTCCCAAATCAGGCACTTAATAATTATATTACATTAACTATTTACAAAAACTGGTAAAAAATAACTGCAGAAGACACTTGTTACGTATCGGTACCGACACACCACGACCAGCGTAAGATCCGGTATATCATTCAAAGTGCAGACTACGCTATTGCCCGATTCGGACACGAGGCAGCCGACGCCGACGCAGCATTTCCCTGAAGCGTGGACGCAGCGTCACCGCCACCGCGAGCGCCGTCGCGTCGATTCGATAGCCAGTGTAGTTCTAACATCGAGCTCATTCGCACCTGGGTTAGTTAGTTTATAGGTTTTATAATGTTAGTTAATTATAAATTACGTTTTAAGTGATTTTGGTTTATCTTTTGCACCCTCCATCTGCAGCCTACGTAATTCACTAGAGCCATCAAAGTCGTCAACATTGTTTGATGTTATTGTTTTTGAGAAAAGTTAGTAGGGGAAGTTTTTAATATGTAACACTACGAGTATTTTATTTTAATTATATTATATTGTGACAAGTGATGTAAGAAAGTCAAGATTTTTTTTAAGCTATGATTGAAAGGTGTGACTCGTAGGTGTGAAAGTTCCTCTTTCCAAGTTTTGATTTATCTCAAAGTGGAAAAGATTTCATTTATTTCCGTTCTTTCAAAAAAAAGCATACTTAATAATTATGTTTATTGAGTGTAGCTGGCTCTAACAATAGCCTATTGCGTCTTTAATTTAGAATCTGTCTACATTAACATTAACGGCTCATATTAGTCCCCCCGAGGAGCTCGAGCCTAACTTAAGTTAGGGCGGCTAGGCCTTAATGAATCTTACTGGCCTAGTGCATCAACATCATCAACATCAACGGCCCGTTACAGTCCACTGCTGGACTACTGAGCCTCCTCCACTTAAGTGGAGGGTTTTACCATAATCTCCACGCTTGGCAGGCGGGTTGGAGATCGCAGATTAAAAGGTTACTGTATCAGAGAGCGCTGCTGCCCGTTCCCTGTTCAATGTGTAGCCCCTAAGTCGCCTCTACGACACCCACGGGAAGAGTAGGGGTTGGTGACAAATGTATTCTACTCTGCCGTCACCACACGGCCTAGTGCGGTTTTGTTGAATTCACACATAACCTTTGTGTTACTTCGCAAGATTATGCCTTTTTCCTCCGAGTTATGCAGGGAGGTTTCTGTCCACATATTCAGCACAAAACCTTTTCTTAGAAACCTTCAAGATGAGATTCCTACCGTATTGAGATTTAAATTTTATTTCCTCTTCCCAAGACGCAGAACGCAAATAAAAAGATACAATGTGAAGAAAACGTAATGCGACGTGAATGGCTCTACGAGGTCTCGTAATTCATTTAATATTTATCCTTACGATGCTTAGACGACGATTGTATTGTTTTTGTACTTACATTCGGCCAAAAAATTGATTTTCATTCTAAAGTTGCATGTCATTTGCAAATAGGGGATCGGACTGTTCACCATATTTTATGAATTATTTTTAAAATATAGATTAGTAGCAGACGATTTGCGAAGAAAAAATTGAATCGGTTGAAAAACGAATTTACAGCGTCTCTTTCAAAAACGATTTTTTGTATGGAGATTATATTATGGCGTTACTAACAAATGACGTCACAAGTGTGCCTTTCTATCTAATCTTGAATTTCAAACCTTTATAACTCGGTTAATTTTAAAGATAGAGCAAAAATTGTTTTATTGTAGTGTTTATAAAATAAATAAAAAAAAGTAGTCCGATCTCCTATTAAAGACACTTTAGATTTTACTTGATTTGACAGTTTTGATTTAATTACTAAAAAACAAAGGATGAAATGTCACAAAATCGTGCATTATTGTCATAAAACAGTTTTTTTTTTCAGAAAATATTATTACTATCAACCTAGTAGACAATTATTTTACTTAAAAAAATTAAATCGGCAAAATATCTCAATATTTTTTATCATGGAATTTATAAAAATTACCCATGCTCAAACAGGTTTAAGTTTAGAATTATTAATTTTAATACAAAACAAAATCCTATCGTATAGTCCAGTTAAACAAAAATAACAGAGGATATTGAAACAAAAGAGTCGTTTCCAGGAAACTGAAAAATGTAAATTACTCTAAAACTCACACACATGGGAAGCCTTTGACTGTTATTTGAAACCCAAGCGGAAAAAGCTTAGTCAAAAGGCAAAAGCTAGTAGATTTAACCAATCAGTTAGAATCCAAAGAGTATTCACCCAGTTGAACGTTCAGTTCTCTTTGGTTAACATTTCAAAAAGGTATAAAAATAGGGTACCGGACTAGTTTTTTTTTTTTTATAAATCCAAACTTCTTAGTTTTTGTTATGAAACACTAAAATAATTTTTGCTTTATCTTTAAAATTGACCGAATTATAAAGGTTTAAATTTCAAGATTAGACAGAGAAGCACATACCCACTTGTGACGTCATTTGTTAGTAACGCCATATAATCTCCATACAAAAAATAGTTTTTGAAACAGATAGACATATTGAATCTTTAAAAACTCACTGTAAATTAGTTTTTCATCTGTTTGTTTTCGCGTATCGTCTCTTGCAAATCTATGTTTTAAAAATAATTCATTAAATATGGTCAATTTAGGAACAGTCCGATCCCCTATTTTTTACTCTTGTATAATTATATTTTTTTATATAATTCTGCCCTAACATACTTTAATAATACTGCCCTATTGCTTTAATAATACCTATGTATGATATCTTAAAACCCATAGAAAAATGCCTTCAACAGGTCGTATTAAAAAATGACGACGTAGTTAATCCAAAGGTTTAGTTAGACATCTAAGTCGCAAAAGATAGCAACTTTATTCATATTAACATTAAATGATGACTTCCTCTTTTTTGAAACTTGGTCGGTCTTAAAGCATGTTAAGAAATGAAATGAATAGTTTATTAACCTTTGGATTTTACATCTCTTAATTTCGTCATTAATTTTTTTTGGGTGAGTTCACTACACGATGTGCGGACTCTGTGGAGAAGAACTCACCAAAGCTATAAGCATCTGTCGCCTTTTCAATAAATAAATCCGATAACATTGGGCTTTACATTTATTAATTTATTTATTTATATGAAAAAATAATTAAACTTATAATTAAACACAAAGGGTGCAACAAAAACTTAATCAAGTTTGTCCGTACACCCAAATAAAGTGGTAACAAACAAGGCGCGTCATTCGTGCGAGCTACATATTGGAGTAAAGGCTTAGCGGCGGAGGTCAGGTTCAAGCTGTTTCTGTTTATCTTACTTAAATAACGGGGTTAAAATAAATAAATATTCATTCATTCATTCAAAATCTATCTTTTGCAGGTCATAGGCTTTGAGTAAAAGTTTGTCTATTAATATTAGCCAAAGACTAAATCTGTTAGAGCCTTTGTGATTGTAATATATTATGTAGGTAGTTTGTAAGGTTGTTATTAATATCTGTATTAAGGTAGGGTATTTAGTCTGGATTAATACCACATATCAAATGAACATTGTTTACTAAGGATTCCGTTCCATTGTTCTTCCGAGTTACATCTACGTACTGCCACCACTGAGTAATACACCAAATAGTTAAGATCTGTTATCACTCAGAAGTATTTAGCCGAGTAAATTCAGAAATATATTATACAGTTTTATAAAAACCTTCTACTGTGTGGCAAACTCTACGAAACGAATTTTATAAAAGCCACCTTATTGACGAAACAAAGTCAGTTCTACGAAGAAGTATAGCCAGCCACTTCAATGCCTCTTTTTGTAGTAAAGCCACAGGTAAAGTTACCTAGGTCTACACCGTAAAAAGTAGTAAAGTTACAACTACGGCGTAGTTAAGTGACCTACAAGGCGTTGATCGTCGGTCATTGTTTTTCTGTTGTCTACGTAAGTGACGTCTACGGAAGTGATCTCTAAGAAAGCCACCTACAAAAGTAGTAAAGTGACTTTCGAAGGTCGTTTCTATGGATGTCACCTCTACGAAAGTAACCTCTGCGAAAAATTCTTCTTCGGTGTACTAAAGTAACCCTTCTTATACAGAAGTAACCTCTGCGAATCGGACCTCTACGAAAGTCACCTTTACAAAAGTCTCCTCTACAAAAGTTACCTCTAAAAAGTGTCTATGAAAGCCATCTCTACGAAAGTTTCCCTTCCTCTACAAAAGTAACCTCTACAAATATCACCTCTAAGAAAGTTATCTCTAAAAAACAAGATCTATGTGAGTGACATTCCATGGAAATTACTTCTACGAAAGTAAACTGTACGGCCTAGTCAGTAACCTCTAGGAAAGTGACCTCTACAAAATTTACCTCTATGAAAGTGTCCTCTACAGAAGTCACCTCTACGAAAGTAACTTTCACGAAAGTTATTTCTACGTGGCTTTAATAAAATTACAATTCGGTTACAATTTGTATCAAGTTAGGAGCTAAGCAGATGGTTCGCTGTCAAAATATTGCCCGGCTTTCTTACTTGGCCCTTGAATTGGTACAAATTGTAAGCAACTAGAGATCTTGCTTTGACACGGTATTATTATGTTTTAGCCTTATCTCTGGTGGCCTTTATTATAATATTTCTATATAAAAATCCTTTCTACAAAAACAATATCTTTAGTACATACGTCTTTCTGAAGCCGAAAAAAATTGACAATCTCAAATTTTGGGTAAAGGCTACGTCTCAAAGGCACGATTAACTTCGTAACTTCAATCCAATGAACCTCACGGCAAATCCGAAAGTTAAATCTAACCCAAGGGACGTTCCTGTACTACGTAGACTTATTGAGCGAGGGCTGAATATCTTTTTAAAGATTGTTTACTGGCAATCAGCTGTTTATTTTCTTTTATTTAAATTTGCGGTAAAAATTGGGCATCTAGTCTTTTTTATTAGATAAACAGACAAAAAGGCTATCAAACCTGTTAAATATTTCGATAAAATCGCTTTGCTGTGGGGCAGACAAACATATTTGTAGTTTATAAAAAACCATAGCCAAACAGCCTGTGCCGCAAAGGAACTGATTTTATATATTGGTAAGATACTCATACCTTCCTCAATTTTTTATAGTTTTGAGCCTTCTGCTCCCCCGCAAGTCCACGGCTACTATACTTTCCAAATAACGATTATGTCCTTAGGGTAAAAACATACTCATACCTTTCTAATCATGGTACCTGTTAAAAAAATAAATTCTCAATATAAAACAAGTTACTTTTTTCTCTCCCACCCCGTCTATAATACAAAGAAGATCGTTCAGTACGTAGACTGGGTCATTGAGGGATCAAAATATATTATTCATTCTATTGCATGACAAGATTTCGGGACCTACCTTCGTTGATTCTATTAAGTGTTAAACTATTCAAGGAATAACAAGGGACAATCTTTTGAGACGAAAAGGTTCCAATCTAGGCTCAAGCTTTATACAAACTAAATCAATAGTGAGCTATTGAATTTATTTGTCGTTTGCGTGTTTTTGATTCTACAAGAATTCAGTAATTTTAGAAGACACGTTAAGCAGTTACGGTAGTTAAATTAACTAAGTCTGATGCTTTTGGTTACATTTTAATTCAACATCAATTGTGCCTTACAAGAATCTTTCTTTTCTTCTAATAGGTAATCTAAGGGCAGTCGCAGTGTTTTTTGTTTGACAATGTTAAGATTCAAATTTAGAACTTTCAGATAAAAAAAAAAAACGCCACGGAAATCACGGAGGCTGTAAATTGCCTTGACTATGTATATTTTGTGTATCTATCTGGAAAGTCTAAACTAGGATAACCTGTGCTATGTTCAAGTTACCTTCCAATTTCTGTTGAAACAAAAAAAAATACTTTTCGACTACTACCACGTTTTTATTTTCTCAGGACAGCATAGAGACAGGACAGAGAGAGATATATCTCAAGGGAAACTGTGAGCGATTACGTTACATTTACTGTGGCAGGTGGCTTATTTGCCTTTCTATTCAATCATTAATCAAAACAGGACGAAAAAGTTTATTTCACGATTTTGGGTATTTATTTTTTTATGTTTCACTTACAACAATTTAAAAGATCGTATATCACGACTACGTGCGTGTGTAATTTTTGTTTACAAAATATTAACAGAAAGTAAATATTGCACAATGACCAGAAGTTACAACGCAAAACTGAGTATCATCATCAACTTCAACGGCCCGTTACAGTCCACTGCTGGACTATGAGCCTCCTCCACTTAAGTAGAGGGTTTTGCCATAATCTCCACGCTTGGCAGCAGGCGGGTTGGAGATCGCAGATTTAAAGGTTACTGTATCAGAGAGCGCTGCTGCCCGTTCCCTGTTCAATGTGTAGTCCCTAAGTCGCCTCTTACGACACCCACGGGAAGAGTAGGGGTTGGTGACAAATGTATTCTACTCTGCCGTCACCACACGGCCACAAAACTGAGTATATATAGGTATATTCTATAAGCGGTGCGGCAGGGTGTATTTCCGTTACGCGAGACTCACGCATTGCCATCGGCATCGCGGTCATTTGTGTAGCGAGATATTACTGTTTTAAAGGTAAAAAAACGCGAGACACAGTTAGAGAGGGTATTTTATAATGTATGCAACCTTTTCTATTTTTAAAAACCATAGAAAAAAAATCTGAAACTTTTATATTGTCTACGTTACTCGGGAATTGTACGCCTCATGTCATCCCTCCTGCACCGCTCCCATATCGCAGAAACCTACTCAGGAAAGCCACAAAGTATGTGAGAAGGCGGCGCAATGTTACGAGAAAGCGCTACGAATGTAGTTTGAATAGGAAACCTCGGCTTCACTGCGGATAACGCCTGCTACGGCGTAGTCAACGTAGCAATATGCTACGAGCTAATGTGTCTTTCTTTTAGGGAAATCGGATATAAGGTACACAAGATCAAAGAATCCGGGTCAGATAAACAACACACCTGAAAATCTCGGTAACTAAGAATGCTAGCTTAGCGAAATCTTACTAATATTTTAAATGCGAAAGTTTGGTTGGATGTTTGTTGCCAAATCACACTTAAACCACTGGACGGATCAGAATAAAACTTAACACACATATAGGGTAGGTCCTGGAACAGGACATAGGCTACTTTTTACCGCGGGAAATCACTTCATTCTTACGGAAAAACTCATTAAACGCGGGTGAAACTGCGGGCGGAAAGCTAGTACTTAATAATAATATAATAAAGTTAATGTTATAATAATATGTTCCTGTACTAAATTCCCTCCGGGGTCAACTCAGCCTACAATCACTCAGCCACCTATTTTCAATAAAATGTATTGGTCACTGTCTTCCCTCCTATCTTCAGATGACTCGGATTCATTGCACTCGAGTGTATTTTTTTTAGGTAATGGTAAATTTATAAAGCTTATCTTAATTTTCAGAAATAAAGCATGCACAAGCTGTCTGTTTTATTTTAATGACTTGACTATAAATTCATTTACAAAATGGGTAAAATAAGCCTACTAGCTGGTAGCCATTTTCTTCATACCCTTAGAAATGCAGGCATGGACTCTTTTATCTTGTTTCACGCTCTAATTGTATGAAACATCCTTGGGAATTAATGTGTTTTCTTGTTGTGTCTAATTCCATCTACAAATAAAATATTCGAACTTTCTTTTTCCCGCAGTAAATGAACACCCCTTATTTTTTGTCATTTCCAAAAATAATTCCAACTCTTTTACGGCCTGGCCCGCGGGCTTTACCATAGTAGAAAGAGTGCAAAGTAGGTTATCTTCATACAAACGCACCGCGCGCGCGCCCTTTGTACTATCTATGCGTCGCCGCACGCACACTCATACAGAATCTAAAAAACGAGTCGAAACGGGTCGAGATTTTGTTTGAGTGTGCGTTAGATACAAAAGATACTAGTCCTGTGGAGTTTCTTCTGGCCGTTCTTCTCCACAGAAGGCGTACACTTGTAGTGAACGTGCCAACCAGGGACAAACTTGTTTTGTCCTCCTAGCTTTGACGTCGAAAAACGATTTTGTTAAATCTTACTTCGAATAAAGACATTTTTATCATTTTTTTTATCATACAAGCCGCGCGCGGTGCGTTGTATGAAGATGATGTACTTTGCACTCTTTCTACTGTGGCCTTACCATTAAAAATGTAAAATGTTTTCCGACGTCTACGTGAGTAAAGTTCAGAGAAAACAGTTTAGAGGACCGTGTATACGAGTGTTGTTACTCATGTTGCATCAGTTCAAACTTGGCGACTTGGCGTCGTTTCTACAAGAACAATTTGTAGTAACTTGATACTAATTGCTCGTATAATATCTTCGTTAAGTGTGTGTTAATTTTCAATTGAATTAAATCAATTTATTGCGTTCCACAATGGTAGAGTGGATGTTATAAAAGGTAAATAGAAGGTATGTACTCCTGGACCCTGAGCAATTTGAAATAGGATAGATAAGGACGTTTATTAGGTGTAAAAGTGTATATTATTTAAATAATCTTTTCGATGTTCTTGTTTCCCCAGTGATAAAAAAAAGCAAAGTAAACCATAAATAAAACATGATTAACATGTAACATGAAAACATAATTATATTTATTTACTTGCATTTTCTATTCATTTATGAGAGTATTTTAATTTATTAGAATTAACTTATTCTAGAACAACTTTAATTTTTTTTAACATTGTTAACGGAAATAGTTCTTAAATTGTGTTATAAAAAAGGAAAAATAACTTAGCGTAAGATAAGAGCCAATGAAAGAAATAATTAAAAGGAAATATTCCTATTCTTATGCTTAGAACCACACGGAAAATAGATTAAAAATCCATTCTTTGTTTTTTGATCAATTTATTATCTGAAGGGTAAAAATGTGTGCAAAGCAAACTCATCAGAAATGGGTATTTTTTTTTTCAAGAAAAAGACATATAGTAGTTGTGACTTATCTTAACCCTTAAATATTTTGACACAAAAAGGTGTACAATACCCTTATCTCTTTCGGACACCGTACTTAATCCGTTAAATTTAAGAGCGTAATTCCAAGAGAACCCGTTATCGTTTGGTTTATGGGACAAATTTTAATCAGTACCTGCTCTGAAATTAAGGGCAGGCGGAATTAGTACATAATTGGAAGTTTGTTTAATGGTATAAGTTTTAACTTTCTTTCATGATTATATTTTTTAGGCTGCATGTAAAAAATATAACCTTAGCAGTAAGGCCGCCTATGTAATGGGACGTTTTAAGCTAAATATGATAATATGGACAAGTAATGTGCTCTTGTCATTAGCATTGTCAGAAAATCGCTTTAAAAAAAAGAAAAACAAAATTATTTTAATTTAGGTAGGGTACAAAGAAAGGTGGCTATTACTCCACGAACAAGAGCCTTGCTCTTAAATTTAATATATATATATATATATATATATATATATATGTATAGGGTACTTTATTGTACATAAAATCAACAGACAACAGGATGTACGTAAATAAAAAAAAAAGAACGAGTTCTACTGGACATCCAAATTGGTTGCTATGTAGTTGAGAAATCTATTAACCCGTTTAATGTTAGTGGAAAGAACTACAGGACTTAAGAAGTTTGGACGATAAAACAAAGATAATTTTAAAACTTATCGAAACAATTTTATGCTGAAGAACCTAAGGTCAAAAGTATGGTACTGTTGTGTACTGTTGTTTACTGTTGTAATAAAATAAATCGATCAATTAAAGCCGTTTCGCCATTTTGTGTAAAATATAACCTTTCTTTGGCTTTGTTCAGTTAAGTAAAGAACGCAATATTTTGCTTCCAGGTTAACTTTGTGGTGAGACGCCTGCGGTTTCCAATAAAGTTAAAAGTCTGTAAAGTACTCGTATATATTACTTATAAATTAATTTTGTTGAGTTGACAAAGATGGCTGCGGTTGCGATACCTGTGGAGTTATTTTATAATGGAAAACAAAGGAAATTAAATGCGAGTCGGTTTCTTTGATGTTATGTTCATTTTGTTCGAGTTGTGTTTTGTTTTGTAGAGTTTCTTCGACAGGTTCTTCTGCGCAAACACACATTGTGTTGGTAAATGTGTAAATTTCGACAGTCGTTAAAAGTAATAATTCAATACCCCCAAATGAACCACTGTATTCTTGTTGCACTTGTAATGAAAATCATAAACTAGACATCGCAAATTCTGACCAAGTTAAAAACTATTAATCTGTATAATTATAAAAATTAGTAAAGTACCATCACACCTAGGCCACTTCATGAAAACACCGCGATAGGACTACTACACGATTTCCCGCCGTACCGTATGTTCCATTGACTTGCACCATTAATGGTGCAAATATGACACTGGTGTATCCTTTGCACCATTTTAGTAAAATACGCGCGATATTACAAGGTTTATCGGCGCGTGGCGGCCACGATGCTAGTACGATGCACGACTTATAGCGCGCGCGGTGACGACGACGGCAGCGGCGCGGTGCGGCTATTTCGATTAAATAAGTACTCCTAACTCGCCCTCACAATCACAATTCAAGGCGGGGTGAAAAAGCACCGATAGGCGGGAGGGGGTGAGTGGCCGTTTAGTACGCTACAAAGATTTCTGACGCGCGTCGCCTAGGAATCGAAGCTGAAGCGATCGTCTTTGTTCTCGTACGGTAGTACTATATTTATTCTGTGGTACCCGTCAAAGTTGGTTACTATGGCTGCCTATAAATAGTATAATTAACTTGATACTTCCTCAAGTAATTGTTTCAGCTTGTTCATTATTAGATATTGGATAAATTAACTTAGGATGAGGTACTTCAAAAGCTGTTTAATAACTCGCTTAAGTACTTAATTACTGTTTAAGCACTTTCATAATGGAAATGATTAATTAACAAGCTTAAAAGGTATAAATTAAAAAAATATCTAAAGGACTAGATAAGGTTCAAACTCGAAAATCCGTTTTCTTCTTTGACTTTGCCTACGATTTTCCATTGCTTTTAGAAAAATGTATGATATGTGGTCTTGACTAATATTCCTGTGTCCCCTAGATGAGGCAGAGGGCTTCCACAGTGCGTCGCCACCCCGTTCGGTCTAAAGCTTCGCGTTTCAACTCGCTCCAGGTCTTCCCTGCGTTCTTCGCCTCTGCGGTGATCGTCCGCCACCAGGTCTGCTCAGGGCGGCCACGTTTACGCTTTCCTTGGGGATTCCAGTCTAGGGCTTGCCTCGGTGTATGATCGGGGTCCCTTCGGAGCGGGTAGCCGATCCAATTCATCAATATGATATGTGGTACATATAAATAATTATAATTCAATAAAAATAAACTTATTGAAAGAAAAAAAAACTAAATTCTTAAAAAAAATACAAATACATGAAGAATAGTAATTATTATTTTAAAGCGCGCGGGTGTTGGCTTTTTTCTATCAATCTTCATCATCATCATCATCATCATCATCATCGTCATCATCATTTCAGCGGAAAAACATCCTGGAAAAAGGTCTTTCCACAATAGGGGATCGAACTTTCCTAAATTTACCATATTTTATGATTTATTTTTAAACGCGAAGAAAAAAACAGAATCGGTTGAAAAACAAATAAACAGTAATTTTTTAAAGTTTTCAATATGTCTGCCTGTTTAAAAAACGATATTTTGTATGAAGATTGTAATGGCGTTACTTACAAATGACGTCAGAAGTGGGTATGTGCCTCTCTGTCTAATCTTGAATTTCAAACCTTTATAATTCGGTCAATTTTAAAGATAGAGCAAAAATTATTTTAATGTTTGATAGCAGAAACAAAGAAGTCTGGATTTATAAAATAAAAAAAAGGAGTCCGATCCCCTATTACCACAATGACCGGTCTATGCAAGTTGGTTAATATTTTAAAAAGCAAACCAAAAAAATCTTATGTGCATCTTGCAAAATGTCAATTAAAGTCGTACTTTAATTGCTCTTCAGCATGAAAATAATTAAACTGACATCTTATTTCTCTCAAAGTTGAAATAATAGAAACAAGGTAACTTATAACTAACTCAGGTATAGTAAAGTTATTGTTGTGCCTAAGAGCAGTCTTGCTCACGAAGACAGTCAGTCAATAGGTTCATCTTGAAGAAAACCTCGCTAGGGAAATCAGGATAAAGATAAAAAAGTATAACTCGAGTCTAGAGAAGCAAAACCAATTGTTTTGTGAAAGTAGCGTAGACTTGAAGTAAGTACAACTTTCAATGTCTGAAAGTTTTGTGTGTAGGTAACTGTAGATTTTTTTTTTATCCATTAGCTGTCGCTGTACTCAAATGAGTAACTGATAATGATGAATTATTTGTAAAAAATGTAGGGCTCAGTAGTCTAGTTGGTAGTATGCCTGCCTTCGAAGCACAGGGTCGTGGGTTCGAATCCCGTCCAGAGCAAACATTCTTGTGATGAGCACTTGCGTTTGTTCTGTAAGTATGTATTTATCAGAAGGCCGTGTGCGCCTTAGGCTTCTCACATACCTTTCTCACTCATCCTTGAGATCAATCTTTCTGAAAAACATAAAACATGTCGAATCCAGACATTTCTTCAGACCTCAGTACGGATATAAAAAGACCGTAGGCGCCTACGACCTCTATTATACACAGGGTCCTCTGAAATGGTTGTAATAACTGTCAACCCTTATCTTTATATGGCGTGCATGACTGGACTGGACAGAACACACTTGTCTTCGAAAAATCTCGTAAAATCATAAAATATAAACAAGAAATCGTTATAAAATATTATTTTCTGTCGTCTTGTTCTAGTTAAGTAATTAAGTACCTAAAGTACGTTTTAGGAGTCCACAAAGCTTTGAGGTCTATTGCCGACTTTTATAGCGATCCAAAATTGGCAAGAGAGAAAACGAGGCGTCCAATCCAGCGCCTTCAAACTTTGTAACTGTTTTGGAATCTTTGCCACCCGGACATCAACTGCAGTGGCTAACTTGGAAGTGTCTAAACCGTTTGCGAAACCAAGTTGGCGCTACAAGGAAAATAAGACAAAATAGAGTTACATGGACAAATAGGCACTGTGATAATGGAGCCTCGTCTTATGACATGAAACTCTTTCTTCGTCTCCTGTAATTAAAAGCCCATCGCTATAGCTATAGCAAATAGAGAATATGCACATTTTTTTTTATTTATTAATAGAAGTATGTAAAGTTCCAGATAAACACACAAAAAATATTTTTTCAAATGTCTTGCTCAGAAACAAAGTTATAAGGCTTCAAAGTTGATGGTTAGACAGAGAGGTCCGACGTGTCATGTGACTTCATATGACACGCAGGCCATACATCCGCCATAGAAAATTCTGTTTTGTAAGAGGGACAGATATTATATTTGTTTAATAATGTTGTATCTAGATTCTGTTTTGACTGTCAGTATTCTATTTCTGTATACTTTCAGATATGAACAAAAAACATTTTTTTTTTTTTTTTAATACAATTTTTTTTTACTATGCCGCAAGAATTTATGATTGGATCATTGAAACGAAAAAAAGCTACTAAGTTTAGATGTAGAGGTCAAGTTACTATATAGATATCAGTCATGTAATTGTTAGGTCTACAAAATAACGTTTTAAACTCTCGCGATTTTCACACATTTTTTATATGTACTACGGGGTTGGGTTGGATTGGGTTGTTAGGTCTACCTTTTGAATAAGGAGATTATGACTACACATAACATGCGCGCAAAATGTGGCTCATCTTGCAGGAAAAATATTTACTATGAAACTTTCTTGCTACTAAAACGTTCCACTTTCAGTACAAAGTTTTATCTACATCTACAGACCCATTCCTACATTTTGGACGTTGGAAACCAGACCAATTTGGTCTTTAATGTACCATAAAAATGAGGTTACGAAATAAAACAACGTTTTTCCTTTTTTTACACACCTAATGGGCTATTTGCGGCACCAATAACTGAAATAAACATTTTCATTGGCCGATTCTATAAAGGAAACAGCCTGCGTTTAGAAATGACCTTATAATGGTGTCGTTCAACTTTGAACTGGTACAAATCGTGTTACCTTGTTTGTGTCATGGGTTATAGGCCATAAATCCTGTTTGTGTGAATATAACTAAAAATAGAATGAATGTGCCAGACGTAACGTCGCCTTTTGAAACTACTGCCTTTTAACAATAATAATAGTGGAAATGGTAAAAACATCATTCAAAAATTAATTTTCCTTTTGAAAATTCCATGGGAATTTGTGGATGAATTACCTACTTGTATATAAAGTTCTCAAGAAAGCTAAAACAATTTCTTATCGAAAATCTTGTTTATAATGTTAATGAATTCTATGAGAATTCTGTAAAATATGTGCTTATAACAATATTGTGTAACTTTTTGTAACTTAATTTATTATAACAATTTACTGTTATTTATTTCAAATTATATTATATTGACATGTATTATTATAATTTATCCTATATGAGCTGTTGATGATGATCCTAAATGGTTTCATAGCAAACTGGCGGCCCGCCAGTGGCTACGCCCGCTTTATTTTTGAAATTTCTCGTGGGAAAAACACATTTCCTGTAGTAAAAAGTCACCTTTGTTACTCAGGGATAATTAAGCTTTCTAATGGTAAAATATTATTTAAATCGATTTTGTTGTTTTTGAGTTTATTCGTTACAAACATGCAAAAATACAAAGGTTTCCTCGTTATGGGGAAATTTCTTCAGTTCACCTTTAAAGGAATTATTATTATTATTTCTTTTTATGGGATATTAATCTCGGCTTTATGGGCCGGTAGTATTTAACAGTCACGGGCCGAAGCCAAGTGAGTGTTAGTTCGTGCGATTTGTGGTACTATAGGAGTGGTGATATTTGTCTAATCTGTTTGTAAGAATTTTCTGACTATGCGGCAAGTATTGAGGATGGTTGCTTTTTTTCGGGATGTTAAGGCTGCGCAAAGATTGATGAATCTGTTTGGGTATTACACCGGTAGAAGACAGCACTATTGGCACTATGACAACTTTTTGTAGCCTCCACATGCGCGTTATTTCTTCCTTGAAGTTGGTATACTTACTAAGCTTTTCAGCGATAATAGTCTGCAGGTTATGAGTATTAGGGATGGCAATATCAATCAAATGTGCTGTGTTATGGTCTTTATCTACTATGGTAATATCCGGTCTATTGTACAGCTCTTCTCCACAGAAACCGCCATTGTGTTAGTGAACTCACCCAAAAAAATTTAATAACATCCTATAGAAATAAATGATTTTGACTTTGACTTTGTAATATATGGTTTTGTCGGTAAGTATGGCGCTGTCGAAATAAAGTTGTTATTAATATTAATTGTATTAGTATTAGTCCAGCAGTGGACTGCAATAGGCTGATTGATTAGTATTAGTATATAGATAAATGATCTTATCTTATATTATGTACTTTATAGAAACCAATCTCCGCAAACTGTTAGTGATGGCTAATTATGTTCACGGAAACGTGAACTGCTACGACTGCTACGCCGTAGCAAAGGTCTACGGTTTTCTTCTTACTGTTCTTATCTTACAAAAAATGTTTATAAAAGTTTTATTAACTTCCTCCTGGTTTGGAAAGAGTAAAAAGTAATAATATACTGCACTATCATGTAGACGGTACTGAGTCTTTTAGTCGGATCTTAAGTACGACAACTACAGGTAGAATATGATATGAGCATCATAAAAAGAGTATTTTCTATGTAAATGTCCCTATCTGTAATTAAGAATTACAGGGCATGAGGTCATTTAAAAAAAAACATTTATGGCAAAGCTCTGGATCTCGAATCATTAGTTCCGTAATTGCTTCATCGAAGTATTCAGTGATTTTCATTACTATTTATGGGCAGAGATGGATTTGGAATAACATGAAGAAACAGTAAATAAATTAACATCGTAATTATTACATGAATGACCTATGTATAAACACAAGTATTTTTTCATGCATGCAAATATTTCTGGTACCGAGATAAAAAACAAACCAATTAAACGTGATTAATTTTTAATTATTATTATTATAATACCGACCACTGAGTGATTACTGGCTGAAGAAGCAAAAGAAGACCAAAAATTGCCTGTATTTCATATACCTAGTACAAAATCGGAGAATCAGTAATTAATTCTAAATAAAATTTAATAGAATACAAACAATTAATGATACTCTTAATTCTCCTGTAGTTAATGAAGAAGTTTAATTTGTATTTGTTTATTTTGTTTTTAGTTTAGTTTGTTTTTAGTTTTTTTTTTAGTTTAAAAATAAAATAAAGATACTTATAAAGTTTGCTATCCCAAACTCGGATGGATGCTTCCAAGTTGCCAAGTGCTTTTAAGCTCTGAGAGCAATGCAGCAGAACTGTTCTAAAGAAAGCTCTCAGCTGAAGAAAAGCTTGATCTGTCTTGATCAAGTTTACGACTACGGTTTACGGTTTTCGTTTTGTCGTACTATAGATTAAAAAAAAACATCATAATTAATTTTATTTTTTCAATTCCTGCTTTATAATGATTAGATATTACGTACTAAAAGTTGATATTGAGTACGCTGAAAAAATGTCATTTTTTAAACTACTTAGAATTAGCACAATGTGTAAATTAACGTTTTTAATAGATATAAGACTATCTGAACTTACGACAAAAAAACTGTATCATTTGGTTACTTTTAAGGTGACCAAAAGTATGTGTGGATGTGTTAAGTTTTTTTTTATTTTATTTTATTTATTTGGGAAAGTAAACAGCTGCATACATAGTATAACAATACAAATGGATGAAAGAAAAAGGTTGGGTACATATACAGCCAACAACACTATCCACAGATTATGTAAAGTTACATTGCTTTGCAGGGAAACAGTAACTAACTATAACTAATACTTGCGCTACTATAAAGAACGATTATCAAGTATAATGCAGTAACAAAATTATAAGATTCATAGATAAATTTAACCAAATAATAGTAAAAGTAAGTACCTACTGTAATACAAATTAGTAGTATTTACCTGTAATAATGTAAACAAAGAGTTATTCATCTTGGTATTTAGTCTGTGTGTGTGTCTGTGTGTATGTGTATAGTTGGTATGTAGTTTTTACTTCATTTTTATTATTTTATATTTTAGTGCACATTTGTATACATACTTTGTCATTACCTTTTTAACCACTATATAGGTATAGGTTCAATGGAAGAGATCTTGTAGAGATAGAATTACCTTTATTTTAACCTCCTATATGTGTATTTAAAGTGTGCAATATTTTATTTTATTTATAATTAATTATTTTTCTACTTTTTTTATCTTTGATCGCCACTAACTCCGCACCTGGACTAACCTCGAGAGGACAGACTTTTGATTCACAAAGCCATTTCGTGTTCTTTGAGTCATCCACTCTGTCAGATTGGTAGCGTTTTTGTGACGTCAAAACGGAGTTCGGAATCGACATTTCTTGTTGATGTCGAATCATTAAAATTGATTAAATGGTTTCTGCGTTCTATTTTAAGTGAAAATTAGAAGTTTTGAGTGAAATCCCTGCTTACCTGTTTCTACTTTATTATTGTGGATCACATTTTGTTTCTATCATAATGAAATAAATGAAATGCAATACTTCGTTCTTATTGAAAAGTTTTGTGCACAGATATAATATATTTGTTGTTTTGAGTTATCTGACGAAAATTTAATAATAACTAAATAAACTAAATAAGAGCGTCCGTTGTCTAGTGGCTAGGGCAGCTGCCTTCTATCCAAGAGACGCGGGTTCGATCCCTACCACGTACTAATGTGTTTTCCAATTTCGAATTCATATTACGCTCTTACGGTGAAGGAAAACATCGTGATGAAACCTGCACACTCCTGCGAAGAAATTCAAAGGTTGTGTGTGAAGTCGATCAACCCGCACTGGGCCAGCGTGGTCGACTAAGACCTAATCGCCCTAATTCAAGGTAGGCTCAAGCCCCTCAGTAGGGACGTATATTAGCTGTTGATGATGATTTTAGTAATATTAACAAACTATTACTATTTTTACAATTTTAATATTTTCTTACCTATTTATTTGTCAGCCTTTGTGGCCGAGCAATAGATCGTTCGACTACCATTGGGGAGGTCCCAAATTCGAATCCCAGTGGAGGCACTGTCAAACAGTAATTTATGTGTGAGGCTGTCCTTAGTTTGTTCGCACCGCTTTACCTACTTTTCTTCCAACGGGCATGTTCGCTATTCCTACCAGTGGTAATATCACGGAGACAAATCTCCGTGGGTAATTATGGTGGGCAAGAACTTGAACAAAATAATAAAGTGGGCGTGGACTTATCCTACTTCTTGGTTGTGGTTTGGTTATGACATTGCAGGCTGAATTGTCCGAAAAGTAAAATTGTTTCGTGCTTCAGGAGGCACGTTATGACGTGGGCCCCGGATAATATTTAAGAAAATTTGCGCTCTACAGCATGAAATTTACATCGTTTTGTTCCCGCCGTGTAGTGATAGTACCCGTCAAACTTTTTCACGAAAAAAAAAATTGCTGTTACAAAAAAATTTTTGGTCTTTCCATACAAAATGGGTCGGTCGGGAGTCTCACTTTGTATGGAGAGACCAAAAATTTTTTTGTCGCAGGAAATTTTTTTTTCGTGAAAAGTTGTTCAGTTTGACGGGTACTATCACTACATGGCGGGAACAAAACGATGTAAATTTCACGGATAGCCATGCAAATGTAAAAGGACGAAAAAGGGCATACAATTTTTTTTTTATTTAAAGTTTTTTTTTTTTAGTTTTTGGAACAAGACTTCAATAATGTAAAAAATACAGATAAACTTACACAAAAGCTCTGGATGCGTTACGAAGACTTTTGTACAGTAGGCAACACATGCGGATAGGCACATTGACCTTGAAATTGTCTTTATCCCAAAGCTGAAGTAGACATTCGTCATGCGAGAGTAACTATGGCTACTTACTATACAAAAAAAAGAACTGTTGTTCCAAATCAGCGGAGTAGATTGTAATTACGACTCATGTATGATTCTTTATATATTTAAAAGAAAAGTACAAAAGATACAATTCCTGTGGAGTTTCTTCTGGCCGTTTTTCTCCACAGAGGGCGTACACTGGTAGTGAACGTGCCATCCATGATAGCTTTGACGTCGAAAAATGATTTGTAAAAATCTTAATTCAAATAAAAAATTTTGACTTTGAATAATAACCAAACAACAAAAATAATTAGTAAAAAAAACAAACGAATGATTAAAATATAATATGAAAGTAAATCATTCACAAATATTCGATGAAAATTGCCTGAAATTTCCGTTTATATGAATTAAGTATTTATTTTTTATTTTGATGAAAACGCAACAAGTTTTTTACTTAACAACTATATGAACCGTTGGAAGTTCTTGTACCGACAAAATTGATGCTTAGAATATGCAATGTAAGCACTTAAGAGCTTAGAATATTCAAGAAGCTACATTAGCAAGCATCGCCCTATTAATATTGAACACCTAAAATCCGCTTAAAACAAGCTCTGTGACAGGAATAATTATGTATGTACGCTTTTCCTTCCACTAGCTTCATTGGGTGTAATTCAATGTAATGAGTATCAAAATGCAACTTAATTAAAACTTATATTTTACATTATAGTTACGAATTAGCCATCTGCGCGTAGATACTACGCTTGAGATTTTTTTTCAGTAGCCGTTGGTCCCGGCTACTATCTTGTCGTTACACGAGTCTGTGGCCTTTGGCGGCTCTATAACACTGACACCAAGGTTTGTGAGGTCGGCCGGTGAGGGTGACGATGACCTCGGCCAAAGTCAAAGTCAAAATCATTTATTTCCATAGGATGTTATTACATCACTTAGATCCGTCATTACATTTTTTTGGGTGAGTTCACTAACACAATGGCGGAATCTGTGGAGAAGAACTCACCGAAGAAACTCCACAGTCGTCGCATCTTTTGCGTTTCCTTTTTTAAATAAAATATTGTCAATAAAATATTGGCCAATGACAAGATATTATTATTATTATGTATTTATTTATTTTACAAATGTTTTCTTCCTTTTACGGGGTAAAATTACCGGTGACGCGGGTTTATTAGCCAAGGGTATTATTATTATTATTATTAGGAGCATTTCGCGCAGATTTTTGGAGCGGGGGAGGACTTTTTTTTTGTGAAGCTCTTCCACTGCAGAGCAGGCCTCTCTCCCCTTTTCCCACTCCTCTCTGCACTCCTATCTCCTCCCTATGTTAATTTAATAATTATAAAGCGAAAATTGATGATGATGATTTTTCGTTATAGATGTAATATGTAATAATAAAACTATGAACACTATATTGTTAGACAATTATAAGAACTTATACAGCAGAACTAGAGAAAACATGACCATTCCTTTTGTTCTTTCTCAACTATTACATCATACGAAGAAACTTTTCTATTCTTTACGAGAACAATTTGTTCTTAACTCAACTCACTATAACATCTGCTACTTGTACCCTACTTTGGTGCACTAACCTTTATTGCTAACAGGGAAACTGCTGTAACATCTGTTAGCAGTTGAAACAAGATGAAATGAACCTTGTTTATTGGGTAGTAAAAGTGGCAGTGCGTTGTACTGCAACGTTTTAGGTATTATACCATTATGTCAGTAGTCGTATGTAGATTTTGGTATTACAAATATTTTTTTGTTTTTCTTCAGAGGCTGAGAAAAAGTGGCTGTGAAAAGAGCATGTTTCTAGAAAAGTGTAGAAGATAAAAGAAAATCAAAACAGAACAGATTCGAGCGGAGTGGAGATAATACACTCACCGGCACATCTAACCACCCACCCTTCATTTCAGGGAATACTCGTGATACTCTCTATTTATATTAGTTACAGCTGAAGTTAGTTGAAAAGTAGTTAATTTAATGTTTATTTGTGTTTAATCTATCGTAAAATTATCAATAATTAAATTGTAATGTACAACAATAAGCGTAATTTAAAATTAACCCGAAATACAAGAGTGGGTGGTTAGATGTGCCGGTGAGTATAGTTTCATTTCAAATAAAATGATTGGTATAGTTTTTACTTTTCTTAGACCTGAAGTCCCATGCTTTCCGTAGATTTTCAAAACTAAACAAATCATATTTTGTATCAGGACTCTTCTCTTAGTTATTTTTTTTTTTAGTTTTGTATGAAAAAAGGCAGAAAATAAAAAGAAACAAATCAAGGAAAAAGCGAAGTCGTATCTTATCAAGATGTTAAATCATCGGCGGAAAATAGAGAAAAGTGGCAATTACTCCATCGACACGAGTATAGCTCTTAAATTTGAGAGAGAGAGAGATAAAAAAGGGTTGAAACTTAGAATTTAATCACATAGGTAACAATATGCAATTTAATTAACGTAACTTTTGACAAAATATTGAAATGTGTTTTTTTTTTTTTTGACATGGACCTAATGCTTGTGTCGCAAAATCGACGTATCAAGCGTAACCGGACTTTTGGGGGAGCGGAAGGCTCTTACCCCTAGTATTATAGCAACAGCCTAAGGGCGCCCACTTGGGGGCACGGACCTCGGCCTAGGACGTTGCCATGGCGAGAAGCGCGCGGGAGAGGAATGACCCTGACGGGGTCTTCCAGGATTATGCAGAACTTGATTGGGTCTACCGCGTCCCCGCCGGCGGGTGCGGTTGCTACCAGAAGGGCATTCTGTGGAGTGTACTCTATTGGCAATGGCTATCTCAACAGCAGACTGGATGGGATCGACAGGATCGGAAATGTGATGTGAATAAAAACTTAACTGTAATATACAGGAGTGAGCCGCCACGCACACTTTCAGTCGTACAGCAGACCTAACGTCGTTGCCGCGCGTTATAACCCTAGTTACTAGGGCCTAGTAGCATCACGCGCATTTTACTAGTAAATCCAGTATTTATTTTATTTTATTTATCTGGGAAACATACAGTCATAAATGCGACAATATTCTACTACAATATTACTACAAGTCTACGACAATATTACTGAACAGACCAAGAGTTCCACAAATATGATTACAACAAGGTATACGTATGAGAGCTTAATAGTAACAGGTCATTTACCTACTTAGTATTAGTTAAGGTTGGTACGAGGTAAGAGGGCGTACGCAGGTAGTGAACGTGCCATCCATGATAGCTTTGACGTCGGAAAATGATTTGTAAAAATCTTAATTCGAATAAAAAAATAAAAAAATTACTTCGACTTTAAGATTGTGTACAGAAAGTAACCGCAAAGATCTAAAATTAAATTAAATTAACTTAACAGCATTAACATCGTCAGTTTCGAAATAAGATATCACCAATTCGAGATTTAAAACTACCAAGAGACAACCCGAAAATGTCTACATCTGAAAACCGCCGATTATATTCATCCAAAGCACGCCGAAAGAAGCTGTTTTTAGTATAATTTGTTCTACAAAGTTTGCTGGAAAAAATATGTTTTGAACGCAGAGTGACTCAAGAGGGGTACAGTAGTAAGCTTAAGCATGTCCTGTTGGTAAATGGAAGCAATTTCCTTGTCCAATACGGCCTCTATCTAAAACCAGTATTATCCAGTATTAAGGGGGTACCCTATGTGAACACTAGCGCCACTTGGATAAAAAATCATAACTTAGTGAAAACACAAAATATCAAAAATATGAACGATCAAATTGTTTCATAACGGCCGTTTTTAGCACTTTCGCTATCTCTTACTACATCGTAAAAGATTTTGTAAAATTCGGTATTTCTAAAAATACTAGAACCTACACTTACCTAGGTACCTACACTTTAAAATGATCGTCCACTTTTTTAATATATTTAGTTTTTTCGAAGTTATGATTTTTTTTCGAAGTGGCGCTAGTGCGCAGTCAGGTAGCCCCTTAAACACATCGCCTGATACGTCACATGATCCGGTAGTTATCATATTGTATCAAGTTTCCAATTCCATTTACAAATTTTAATCAAGCATCGATTCCGAGCAAGCTTGCATTGAGCTGCACGTTATTATTCCAATTTCTAGATAAGTCCCAATCCGGTGTATTGGAGATTAAAGTGAGTTCCTACCATTGTCGTGACTTTCCTGTAGTTAAACTTTAGTTACAACTAGACTACTTCTTACCAAAAATTTGTTCTTATGAGAAAAGGGACGCTGCTATCTGTAAACTTGAGCACTTTCTTTGGTCAGTTAGAAGAAACAAAGCACTGAATCTTTAATGGTTTGAGAATAAATTAAAAATAATAATAATAATAGCTTGTAAAAATATTATTCAACAAGAACAATAAATAAGTTTGCAAGCAGATTTTGCTGAGTGAGGCCCTTTTTGTCTGGGTGTCGCAACACAGGGGCAATTTTGTAAGTATGTTGTGTTTGTATTTTCATTTCATTTCTGTTGCATTATGTACCATTCTTTATGTATGTGTTTTGTGTTGTGATGTCCTACAAATAAATTTTTCTTATTTCTGATTTCTAATTATTATCATCTATTATTCTTTTTCCTTTTTTTTGGTCTTTCGCCCTGATTAATCGATATGTAAACCGATGGTAAGGTGGTGTGTCCCAGATTTTCCATTCTGATAGCTTTTACGTGTGAATATCATGTGTTGAATCACCAACACGACCACAAACGACTATTTAGAGTGTAGGTACTATAGTTTTTAAAATGTATTTTTTTTCCAGTAGTTTTTGGAAATTTTACATAGACAGACGATATGACCTTGCTGGATAAATACTCCCCCTAGCATGACCTCTACCAATATGACGTTAAAAGTACATGTAACTGTGTGCGTTACATTCCGTGGTTAAATTAGTTGTAAAATATCAATTTACAACTACTACTGCTTCCAAAAGGGTGTATAGAGCTTTAGTCTATGTACTCCTATTAATAGTTTTTGAAATACTATGTACCTACATAACGTGGTCGTGCTGAATTGATATTTCTTGCAGTGTATATTAATGATGATAAACAACATAAAGTATTATTTTAGATCACGAAATTTTCGAAAAAAACAAATTATGTTACGTAAGCTTGGTCCATTTTTATTTTAAATCCGTTCTTAATATTTAATAAAAGTAGTATTGTCTAGTGAAAAAGTCATAAGTAATTGACTGGGTAGACTAGTTTCTGCTTTAAAATAACAATTTACATCTTTTTAATTTTACTAGTGGAACATGGTAGAGCCATCTGTAAACCTGTTCTTAAATTTATGTCGCCAACGCCATCTAGCAAATTTCTTGAGAAAAACTTTGAAAAACTGAGAAGAGCTTTGAAACTAAACCCTGATGTTGGTTTTGCTGTAAATTATATAGGTAATACTCTTAACTGTAATGTATAGATGGCGTTAGTGTGATCGCTTTGAAAGCTACTGCAATTTTAATAATTCGAGTACAAATTGCTTCGAACACCCTTTCTGTGATCGAAAACAAATTGAAATAGAAAACACTTCGCTTCTTAGTTTATTTTAGTAATTCATCATCATCCCCATCGTCCCCATCGAAGGGCGATCATCAACCACGCTGGCCCATGTGGGTTGCTTGAACATACAACTTTTGAATTTTTTGCAGAAGTACCAATGCAGGTTTCCTCACGAAATTTTTCTTTAACGTCGACTTCACAAAGAACCTTTGATTTTTTTTTGTAAGATCTAAAATTTGACTATTAAGTAATGAAATATTATTTGCGATTAGTCTTTGCCTGTACACATTCAACAACCTGAACACATATTTATATTTATACCCTGAAAGATTTTGTTTTCCATTTTAATCGTATTTTCCTAAAATTTTGGGTAAATTCGATAAAATATTGGTGGTGATAATAACGTTCAAAGGGTAGTACTACGTTTCATTTATCTGTGGGTGATATTAAAGAGCATACAATGGCAAAATTAGCAACTCAACGCGCTTTAGTTGAAAGTTCAACCGACGCACTATAGAAATAACGTTTATATTAGCGTGCGATGCTTCACGGTAGTTACGTCCGACACTGCGCAGGAATCGTGCGAAAAACTCGTTTTTTTTTACTTTGTTCTTGAACTACGTATGTTTTTTTTTTGCAAGTATGAAAGATAAACGAATTGCCAATAATATCCCGTAGGAACCGTGTTCGCGTCTGTTGTAGTTTAGAAGCAGTAGCGAATTTAACAATAGGAACAGCTCGACTTCAATGGCGTTTTTGGTATAGTATTTAATACTTTTAATAAAAATCAGTCTGCGCGAAATAAAGGTTATATATCCAAGTTTAATATATATGATTTCTGGAATTTTCTGCTTGCTCGTTACGAGCCTTAGGCCTCCAAAAACTGCGAGTTGGCATGGGTAGGACCCTTAAGGTTGTAGCCCAGCAGCCGCCACGAAGCTGCTTATCACTACACGAAGAGTGTTGTAGAGGGTTATGTGGCAAAAACCAGGACACAGTCCGAAAGAAAAGGGTATTTACATATTATATAATCACTCTCTAGTCTTACAGTTTAAGGAAAATAGTAACATGGCTAAGCGCTTACTGTTGGACATCAGGACATGAAGTGAAGAATTTAGCAGAAAAAAGACAAAATCGAAACGTAAGAAATCTAATTTTGAAAATGAATTTAAAATGAAAAATAAAACTGCCAGCAAGACAGGTTGCCAGTCATAAAACAGGAAATAGAACGAATGTCTCGTTACAAAGTGGTAACAAAAAAGCCTACTAGTAATTGAGCGTACGATATTATTATTATGTAAGTATTTTCCAAGGGCTTCGACTTTGTCAGAAGTTGACGGTTGATTACACGACTGATCATTCACCATTGACCTGTAATCTGATATTACAGTAATATATTCATGTACTCATGTTAATGTAGCACAGAAAACATCACTCACTTGGAACTTAGCATTATCTCAGCCCGAGTTAATGTCTTGGAACAGATAAGGGTACATCAGATGCTGAAGATTTATTATGTCTGACTGAGTGAAAAAAAAAGTTGAAATGGTATTCAGATGATCTTTGAATATTTTATGTTCGTAATACTAATCGGCATATTATGTTTTTGTTCAGAATAAATTTATTTTGGTAAGAGAGGTTGATGTAATCCAAACATTTATGGGTTCATTGTGGCATTATTGGTTGGGTTGTGACCATAAGGCACTTAAAAAATCACGAGAATACAAAAAAAATTCAAGACACTATGTACTTGAAAGCTATTCATTTTCTTAGGCCATCTTATTTATTTTTCTGTATAAAATTTATAAAAATAATAATTTATAATCATTATATCTAAATAATAACCACTTTCATTCACATCAACTACCTACACAAAATACCTACAAATTATACCAGGTGTTACAAAACTACAAATAAAGCCGAAAGGGTGTGAATCTGCTCGTAAAACTGTACAACTTTCCCCAAAGAACATAGGTCGAAAAACGATTTAAAAAAATCGCATTCCCATACAAAATGTAGATGGTCTCCATACAAAATTTACGGGTTTTTTTGTAACACCGTGTATAAGTATGATTTTTCATAATAAATGCTTTAACAGTTACGATATCTTAAAAAATATATTTTACCGTGTTATGTAGACAAATTTATCACTAATGTAAAAGTAAGTTCGCCTACTTCATTCATGAATGGAAAATTTATCTTATCTTACTTCACAACTTACTTTTAGCATACTGGATGTAAATAGTTTACTTTAACAGGTGAGGAAATAACTACCTGCATCTTAAAAACAAAACCTTTGTAACGTGGGCAAATAAATATTTCGCAAGTTAAATTTTATTGTTCGATTAAACAACATAATTAACTACCTCTTTACTGCCTTTACTCGTTTGTTACCCAATTTTACTCCTGACTTAGGTCTTTACGCTTTTCACTGCCAAATCAGTAGATAGATAAAAAGTTTTATTCAAAAATCTACATAACACATGTACATACATTTAAGAAAAAAGATACACATAAAGGAAATAACAAAAAAAATGAAGTACCTATGCATGCACATGTGTGCTGCAGTAATTGAAAGGGCCATGGCTCAGTGTAATTAGCCCAAAGGGCAACACTGATTTTCAGCCGTCACCCGTGGATGACTTGCAATCGCAAGCAGAACAGAAAATAAAAATAAGTAAAAATTGTGGGATAATGACCTAATTGTAATAAAAAAGAAAATCGATGAAACATATATGTGCGTGCAGTTTATTTATGTATTTGAAATTGTGGTGTTGTGAAAGTGTGTGTTTAAAGTTGCAGTACCTACGACTGTTGCGAAAAATTATAATGAAAAATTTTAAATGCACTAATTCCAGACAACTATTGGAATTTTCGTTGTTCATTGAGCAGGTGAAGTTTTAAATTGTTGAGAAACGAGAATTTGTTACATAATTTTCTTAATGGCGGTGGAATGTCATTCCAACATTTTGTTGCCAACAGTATAGCCCCACGTAATGAAATAATAAAGCATGTTGAATAGTAACACAATCAATGCTGTCCATTGACCTAGCAAACAGTATGTTTTACAAACGAGGCGTATAAACATAGGCGTATATGGCTTCGTTACGCTCCTATACGTGATGGGTGTAACTAACCGTGTACAGCCTTTTGTTTTACGTGAATACGAATAGTGAACAAAGCTCAGAGTATCTGTAGCATTCTGCCATCAACAGCTCATATACGAGGGCTGATTGATAAGTTTCCGAAACGACAAAGAAAAACTTTAAAAAACTATTTAAAATAAATTTATTTCTCAACGTAGTTTCCTTCTACCTCGATGCATTTAGTCCAGCGCTTCTCCAATGCCGTTACACCAGTTTGATAAAATGTTTTCTCCAACCCCTCAAAATACTCGTCCACGGCAACAATGACTTCTTCATTTGATGAAAATCTCTGGCCACCTAACCATTTCTTCAGGTTTGGGAATAAGTGGAAGTCACACGGGGCCAGATCCGGGGTGGATGCGGTAGCAATTCGAACCGCAATTCATGGAGTTTGGCGACTGCAACCATTGACGTGTGTGCAGGTGCGTTGTCATGGTGGAACAAAACTTTTTTCTTGGCCAAATGTGGTCGTTTTTTCTGGATTTCTTCACTTAATTTTTGCAGCAAGCTTGCGTAGTACTCTCCATTTATTGTTTTTCCTTTTTGCAGATAATCCACTAAAATAATCCCTCGAGCATCCCAAAAAACAGTCGCCATCACTTTGCCGGCCGACAAAACCGTTTTTGCTTTCTTCGGCGCAGGTCTTCCGCTCTCAGTCCACTGCTTAGATTGTTCTTTTGTCTCGGGAGTATAATGATGTATCCAGGTTTCATCGATGGTTACATAACGCCGCGAAAACTCGTTAGGATCTCGGTTAAACAGCGCCAAACACTCCGATGAATCGTCCACTCGACGTTGCTTTTGGTCAACAGTGAGCAAACGCGGCACCCATCGCGCGCAAAGCTTTTTCATTCCCAAATGTTGGTACAAAATATTAAAAACGTGTTCAGATGAAATGCTCACCATCTCTGCTATCTCTCGCAACTTCAAGCGCCGATCATTCAATACAATGTTGTGAACTTTTTTGATCATGTCCGGATTCGTGACTTCATTTGGACGGCCAGACCTGTGGGCGTCTTCGCAGCTCTGTCTTCCACGTTTAAAATCAGTTACCCAGGTGTGAATTGTACTCAATGCAGGAGCAGAATTACCTAAAACACTGTCTAGCTTGGTTTTAATCTGGGTTGCTGTTTTCTGTTTTAAAACGTAAAACTTTATCACCGCACGAATTTCGTTTCTTTCCATTGTTAAGAAAATTTACGACAGAGAAAGTTCTACGTCCTATCAAACAAATTCCACCAGTTCGATTAAATTCTAATTTGGCGTTCTATTTTCAAAAAGATGCCAAAATATAATGTAATTTTTTTTTTTTTGCGTATCATTTTTTTAAGTTCGTCGTTTCGGCCAGTTATCAATCAGCCCAGGTACGTCCCGAGGGGCTTGAGCCTACCCAGAATTAGGGCGATTAGGCCTTATTCGATCACGCTGGCCCAGTGCGGGTTGGTCGATTTCACACACAACCTTTGAATTTCTTCGCAGGAGTGTGCAAGTTGCATCCCGATGTTTTCCTTCACCGTAAGAGCGTCGAATAAACGTAGATATGAATTAGAAATTCGAAAACATATTGGTACGTGGTGGGGATGGAACCCGCGTCTCCCGGACGGGAGGTAGCGGCCCTAGCTCCTAGACCACTGAGCACCGACGCTCTAACGTAATCCCTAATTATTGATAATCTTCGTTTTATAAGGTTATAAGTACGAAGAGTGGTTTTGGTGCTTGAAAGTTTTTTGTAAAGTAATCTAGTGTTTGCAATTATATTGATGTCAAATTTCGCGCCCGCTATTAAATATTTTTGTAGAAATAGCGATTCAATCCGTTAAGGAAAAAACAAAATATATATATATATATATATATATATATATATATATGTGATATATATGATATATATATATTTTTTGTTTTTTCCTATATATATGTCACCGTAAGATTGTGAACGCCGTTAGTTTATAATCTTACGATGTCAAACCGTCAAATTGTGAACTGATTGAAAATTGGCATGCAAAGTCAAAGTCAAAGTCAAAATAATTTATTTCCATAGGATGTTATTACATCACTTAGATCCGTCATTACATTTTTTTTGGGTGAGTTCACTAACACAATGGCGGAATCTGTGGAGAAGAGCTCACCGAAGAAACTCCACAGTCGTCGCATATTTTGCGTTTCCTTTTTTAAATAAAATATTGTCAATTACAAAATTAATGCTTATTACATATCGAAAAAGCCTGCTACTCAAACAATCTATTCCCATGGACACCTATCTTCTAAGTAATCAGATATCCTATAGTAACCTTTTTTATACAATTTCTGTTTTATAATTATTTTAAACTTGTCTAAAGGCAAGTTTTTAATATCAGTAGGGACCTTATTGTAATAGCGTATACAATTGCCTTTAAAAGAATTACTAATTTTATGTAGTCGGCTGACATAAGCAACCAACTTGTCTTTATTTCTAGTATTAAAATTGTGTATATCACTGTGCTTCTGAAAATTACTTATATTTCGTTTTATATACACAAGATTGTCATAGATATATTGAGACACAAATGTCAGAATATTGATTTCTTTAAATTTTTCCCTCAGTGACACTCTAGGCCCTAATCTATAAATTGCACGAACAGCCCGTTTCTGCAAAATAAATATACTATTAGCATTCGCAGCGTGACCCCAAAATAAAATACCATAGGTCATTAGACTATGAAAGTAACTGAAGTAGACTAGTCTAGCGGTGTCTACGTCGGTAAGGGCTCTAATTTTTTTAACTGCGAACGCTGCTGAACTCAGTCGGTTCGACAATTTATTTATATGAGAATCCCATTGTAGTTTGGCATCTAAAGTAATGCCCAAAAAGACAGTCGAATCTACAAGGTCCAATTTCTGTCCTTTTATAAATATATCTGTAGTTACCGGTTTCACATTGGGTAATACGAATTTAATACATTTAGTTTTCTTTTCATTAAGTAATAGATTATTAACAGTAAACCAATTCACTATACTAGAGATAGCATTGTTTACGTCGTCATAGTTTGATTGTTGTCTTTTAACTTTAAATATCAAAGAAGTATCATCGGCAAACAATACTAACCCATGTTTTGCTTTAACAAGATAAGGTAAATCATTAATATATACTAAAAACAAGAAAGGTCCAAGAATTGAACCCTGCGGGACGCCCATACTTATTAAAGATCCGGGTGATCTTTTCCCATTAACATCGACCATCTGAACCCTATCTGTTAGATATGACTCCAGAAGGCCAAGAGCCTGATCTTTTACACCATAATGGCGTAGCTTCCTGACAAGAATGTCATGATGGACGCAATCAAAAGCCTTGGATAGATCGCAGAATACACCTTTTGCATCCATTGCGTCTTCCCAGGCACCAAAAACATTGTCAATTAGCTCAACACCAGCGTCGGCTGTTGAACGACCCCTTGTGAAACCAAACTGAGCAACATGAATTAAATTATTGACATAAAAATGACTCTGCAATTGATTAAGTATGAGTTTTTCAAATATTTTGCTAAGAGTTGGTAGTATCGATATAGGTCTAAAATTTGTGGGGTCTGATGTACTACCGGCTTTGAATAAAGGTATCACTTTACTTAGTTTCATCAAGTCAGGAAACACACCATTATCTATACATTGATTAAATATGCAACAAAGGTGAGGTGCGATACAATCTATAATGGAACTTATAATTTTTACAGATAGACCATGGACGTCAGCCGTCTTTTTCATTTCCAGGGATTTAAACGCTTTTACAATGTCCTCATTATTTACGTGCCTAAATTTAAAATCTGTTTTACATTCCTCAAAGTTCTGCTTAAGTATAGATTCAGCAGCAGCGGGAGATGAATTTAAAGACTTGGTTGTTGAAACTGGAATGTCCGTAAAGAAATTTTCAAAGGCTTTTGCTACTTCTAGGTCTGTACTTAACAATTGATTATCTATTTTAAGCTTGAAGTTATTATGTGTAGCTTTGGCCTTTCCAGTCTCGCTATTTATAATTTTCCATGTCGTTTTCATTACATTGCTACTAGATTCAATTTTGTTTTTAATGAAATTGGATTTAGCTACGGCACAAACGCGTTTAAACATTTTTGAATAACTACGAACATAATCTAGAAAGGCCGTACTTTTGTTATATGATTTCTCTTCATAGAGTTCATATAATTTTCGTCTGCTCCTATGAATTCCCGCTGTCGCCCAATCACTAAACAAAGCTTTGTTATTAACTTTTATAGTTTTTGATTTAAATACCGTATCATATTCATTTTTGACAAAGTTAAATACTGAGTTATACAATAAATTTGGATCGTCACTGTATGGTATTTCCGATAATTTATCTAAAATATTATTCCTATAGTGTTCTAGCCGAGTGTCACTAATGGGGACACATGTAATATTCTCTTTTTGGTCCTTTTTTATTTTAATATTGAATATACCTATCTGACCAGAGTGATCAGAGGTTAATTTATTGATGACCGATTTGTAAGTAGGCGTAATGTAAGAAAATATATTATCAATGCAAGTAGCAGATGTTGCAGTAATTCTAGTAGGCTCCAAAAAAAGATAGTTCATGTTGTGACATAAAAATAAAGATTTAAATCTAGTACAAGTATTATTATCCTCTAACAGATTAACATTAAAATCACCACAAATTATAAAAATTTTGTTTTTATCGCTGATTTTAGTCAACGCTTCATCCATTATCTTTTCGAATAAATCAAAAGATGAATCTGGTGGTCTGTATACGCTCATTACAATAAGTTGTTCAAGTTCAATACAGGCTATTTCAATAGTACGCTCAACAGACAGGCTCACTATGTCAACTCGTTCCTTATATTTAAAACTATTATTAACAAGTATTAAGGAGCCACCGCGTTCTGCTTTTTTTCTGTTGAACGAACTAGCTACGTGGTGGTTATTAAAGCTGAACATGAACTGATAACTTTTTAAAAAGTGCTCTGTAATACATAAAATATCAATATTATTACAGTTCATGAACAACTCAACTTCTAATTCCTTGCTTAATATGCCCTGTATATTTTGATGAACCACGTTTAAAATATTCTTGCTTTTACACTTATTACTAGTAACTTGATTTAATGGGCAAGATGAAGGTATATTTATACAAATATTAGGGCTACTGCCAGAATTACTCTCTGTTGTCCTATGGGTTAATTTAAAGAACTTGGAACAGATTCCAAGGGGTATATGTCATTATTATTACTCTGCTCAATAAAAGCAGGCGTTTCATTAGTCAAAAAATTGACTGAGTTCAAAATAAAATAAGATAGCAACTCTGCTATCTGTTTTGTATAAAATCTAGATAGGTAATACCTATCCTTAGTCAAATAAAAATATTTTCCAATACAAATATTGGTGTCTATGAAATGAAATTTTTCAGTATGTCGACATGTCAATGTGTGTATAAATGTATTATAATCATGTCTTATATAATTCTCATGTTGCGACGGAACGCACCTTGCACGCTGATTGGTTAAAACGTTTGACGAGTCCAGCGCGGCTATACTTGGCTGTCATTCTGTAGGTAGCTACCACCAAAACCGACCAATCAGGAACACGGTTCACAATTTTACGGTTTGACATCGTAAGACTACATATAAACTAACGTGAAATAATACGTTAAATTGTAAATGGTTGGATTCAGTTCACAATTTTCCGTAAGTTTATAATATCGCGAGTAAGATTATAAACTAACGGCGTTCACAATCTTACGGTGACAACTTCAAACTTCATTCTAGTCAGAGTTTCAATTTTTTTTTAAACAGCTTTATTTTTAAAAGAAACCGTCTTGATTTAAAGTTGCGTAGTTAGAAGCATATTATTATTATGTTATTGAGCACCCATACTTTTTACCTACATCACAATGATAATAATTTTAATTAATACAAAATTAAGTGAACTTGATAAGAGTAATAAGACAGACCAAAAACGCCCAAAGATAACAAAATTTTTAATACCTATGTTACACGTGTGTAGTAAACACTTTGTTAATTTTATCATTTCATAGGATCCAACTTATAACTTTGAAGGTACCTATAAAAGTTGTTCCAATTTATAATCAAGCGTTGTTTAAGAGCCGAAAACGAAATTAGTTCCAAAGTTCCCTTACCAATGGTTAATCTGAAGTTTAAGATGGCCATTAATTAAATTACTAATTACCTCCTACTGAGTAAGGTTTCAGTTATATTCGCTAGCGGAGCGGCTAGCGATAGATATTTCCTTTGGCTTTATAGGTTTGATTTGCGAACAGTGATAAGGAAGAAAGTGCCTATTTACTCTTGCTTTTCATTCAAGCGCACAAAAATAAATAAGGATGTGTGTAAACCTCAGATGAGAAACTCTTTTGCTGCTTAAGATAAATACAATGTCCAGTCACAAGGCAAACGCAAGTGCTCTACGAATGATGACGAATGTTTGCGCTGGGCGGAATTTGAATACCCGATTCTGTGCTTTTTAGACAAGGATACTAACAACTAGTTTACGAAGTCGCCACCAACTAGGTAACGAGGAGCAGTTCGAAAGAGTAATAGATAGGCAGATAAAGCGTTATTTGGTATTAAAAACGCACATACATTTCGAATATAGTATATTGAAACCTAAAGTGGCAATGGGCTGGCCACGTCTGTCGCAGAACCGACGAGCGTTGGAGCAGACGGGTTCTCGAATGGAGACCACGTCTCGGGAAACGTAGTGTGGGACGCCCCCCTGCCAGGTGGACTGATGACCCGAGGAAGGTCGCTGGTGGAGGCTGGATAAAGAAAGCGGGTGATCGTGCGCTTTGGCGTGCCCTTGGAGAGGCCTACGTCCAGCAGTGGACTGCAATAGGCTGATTGATTGATTGATATTGAAACCATAAAGAGCATAACCTGACACGGTAGTTTATGCATAAAATAGAATAGAATAGACAAGCATTTACTCCTTGAAAGATCACATGCAGTGCACATTCGTATAATGAGCACTGCAACAGTGCAAAAAGTTCGTAGCTTAGTGTCTAAATTTGCTCAAGAGAGCAGAAATATCAACCTAAAGCTACACACGGACGTTTGTGAGGTGAGGTAAGTCGTCAATCTCACACGCTTAGCCAGTCTCCGTAGTCATGCCCTAAAACAGGGAAGAGTAATTTTTCAGAGAACTCATTACGTCAACATAGATAATTAAGTTTCCCTGTCTGGAAGCATTGCAGAGTAAAATGAACAGCAAACTTTTGCTCCCAAGCAAACAAAAGGAGGTTGAGAAAGGCTAGATTTATTTATTTAAGACATTTTTCAGGCTGGCGTCTTGCAAAGCTTGCGGTTCTCTCTCTTTTTCTGAAGAAGTGCCATTCAGTGCTATTTGTTTATTTGAAAACTACTATAGGAAAGGAGTTTATCCACCTGGCCTACATGTAGTTTACATAACATATACGAGTAAATAGCAATTTAATGTAGGCAAAATGCAGCCTTTCAGTGGTTTCCACGTAACTATAGTTATATTTCCTATTATAATTGTAGCTTTCTTTTCTAATATAAGATAGTTTTTTATGTCCACAGATTATTCCCACAACTATGAGGCTCATAATCCTGTAAAATGAAGTCTTCTTTTTCTATCTTACCAATAATATTTTCCGAAAAGCATTTAAGAGATGCTTCTGGATACAATCACAAATGTTCACTATGGAAAATTTAATGTCCATCTCCTCTTACCAGAGCAACTGCGAGGAGAATTTGAATGTTATATCGTAATGGCCCCGATTTACACAATACTCTAATCCTAATTTTAAAATCCAGCTATCCTTTTCGTTTTTATGACCAATGAAAGAGAGGCAATGAATTCAGATGAACGAATGATATTATTTTGAATGAATGATAACCTAAAATAAAGACGTAGCTGTCAGATTAAGATATTTTTAAGTCGCATGTTTTAAGTGCTCTCTAAAATTGTGCAATCGACACGACCATAAGGTTCAAATTCGATGTTTGACAGCTCTAATATTAGGATGGCCATCTCCTGTCCCTTTTCAATCTTTAAAAGGTAAAAAGGACGGACTAACTTAAATTAAGGATTAGAGCGTGACATCCAGAATCGAGACCATTTTTAAGTCGCATGTATTAAGTGCTCTCTAAAAATTGTGCAGTCGACGCGGCCATAAGGTCCAAATTCGATGTTTGACAGCTCTAATATTAGAATGGCCTTCTCTTGTCCCTTTTTAATCTTTTAAAGGTGAAAAGAACGGACGAACTTAAATTAAGAATTAGAGCGTGACAGTGACAATTAGCCTCAATATCATGATTGACAAGTGATTAATTTTTGCATGACTTCCCAAAAAAAGAATTGTAATTACACGACTGCCCACAAAAGGAGTGTAATGTGTTTAGGGTTCTTGTATGTATGTAGGTATGTGGATATGTATGTATGTAGGTGATTTATTTATTCCACCATAACTTCTATATTTTAGTTAGAACCACAGGAATCCTTACATCAGCCCGAGTGACACTGATACTGATTTTAGCACGGCAGTCGTGTTTTTATTTTATTTTAGATGATTATTGATGACGCTAAACGTCCCACCGTACGTAAACAATTATGCTTATTGAATTAATAACTACTGTTTTCTATCTAAATTCCTTTTTATTGATCCATAATATGTATTAAAAAGAAAGGAAAGTAACATTTTGGAAAGAAACTCGGTGGCAAAGAGTAATGCGTTAGTTCATTTGCTCTTTTCTTTTCTAGAAAGTAACGGCAAACTCAAATAAAAAACTGCATACTTTTATGAAGTTTCTTTCAAAGAGCTGAGCTGCTTGCTCTGGAATCAATCTAGGGTCAATAAAGCTTGTGAGGCGAGTAAGTAGTAGCCGTTCAAAAAGCTTATATGTATGGCACAGTAATGAAATAGGCCTTAAGTTCATCTACTGATTTCCCTGGCTTTGGAATAGCTATGAACTTCGATTTTCTCCAGATGCGGGGTATCTGAGAGGTTTCGAGGCAAGAGTTAAACATTTGGAGCTACCAGGATACTGCAACTGGCCCAAGGCGTTTAATCTGCTCAACAGAGATGTTATCGACTCCAGAGGCTTTGCCATTTTTGAGAGATTTTATACCCGCAATGATGTCAGACAGATGGAAGGGCTTACTAATGTGGTCAGAGGCATCAGAGGTGTTCAGCTTTGAAATCTTCGGGAGACGGCTGGGTGGTTTGCCATTCAATAGAAGCTGATGAGCAATTTGGTTGGCCGTAACCGTGCTGGGTGTTATGGGTCGAGGTGGGTCATTGGTCAGCTTGCGGATGGTATTCCAAGCCTTTTTACTATTGTGTGTCAAGTCAATGGTATTAACAGTGTTGATCCACCTGTCCCGACGATTTTCGCAGATTTTTGATAGGAGCTTCTCTCCAGCCAATGAAGTTTCTTCCGAGAAAGGATCGCTGCTGTACAATGCCTCATACACTTTGAGCAGTTTGGCAGAATCGGTCGACAGCCCTGGGATGTAAGATGTCCGACAGCCCCTTGGGATATACTTGCGTGAGATTTTAGACACAAGGTCGACAAATTCGTCATATCCCTTCGGGGTTGGGGGAACGTCCAGGAGGGCGTCGTCGATTTCCTTCGAAAACTGCTCCCAGTTTGCCTTTGCATAGTTAAATCGGCGTTTATGGGGAACTTGTAAGGGTCGAACACTGGTATTATTTCGCACATGATGGGCCTGTGCTGCGTGCGACGAATCGGCGCGCACACGGTCTTGATGCACTGGGAGCTTATGTTGGAGCTAGCGAAGACCAGGTCTGGGTTATACCCTCGCTTCCATCGGCCGCTGTTGAAGGATGCCGGTTGTTTTGGATCATAAACCAGAACCAGGTCGTTCGTTTCAGCCCATGTCTCAAGTGCTTGACCGCAATCATCCAGGTCTTTGTAGCGCCAAAGTGGATTATGGCTGTTAAAGTCACCGATTACAATTTTATTCAGCTGGTCATTCATTAAACTCTCAAGAGGATCGAGTTTGAGAGGTATACCGGGGGGTTTGTATATATATTTAACGGAGCAATGATCGAGGTATAACGTGATGGCCTCGATGCCGTTCTGGGTCGAACACTTTGTTGATTTAATACTCACTCCGGGAGTAACAAATACTGCGTTACCGTATTTCAGGTGGTAAGTCTTAGAGATGAGAGTCAGTCCAGCTACGTGTGGTCGACTTTGCGTTTCGTGTCGGTGGGTTTCTTGCACACAGAGGACGTCACATTTTGGACTTGTCCTCGGAAAAACCTTCGATGTTAATCGATACTACACGCAAAGCCGGCTTGAGCGCTGGACTATCGGATGGATGATTGGTATTTGTCATCGTGGTGAAAGGATTAACCAGTCAGCGTGAGAACTCGCTGACTGCCCAGGGTGCGCCGGACGTACAAGTTTTATTGTACATCACTCGGGGAGGCTCCTTTCATGCACCCCAGGCAACGTATGACAATAAGCGTTATTTAAAATTAACCCGAAATACAAGAGTGGGCGGTTAGATGTGCCGGTGAGTATATAAGAGAACTAAGTTGGGATCGATTGTATATATAAGCTTAATTAAAAATCCTTTTTAAACAAGCTTTCTTTTAAAGCCGTGGAGTGGAGTATCCTTGTTAAGACAAATCCAATGAGCCCAAACACGACTAGGTTGTGGTGTGTATTTAAGGAGTTCCTATGGCCACCTTCTGGCTCCATCATGAGACCCTGGACATCACGTATGACTAAAGATCTTGTTAAGACAAATCCAATGAGCCCAAACACGACTAGGTTGTGGTGTGTATTGAAGGAGTTCCTATGGTCACCTTCCGGCTCCATCATGAGACCCTGGACATCACGTATGACTAAATATCTTGTTAAGACGAATCCAACGAGCCCAAACACGACTAGGTTGTGTTGTGTATTAGAGGAGTTTCTATGGCCACCTTCCGTCTCCATCAACAGACCAGCTCCATGGTACCATAATATTGCATTGTCATTGCGGGTACATAAGTGTACTAAATTTCAGCAAAATCCAATGCCAGCAAATGCTTCAAAATTGAGTTGCAAGATTTCGTCCGAACATACCCACCCACATATTATATACAGTGCAAGCTAAATAAAAGCTTGTAAAAACAACTAAATTGGGATCGATTGTATATATTTCATTGATAAATTATAATTTGAAAATATTTTGACCAAAATTATATTTTTTCTTTGGCTTCACGGTCCTTATCAAAAGAGCCATCTCGGTAGGCACTTGAAGAGTTTCAAGCACAGAATCATTTCAACGATGAGAGAGTAGCTTAAGTATGATTGAGTTAAAATGGTTTTATAAAAACTCTGTTATTTGTCAAGTATAAAAGTGGCAAGTGTAATAACAGCCTCCGTGGCCGAGTGGTCGAGATTTCGACGCCCATTACGGAGATTCCGGGTTCGATTCTCGATGGAGACACTGTCAAGCAAATATCTTTGTGAGACTATTCCCAGTTTAGTTAGGACATTGCAGGCTGAATCACCTGATTGTCCAAAAATAAAGATGATTCCGCGCTTCGGAAGGCACGTTAAGCCGTTGTTGGTCCCGACTACTATCTAGTCGTTACACGAGCCATGTCAGTGGCATTTGGCGGCTTTATAACACTCACACCAGGGTTTGTGAGGTCGGTTGTCGACCTTACAACTACAACCCACACGATGACGACGAAGGATGCGGAGATTTTGTTGTAAAGAACACACACACACACACACATACACGCATTATCTTACATTTTATTCTTACTTTGCAAATAAAAAATACAAATACAAATATTCTTTATTGACACCAATCAAAATTACAAGAAAACATTGAAGCAATTGGGTTAAGAAAAGGAAATATGTATAATGTAAGCTCGTCGATTTTTTTATAGGAAGGAAATTGAAGATTTTTTTTTGTAGAATTTGGAGGTTCTTTGATCTTAATTGTGACACCTTTTTGTAAACCCATTTTCACAAATAAATATATTTGTATTTAAAACTGTCATAGCATTTTATAAGGTTTTTTTAAGTGTATATTTCGCATACTGACTAGAAGCAGTCACCGGTTTCCTTTTAAACAAAACAAAGATAGTAAATGTATGTAGTGGGTGGTAATAATTTAAATTGCACTTCTTAACGACACAACAAACATTAATTTACGATTTTTAAGGTAAACATATTATTTTTATCTACCATACAAAGAGGGTTTGGAGCTCGGACCAACCACCCACTAGACACCGCGTTCTGTATAATTTGCTAACAAACTAATTACGAAAAAGTTGCGGTTCATCTCGCTTACGCAACGTATTGACAGATCTCATAATTGGTCGAAACTGAAGTGAGCCGCGAGGTATTGGCCGCCCAGTGATATTTATATGTGCAAATGCACCTATGCGTTTCGGCACGTAGCGCCCTGACATGTGGTGACCAAGGTTTGGAGAGATCTTTGACAAATCATAAATTGTGTTTTTAGAATGTTAAGAAAGTAATAAAAACTATAAAAAACACTGTCAGGAATTTATAAAATTAGCTAGATTATTGCTAGTTTTAGTGAAATTATTGATGTTTTTTTTCGGTGAATGAAAACATCGTGAGGAAATTTGCAAACTTTTTCGAACAAAGTCGTGGTCGACTATGCCTGATTACCCTAAATAAGGGTAGGCTCAAGCCTCTCCGTAAGGGAAGACGTAAGTATATGAGTTGTTGATGATTACATCAAAATTTCGTAAGACCCATATTTATAATATTCAACAACAGCTCATTATCATCATCATCGTGTCACCTCACAAACTCTGGTGTCTTTTGTTTTATTTTATAAATCCAAACTTCTTAGTTTCTGCTATCGAACACTAAAATAATATTTGTCCGATCACCTATTTTCGATTAAATATAATGACGATAATGAATTGGCTTTTAAAATTTGTTGACAATCCCTGACCCATCAAATTAAGTTTTTTAAATGTTTTTATACTTACCCCTATAAAGGCTCTATATCACAAAGCAAAGGTGAATGGGCCTTTACTTAGCACTTAGCTTAAGCCGAAAATAACCCTAATATGTGGTCTTACTTAACAAACGGGACCTAAGAAGGCTTCACGAAATTGGACCCTTTAACTCAAGGATCCTTGATCTCTTTTTTCTCCCAGTAAATTGGTTGAGTTCAGGTAAAAGTCTTTTTCAAGAAATGGGGATTCGACGTCATTAGAATTGCCTTCCCATACGCGTCGGTGATTCGTTGCTGCTCTATGATTGAAATGTTGAAGTAGGTACGAAAAAAAGTCAAATAAATCACCACTGAACCCTCGTGGTCGAGACAGCGTACAATAGATTCAGAAATTCTGTGTGGATATTTCTTATATCGTGTCATCATCATCAACAACTCATATACGTCCCAACCAAGGGGCTCGAGCCAACCCAGAGTTAGGGCGATTAGGCCTTAGTCAACCACATGGGCCAGTGCGGGTTGGTTGACTTCACACACAGCCTTTGAATTTCTTCGCAGGAGTGTGCAGGTTTCATCCCGATGTTTTCCTTCACCGTAAGAGCGTCGAATTCGAATTTCGAAAACACATTGGTACGTGGTGGGGATCGAACCCGCGTCTCCTGGACGAGAGGCAGCGGCCCTAGCCACTAGACCACCGACGCTCTCGTGTAATTAGTATTTATTGTAGAAAATCTAAAAGCAGCACGCATGAAAAAAAAGTAGGTAAGTACTTATATAAAAAAATAAACATGGAAAACCTTGACAGTCTTGTGTATGTAAAATGAAATATCAATAATTTTAAAAAGGAAATGGTGATAAACACATTTTTAATACTAGAACTAAGGATGAGTTTTCTGCTCATGTTAGCCGACTGTGTAGAATAACATATTATTAAAAAAGGCAATTGTATACGCATTAACAAAAAGGTTCCGACTGATTTAAAAAAAATACCTTCACAGTTCAAAGCTACAACTGTTAAGCAAAAATAGAATATCTGACTACTTAGACGACAGATATCCATGGGAATAGATTTCTTGAATGATAGGCTATTTCAACAAGCATTATTATTATTATTAGCCATTTATTCCTAAGATCAATTAAGATACATAAAAAAGTAAGAAAATATACACAATTAACATTTGATTCCATTAAGTAAAAATTCCATTAAATACATTTTAAAATAATAATAGTTATAATTTATTTACATTTCATTTTTTAATCTTAGGTACCCATTTTCGGGTAAAGGCCTCCTCCATCAATTTCCACTGTCCTCGATCTGAAGCGAGCCTCATCCAGGTAGTGCCCGCCGTCACTACAATGTCGTCGCGCTAGCGTCGTGGTGGTCTGCCGCGCGGTCTGGTTTGGTCGCGAGGGTACCAGTGCAGGAGTCGTTCGCTCCAGCGTCCATCCTCATTTCGTGCCACGTGACCCGTCCATCTCCATTTCAGTCTGCAGGCTAATTATTACAAGCATAACTATTGTAAATGACTAATTATTATTATTTGACATAAAAAGAAACGCAAAACATGCGACGCATGTGGAGTTTCTTTGGTGAGTTCTTCTCCACAGAGTCCTCACATTGTGTAGTGGACTCACTCAAAAAATGTAATGACGAAACTAAGAGATGTAACATCTAAAAGTTAATAAATTATTAATTTCATTTCAGGAATCAAACCCTTACTTCCCGCACAAAAGCAGGCACACTGTCTACTGAGCCAATAGGCTCTTCACGGGCTTAAAAATTCCCATGAATGCCCATATTCCTCATTATAACAAAGAATCGACACATAAAAAAATATATTTTTATCATACTCTCTGAATTTACTCAACCCTTTATAAAATACAAAGAAAACACAAATGCCACTTAATTAAATTGTTCCAATTTTAAAATACATATAACGCGTTATTCTTTTATTTTAATTCACATTCTGGCATTTTTACGTATGAGTATTATGTAGGGGAGTTCAACATAATATTTCTTAACTGAATAATTTAATAAAATAATTATGGAAAAAGTAGGCTTCAGGGTAGGCTCGAGCCCCTCGGTGGGGTTGATGATGAAAGATCTCTTGAACTTGCTCTTAATAATATCTTCGCCGAGTGAATAAAAAATCTATTTGTACTGGATAAAACTTGACAAAATATACAATTACTTAAAAAAAACCGCTTTTTACAGAATTTTGTTTACATGAAATTTTGATGTCAGAGTTTGGATTTTTCCCTATCATTCAATTATTTCTTTTGGCACAACGTATTTAATGAACGACCCAAATAGGGTACGAAAATATGACGCTGTTTGTTTGATAATTATGTAAACACAATAAACATTATTTGCGCTTCAAAAAATACACCTCTGTTATGCGAACAACTTTTTTTATTCCATACGTATTTGTCTTTTTACCAATGTAAAAAAAATAAGTAAGCGAGGTTCAAATGAAGTATAGTTCCAAAAGTAGCGATCGCCCGCAGCGCTGTATAAAATACATTATTTTGTAGATTTAATATAATAATATATATATTGTAGATTTGATTTTATATTTATATTTTGCATTTTGATAAAATCAAGGCTTTTAGAAATACATAATACTTTTTTTATTATAAACTGTAGCGTTGTGTTACGCTTCGGTGTTCGAAACTTTTTTCGTGTTCTTCTCAGTTTTTTCTTTTTCTTTCTAATTTTGAATTCGATTTTGAAAGGCTTTTGGTTGGTTTTGTTTTTTTGGCTTTGAATTTCTTGACTCGTTTATGAGTTGTCGTGTATGTGCTGCATTTTTTTTTAAAGTTTTGTGCAAATTCAATTTTGAATATAAATATTGCTATAAATATTGTTTCAAGAGACAAAAGCTTGTAAAGTTTCTTGAAGCATTGTTGTAGTGGGAGCAGAGGAGAGCCATCCTATAACCGATAGCCTTGAGGACAGGGCATCAGGTCCGAACGCGAACCCTCGTGTGTGAACGGACCTAGCCGAGTCGTCGGAGTCTGGCGCACTGGACCTGAGATCGCTTCTGTGGTCGCACGAGTGACTGTTCCCGGCTGCAGACCCGCCGCTACATTGCCTTGGGCTTCGGTGCCTTGGGGATTGCAGCAGTTACACGTGCGGAACCACTTTCAAGACCTACGGCTGGAAGTTTGGTTATAGTTTTAAGTGTACCTTTTTTAACGAACATTTTAAACTCAGTTAGGAACATCTTGTGAACTATCCCTTAAATTGGTGCATTGCAAGTTTGGTTTGTTATTTCCTAAATTCAAACCGGCTCTCCACGCCACCGTCAACCGTAAGACGGACCTAATCACTATTTATACCAGAGTGGTAATATAGTGAGCGCGGACTTGCGGGGGAGCAGAAGGCTCGTACCCCTTAGGAAATTTATGACAACGTATCTGGGGGTGCCCTCAGACGGGCTCGGACCGCGGCCCAGAACGTTGCCAGGGCGAGAAGCGCGTCGGAGAAGAATGACCCCTACCGGGTCTACTCCTGGCAAAGACTTTTGGTACAAAACGTTTCTCCTTACTTAGTCTATAGATTTGTTGCGCAACGATTCCCTAGACAGGTAGGGCATTATTTACTCCTCAATCTCTTACACTTGTTGAACCTTCACTAATTTTGGGGAACCGTTAGACCTTAGTTCCAAATTATTTTTGTTATAATAGTCAACTTCTACCGTGTTACCGTTCTTTGTTTTCTGTTTGTTTTCTATTTTGGTATTTTGCTATTTTGGTAAGTAACCTTTTATCAAATCTTGGCTTTTTTACCCTTTTTTAAAACCTAAATTATATACGTGTAAAGTAGTACTTTTCGGTTTTTATTTTTAACACTACAAAACGTAACAAAATTGGTTCTTAATTTTTTTATATTGGTAAAAAGACAAAAATATGTATAGATTAAAAAAGGTTGTTCGAGATTCACACTCTGCTCTCTCTGATTCTCACACTGTCGAGATTGACAAGTTTCTGGAAACGTATCCTATGAAAGATTTTTCTAATGTAAGAAAAACATGTACCTATGCCTAACTGACGACCTGTTTCAGTCTGTTCAGCCATAAAACGAAGATGTGGGAATCCCACCGACTAATAAATAACACAGCCGCTGCAACAATTATCTGTTAAAGATGAGGTGGCCAATGATGATGATGATGGTTGTGTTATGCAACTATAACCACAGAATATAATACCTAGAGAAATAGCACTTTTTAATCTAGAAAAAACTTTACGCATTCAATCAAAATTACACCTTAACACTGCACATTAAATTATTATGATATTCATCAACCCGACGCAACCTGATCGAACGCAGAGATAGACATAAGTCAAAGTTATAATGGTAAAACTAAAATACTTACCATCCAACATGTTTGTCAGAAATACTATTACTAAACTAACAAGGTGAAGTCCCTAGGTATTTGCAAAACCAAAGCAGCACCGTTTCGGTGTAGCCTTTTCTACGCTTTTTTATTTTTCAATTCTCAAGGGTCCTCGTATATTTTCACTCTTTCACAAAACAAGGGTTGTTTGATAGTTTTACGGGCGTTGATAAAACTCCAGTGTCCCTTTCTATGTTTTGAACCTTAATACGGGCGATGTACACAGCCAAGTATTACAACGGTCCATCAGTATGGAGAGAGAAAAGTGGCTAGTAAAAAATCTATCACGTGCTTTTATAGATGTTAGATCACGTGCTGTAAGACATTTCGTTAGAAATAAGCAGTGCCTGTTGTGTCGTTTTTCTATGTAATCATTTTCTGTTAACTTTATTGTGTACAATAAATAATAAAATAAAAATGCATGTCTTTTGGTCGATATGGTTTGATGTCCGACGTCACACTAAACTTTTTTGTGTAATATAAATGATTTAGGTACACAAGGTCAGAGTTTCAGAATGTCTTAAATTAAATGAATGACTAACAAATGTTGCGTTTAAACACAAATGGAACAGTATTACAAAAGTGTCGGGAGTCATCAAAGACCTATAGATTATTATTGTTACAGATAACGTCTGTTAACAAAATATTTATATCATTTTATATTATATTATTTTTTATTTTTGAATGGGCTTGACCTGAAATCAACGATGATTATTATTATTATAATTATCATTATTATTAAAACAGTGCTTTCACTTCCCTTAAATAGAATGCTGACTACTGCTCATTGCTATTGCATTATTGATTCACTGATAAAAGTTCGACTCAAACATAGTACATGTAATTCGAATCAGGTTTTAAAAAAAACGTAAAACTAGTATCTAGGAGTATAGTCCTCATAAAAAAAATATTTTATTAATTACAGAATGAATGAATTACTGTATTGCACAGGTATACTAATAAACAGACAAACTATTACAGAAAATTATAATTAGACGTGATGAACGAAAGCCGTCAGCGCAGCAGCGGTCCAATAAGTAGACGTATTAGTGTAGTAGAAGTGTAAGTATATAGATTAATTGATAACTGTCAAAATACAGAAAAACCTTTTTTAAAGATCTCCGCAACGCAAGGTATTGCGCAGTCTACATCCAATCATCAAGTCCGAGCCCGACCACTTTTCAACCTTCGTGTAAACACACGCCACCATAATATTATGTTAAATAAATAACCGGCCAAATATGTGTCGGGCCACACAAAGTTTACGGTTCCGTAGTTGTCTGATATTACTTATAATAGGTTTAAGACAGTTAACATAACATTCATCAAAATATTTTTCTATGATATTTATACCTAATTTCTTACTTATACAAGTACATTTTTATAAGTTGGTCTAATAACCTGTAAAGCCTACTTGATGTTGATACTTTTCCTTTCATTATATACTACTACCGTGATTTTTTTTTTATTTCCAAATACAACGGTTTCGCTGGTAGGGGGGAGGGAAACTTGACTCTAACAAAAATGAGCACTTACAAAACTAAATATTTTTGAAACATACACTAGCATTGAAAAATGGTTTTAGCAAACCCCCACTATTTAAAAAAAAACCTCTCCATCAATACCTCACGTGAATAAAAAAATAACCCCCACTTCACGTGTACCAGAGGAACCCTAATATTTTTTTTTAAGATTTTGTTCTTCAGCTTTGTCGGCATGATTAATATGTACCTACGAGTATATGATGATGATGATCAACATCAACGGCCTGTTACAGTCCACTGCTGGACTACGAGCCTCCTCCACTTAAGTGGAGGGTTTTGCTATAATCTCCACGCTTGGCAGGGGCGGGTTGGAGATCACAGATTAAAAGGTATCAGAGAGTGCTGCTGCCCGTTCCCTGTTCAATGTGTAGTCCCTAAGTCGCCTCTTACGACACCCACGGGAAGAGTAGGGGTTGTCGACAAAATGTATTCTACTCTACTGTCACCACACGGCACATGTACTATATATCCGTACCAAACACAGATATAGATAGGCGTACCAAATTACAGCCTTCTAGTACTAAAAGTCTCTGCTCTGAGCTAAGCCGCGGACGGACAGACAGACGGACATGGCGGAACTATAAGGGTTCCTTTTTGACTACGGAACCCTAAAAAATACATCATATATTTTGTTTCATTGTATACACCTATCCCAAAATTTTCACAGAATATTCAATGTTCGTTTATAAAACTCGAGTAAACAAAACAACAAAATACTCGTATTTATTGATAATGAGTCAATTGATAAGAACAATTTAACCTTTCCACTAAAATGATGTTTATGCCCACTCTGATCCATAAATCATCACACCCGTTGCCACGTACAGGGGTTTCAATAAACTGAACTTGGTACATTTTTACGACAATTTAAAGTGTTTTCTAGTGCCATAAAGCGATGTTGCCAGCTGAGTCGGACTTTTAACTTCACATCACTTTCGAAATTCAACGTATTGGACTTGAAATTTAAAAGAGAACTAAGTTTGTATGTGGGTCAGACTGCGACGAGTTTGGAGCCCAGCGAAGAAGGATCCATTCATTTTAACTATCGGTTCCAATTTTAAATTTATTGGTCCTAAATTTGAACGATGCGCTAGTATAATTTCATTTTGTACTAGTCGGTGGTCTAGTGGCTAGGGCCGCTGCCTCCCGTCCGGCAGACGTGGGTTTGATTCTTACCACGTACCAATGGGTTAACGAATTTCGAATTCATTTATGTACGTTTATTCAACGCTCTTACGATGAAGGAAAACATCGTGACAAAACCTGCACACTCCTGCTAAGAAATTCAAAGGATTAAAAGCTTGTTTAAGGGTTGTGTAACCCGCACTGGGTCAGCGTGGTCGACTAAGCCCTAATCGCCCTAATTCAGCGTAGGCTTGAGCCCCTCGGTGGGGACGTATTTATATACGTCCGCTCTTTATGAAGCGTTTGTACTGTGCCAGCGACCTGGTGTCATCTCAATTTAGGATTCGCTTGAGTTCCTTGACGGAGACTAAATATGAATGGACTGATACATGACAGGTTCTAGGTTTATGGTTTGTTTGTTAGGATGGCTAATAATCTAGCCTACTCAAGAGAGAATTTTCCCTAGCATCCGAAAAAAGGTCAAGTATTTGAAAAAAAATCCCAGCGTGTGGGTTGTATGTATAACAGAAAGAGAATATTGACTTATTTAATGTTAGTTATAATAATTTAGAACGAAACTACACAGGTGCTTAGTGAAATCTATATCATGATAGTTAAATATAACATTAACTTAGATTTAAGTAATTGTGTGTCATAAATACTGCTTTGTATAACTAGTCTGGTAATTTGTGTCGTATAAGTCCTTAGATAAGATTGTCAAACTTACGAGTATGTAGTGTTTGCCTGTAATTGAATGTACCCTACTAAAGTTATCATCATTGCATGTCAAATCAATCAACGGCCCGTTACAGTCCACTGCTGGACTATGAGCCTCTTCCACTTCAGTGGAGGGTTTTGCAATAATCTCCACGCTTGGCAGGCGGATTGGAGATCACATATTAAAAGGTTACTGTATCAGAGAGCGCTGCTGCCCGTTCCCTCGTGTAGTCCGTCCAATGTGTAGTCCCTAAGTCGCCTCTTACGACACCCACAGGAACAGTAGGGATTGCATGTAATAAATATAAATATATGGTGTATTACATGTTGGCGAACCTTAAATAAAATAAATATATAAATAACCATGTTAACTCGTCTTGTTTTTTATGGCGGGTCCAAATTCAAAATTGTTACCAGTTTTTATACACATAATTTAAAATCGGAAGTAAGTACGCCTGAATTCTATTCAGTATTTAATAATTTTTGCATAAAATTGTACGCCCAAAAGTGATCTCTCAAAGGAAGCGGGAGGAATGAGATTAGGACTTTATTATCGAGTTTGGTATTTGCATAATATTCAGATTTCTTCCAAAATGTTACCTGTTGAAGAAGAAACATTTAACTTTTAAAAAATTATTGTTTCAGTTTCGGCTATTTAAACAGTCTCGGTAATTATTTTATGAATAAAAAGCAAGAAACATAAAACAAACGTAAATTACTACAATTATGAATAAGAATATTAATACTTATTCAGAATCGTAGTAATTTACGTTTGTTTTATGTTTGTTGCTTTCTATTCATAAACTAGAAACAACAATTAAACATTAATAGAAAGAAAGAAACATAAAACAAACGTAAATTACTACAATTCTGAATAAGTAATAATATTCTTAATCAGAATAATTGTAATAATTTACGTTTGTTTTATGTTTCCTGCTTTCAATTATTAATGTTTAATGTTTGTTGTTTCTTGTTTTAGCAATAGCAAGTTCTCGTTAGTACTTTCGAAAATGAAAATATCCTATTGGTATCGACATTGCTGTGTAAATATCATCAAGATGATCATCAATACCAAAATATTCTGTTTTAACTAAGTAATATTTTTTTTGCTTACTTAGAGAAAACTAAACATAAAAAAATTAGAAGTGTTGTAACCTAAATATCGGTTTTTGCGTTGACACCTCTGAGAACTCTAGTTTTTAAGAAATTGACTTGCAAACCGCCAAATAACCGAGGTTAACTAAACGATTCATAATTTATATTTAAAAATATAAGTTTGATATATTTTTTGTTAGCCATCTTAACAACCTAGATCGTAACCTAGAACCTGTCATGTATCAGCTTTGGTCTCCGTGAAGGAAGTCGAGCGACCAGGTGTACGTCGCTGGCAGTACAAACGTTTCATGAACAGCTCATATACGTACCCACCGAGGGGCTCGAGCCTAACCTGAATTAGGGCAATTTGGCCTAACATACGCTGGCCCAGTGCGGGTTGGTCGACTTCACACACAACCTTTGAATTTCTTCGCAGGAGTGTGCAGGTTTCATCACGATTTCCCTTCAACGTAAGAGCTACGTCTAAAATATAATATAATAATATTTTATTTTAGACGTAATTCTATCGATACCGAATCAAAACGTAAATACGACACTAAAATACATTCAAAAGAACCTAAACATGCCCTGGGAACATGACATTTAATCCAACGCGATACAGCTTAGCCAGCTACGTGATGAAACCGGAATGAATCCCTTGATCCTGTATTAAAAATATATCATTTTCCTGTCGCTCCCAAAGCTGATAAGTCGTCTTATGTGATATGGCTTTTGCTACGTGCGGGCTCAGAGCAGCAGAAAAGAGCGAGAATGACGAATCAAAAGGGAACATGCATATTTTCATAGTCCATCTGAAAGTATACAAAAATAGATTACTGACAGTCGAAACAGAATCGAAATTGATCGTAAAACAAACTAGATACAACATTATTAAACAAATATATCTGTCCCTCTTTTCATCATCAACGAAAACCAAATTTTCTATGGCGTATGTATGGCCCGCGTGACCAATGACGTCAATGGTCATATCGGACCTATCTGTCTAACCATCAACTTTGAAGCCTTATAACTTTGTTTCTGTGCAAGATATTGAAAAAATATTTTTACATGTTTATCTGGAACTTGAAATATTTCGATTAATGAATTAAAAAAAATGTGCATATTCCCTATTGACAAAAAAAAAACAAACTAGAAAGTGAGCTTAGAAAAACTGTCCAAGCATATTATAAGAGAGGCTATTCATTTTCCAATAAAGGTAATATAATGCGCTTGTTATTCTGAATGTATGATAATAAAAGATTCACTTATGTTTATGGCTCTAATGTCAAATTTACTAAATCACGGCGCATTTCATTAAAATTCATATATTACCTACATTTAAATTTCCATAAAGTGCTTCATCATACGTAGATATTTACGTTTTATAAGGGACACGAAAACTTGGAATAAATTTCAAAAGATACAATATTTGCTAAAACTTCAGATTTTATTATTCCCAACTAGGTATAGGGTAATGAAAAACAACAAGTTGACCAAACCGTTCATCACACAAAATAAAATACTGAGTAAAATTTATCGTTTCTCACTCGAAATAAGAAAGTATTTCTGTTATTATTTAAAAATGAACACTGATTTTTTTATTTGCTTTATTATTTTTATCAAGTACGATCTGCTTTTTCTTTTGATCTGCACTTGTAGAACGGAAACGTGTTATTCTTTTGGGAATTGTTTGAGCGATGAATTTAAATTGTCTTGTCACGAATATTGAATTAAATAATTTTATAGTTCGTAGTGTAGTAGAGGATTTTATTTATAGGTAAGAATATATTGCTAGAGAAAGTATTATATTTGAATACATCATCAACAGCTCATATGGGTCCACACCGAGGGGCTCGAACCTACCCTGAATTAGGACGATTAGGCCTTGGTCGACTTCACACATAACCTTTGAATGTCTTCGCAGGAGTGTGCAGGTTTCATCACGATGTTTTCCTTCACCGTAAGAACGTCGAATAAACGTACATATGAATTCAAAATTCGAAAACACATTGGTACGTAGTGGGGATCGAACTCGCGTCTCCCGGACGGAAGGCAGCGGCCCTAGCCACAAGACCACCGACGATCTTTGAATATATCGATACTTAATTCGAACAGTCATCGCTGTGTTTGAAAGCTAATTGTTGCTGATTGCAATGACTTGGTTGGGCAAGCACCAGTGGTGGTGATGATTATGAAACCAGGCATAAATCTTTATTTGCAAGCGGATAACAATATGAAATACCCTGAAAAATCCTCCAGGCAGTCGTTTTCAATAATTGTATCCTTTAACAAGTTGTTCAACCTTTTGACCTTTGCGCCTCATGGCACTTATCACAACTTTTGATTAGTTTCGTTATTCCAATACAAAGTTGGGCCCCAGGCCCCAAAGAGGGCCTCTGATCCGGATAATGATAACGATTCCAACAGGCAGACTACTTTCCTTCTTTAAAGTAACTTTAACTGCTGTCAACGATCAATTTTCACTGTTTTCGTATATCAAAAGTTACCTTTACCGATATAATAAAAACAAAGCGAAAAAAAAAATACGATCTTGGACAGGACTCGAATTGATTTAGTCTGAATCAAAGATTTCTGACGCGAAGAGACATTGGCGGAGGTGGACACAGCAACAACGTCGCGTCGGAGCGCTCACGGCGGCGGCGGTGGCGTGAGCACGGAGCACGCGCGCGCCCGGCATCGTCGTAGCCTCTAGTCCTCTTATGGCACATGTATTATCGTCCATCTTAAGCTAACTAAAGGGCTTAACTACTAAAATGACGTGTAAACACTTACTTAAAATTAAGTCACTTATAATTAAGTTAAAATTTAGTTACTACTTGTCAACTTAATACGTGTAACAGCCATTAGGTCTGACTGAATGATCCCGAAACATAAGTGGCAGTGGGCGGACGGTCGACGTTGAGGCCAAAAGGTTTCCAGACGTAATGTGGACCGTGCATACAGGCCTCTATATTATACAAGTAAGGTGTGGTGGTAAGGTGTTTATGTTTTTTTGAAAATAAATGGTAAGATGCAATTATGATTTTGTGGCCTCCGTTAAAACGTAAGATGCCGGCATTACAGTTTTCGTAATGATACCTATATATTCTTGGGATGGTCTGTAGAGGACTTCTGTTGGCATCTTCCCAGCCAGTACTTGAAAACATCACCTTCTTTTGTATTTTCCGAAAAACAAAAAGACATTGCTTGACATGAGTCAGTCAGATTGATAGTTGTTAGGGGACTCGACGTTACCGGAAATCGATGCGCTAAATGTACTAACTTTCTATTGAAATCTCACCGTAAAATGTTTAAATGTCGCATCTCAAGTCAAATTTTTACAGGTTATTCATTCTACAATATAGTAAATAAAGCTAGCTCAAAGTAAAATGTTAAGTAATTATTCAAAATGCTCTTTTGGTGTACCACAGGGTAGTGCGTTAGGACCCACACTATTTTTGGTATACATCAACCAGCTATGTACACTAGAAAGCAAAAATATGGAAATTTTAATGTTCGCCGACGATACTGTGCTACTCTTCCATGGGTCGACCTGGATTGCCGTGCGTAAACTGGCTGAAAACGGTCTTAAGAGGGTATCTGTGTGGCTGGAGAATAGTTTACTTTCTCTCAACACAGACAAAACTAAATTTATTTGCTTTAGCAGATCCACTCGGACTGCTCCAAACACAAGCAATTTGATGAAAATACAGATTCACACCTATCCATGCAACAGAACCAGTGCGACCTCGACTAAGTGTCCATGTGCCTCACTGTCGCGTGTAAAGACAATTAAATACCTTGGTATTCTGTTGGATGACAGGTTGAACTGGGATGCCCAAGTTAAAGCACTTATAAGTAGGACAAGGAAAATGTTTTACGTGTTCAGGAATCTTCGTGATGTGGTTGATATGGGTGTCCTTAGATTAACCTATTCTGCACTCTGCCAGAGCATACTGTCGTATTGCATATGTGTATGGGGTGGTGCAATCAAAACCTCTCTTATAGAACTGGAACGTGCTCAACGTGCGGTCCTGAAAGTCATGTTGCGCCTCCCGTTTAGATACCCTACGGTGGATCTTTATGAAAAGTGCGTACAGCGTAAGTAATAACAGTAAGAAAGCTATTTATCTACCAAAGCCTGAGAAGATATCACCGAGTTACAGTACCAGTTCTTCCCCCAAAAACAAAAATAATTTATAACTGTCCTTTGCCTATATGCAAAGGTGTAGCTGCGCGTAGATTCTACGACTAATTGTGCTCCGATGATTTACAATAAAATAATCCCTGATATTTCAATTTCAAAAGCATATAACAACCATAAATTTAAGATAACTATTTATAACATTTTGAAAACTTTTGACTATGAATCCACCGAAAAACTATTTGATCGAATTACTTAAAAATAAGAAAAAACAAAAAAGAGGACTATATATATATATATATATACATATTTATTTATACTTAAGTAATTTAAACAATTATATAAATATAAAATATAATAACTTTTGTGCGGGCCAATGGAGTAAATAAAGCATACTCAGCACGACAACAAAATATGCATTCAAATACATCTCTATATTTACTATACATAAGAACCTTTTAAGTAGCTAATTGAATAATATCATTAACTTTGTATTGTAACTAGTGAGTGTCATTAACTGGGAAGACGCTGAAGCTTGTAACACAGTTTTTAACTAGCACAAGCTTCAGAGTTACAACATAAGCGAACCATGTAAAGTTACAAATAAAGAATTTATTATTATTATTATTAGTTAGCTGACCCCCCCCCCCCCCGCTCGAAACCGATGAGATTTTCTCAGGTGATTATTTATATTTTACCATAACATTTATCGTAACATGCACAATTACAATTACCCAAGAAAATTTCATCGGTTTCGAGCAGGGGGTAAGCTATTTCGTCAGCTGTGTACATAAAATATTTATTTCTCTTGTTTAATAATAAGAACTGGACGAAAGGCTGTATTGTTACTGTGTCCTTAATTGCTATTTAAATATGTATAATTCTCTTAATTTAGCTATTGAAATGTGAAATTTAAAATTTGTATTATGTCCTATAATTTGTAAGCTGTGAGAACTTTCATTCAATATATAAATAAATAAATAAATTGTAGCTGCCCACGGGACTGCCAGAATCAGGAGCAATGTGTGCCCAGTGACGCAAAAGAGAATGCTTATTTAGCAATACGTTTCGCCCTTCCGTGAAAAGGGGATAATCAATCGTTTATCTGTATTCTGAACTCCAACAAAGCGATTTTACTATTTATGTTTTATTAAAATCGCTTTGTTAAGTTAATAAACTTAGCATCGTTTATCTGTATGAATAAACGATGAGTTAAAAATCATCATCAACAACTCATACACGTCCCCATCGAGGGGCTCGCGCCTACCCTAAATTAGGGCGATTACCCACCTTTGAATTTCTTCGCAGGAGCGTGGAATAAACGAACATTATGAATTCGAAAATCAAAAACACATTGGTTCGTGGTGGGGATCGAACCCGCGTCTCCCGGACGGGAGGCAGCGGCCCTTGCCACTAGACCACCGGCGTTTTAAAAATCATCATTTGTTTATATGCACGCCTGATTATAGCAAAAACTTATTCAATTTGTTAAAAGGCCAATTCACTGATAGTTACTCCAATCTAATAATGATAACCTACTCTACCTCTTCTATTGATTTTTTTATCATGTTATCTTCTATAACATAGCTACTATGAAGGTTAGTTATATTTAGCCACCTTCCAAGAGGAACTACCTACAACGATTTGTTCAAATTCTTCCAATTTAACAATTATATTTATTACCTACAATATTTTTATTAATAAGTCTAAATTTTATTGTGTTCATTCTTGAATTTTTACTTACTTACTTACTCCGCTGGCTCAGCGATCCAAAGTGGACCTTGGCCTCCGAGACGAGCACACGCCATCCATTTCGATCTTGTGCAGTGGACTGCCAATCTTCGGCCTGCAACTCACGAAGATCGGCAATCACAAGTCGCGCCATCTGTATCTCGGGCGCCCGACCGGGCGTCGTCGGCCCTCAGCGTCGCGTTCGTACGCTCTTTGACGGCTCGATCCTCTCCCATCCTTTCTAGATGGCCGGCCAAGCCAGCGAAGTCGGTGTACCAAGATCCGTATTCTAAAATCTTTACTTGACATTTTTATTTATTTCCTCCAACACATTTAGTATACCAAATCAGCTTAGCTCCTTTGACACTATTAACTTATATATTGCAAACTTGCCGCCAAAAACAGATCGATTAGATATGCTATCCTCGTCTTGTTATACCAGGGGGATATAAAAAAGGTTTTGCCTTGTTGGTACCGAACTTATTTTCGTATCGAGAAACACGACATAAACAATTTTGTAGATAGAATATGAAATACACTTCTTCTGGTGGTTGTTGCTGTTTATATATTTATTAAGTATGTATTTATATATTTATGTAATGTATAATACAATACATTCATATCAGCTGTCTGGTACCCATAGTACAAGCTCTGCTTAATTTGGGATCAGATGGCCGTATGTGAAGATGTCCCCACATATTTATTTATTGATTTATTGCAGCTGAAAGACGTCCACTGCTGGATAAAGGCCCAAGAATCTTGACAAGCATAAAATATTTGTTTATTCGTTGGAATTTGAATACAAAATCAAATGTTACAAACATTAATAGAACTGTGAGAATGTAAGAATAATGTACTGAAATTCAGTCATTATGATGGGTTTCCTTTCAATGAACGATTTGAATAATTGTCTATTTACAAATATTATTTAACATCCGTGCTAAGTTATGTTTTTCTATACTATAGTAAAAGTAGACTAATGGAAGAGGAGAATGCTGATATCAATTAGTTTACCAGCTGCTCCTAATCATTCCTCACTGAGGGAAATGAGCCTACCCACAATAGAGCTTTAATGAACCACATGATCGCAGTATGGATTTCACACACAATCCTTCCCTTTATTCGCTGTTGTGTGCTAGTATGTTTTCATAAGATTGATATTTATTTAACTTTGAGCTTTGATTAATATCATTTGAGATACTACTGACCGCATACTTAAATAGTTGATAGCTTCCTGCAAACGATAGTTTCGTTTGAATTTCGAACATTATCTTACACAGGAAAAAAGTGTGAAATTAAAATAAAATTAGCGCGTAAAATTATTGAAGTGTGCCATATTTTTTTGCATCTTGGGAAACGTAGTGTGGGACGCCCCCCTGCCAAGTGGACTGATGACCTAAGAAGGGTCGCTGGTGGTAGCTGGATGAGGAAAGCGGAAGTGCGCTTTGGCGTACCCTAGGGGAGGCCTACGTCCAGCTGTGGACTGCAATAGGCAAAAAAAAATATTTAAATTTTAAAACTGTTTATTTCTTTTAACAACAATTTTAATTACAAACGCCAAGCACTTAATACGGCTGATTGATTGATTGATATATTTTTTTAGTATTAACTTATAGAATTATATCGAAAATAAGAGAAATGTTGTAAATTTTTAAGTAATATTTACGTAGGTTAGTATTTACTATTTAGTTAATGATTTCCTTGCTGGACCAGGAGAAAAATAATATGTTGGGTTTGAGAGGAATCTTATTCTCACCTCGAACCTTAGGATTCTATTTTCATTCTTATTCTATTTTTGCGAGCTTCAGGAAACTATTTTTAGACACATATATATTATAGACTCCTTCGCATGCTCTGGATTCAATATCAATCCTCTGAGGAAAAATCAACATTCCTATCTTACCCAACAAATAACTATTTTGTTAAAATTGTTTTATTTGGCAAAGCAGTTGAGTTTTTATTTTTTAAATGATATCAAGGAGTAGTATTATTTCTTTAATACAGTACAAATTGGAATAAGACTGCAGTCTTTTTATTTCCTTCTACGTTCGATCCCTTTGAACTAAACAAGATACTTTTTACGTCTTAAATGGTTTCAATTCTAACAAAAACGCTATCTATAGTAAAAATCGTATTGTCCAATTTTTTTAGGAAACATTTTAAAGTGCGTATCACGTTATTATTACCACTTTGGTAAATAAAATAATGCGTCAAGAAAGTAAAAAAAAAAACTTGAAAAAGTGAATTATATATTTTGTGCTTTTAATGAGAAGCGATATAATATTCAAGATGTGTTAACTTTATAGGGAAAATAATTTTTGCCAGGGTTGTAGAAACCAAACCCGAACCCTAATCATTTTTTGCACCTGTAAAGTGACACTTTTGAGTTAATCCTTTTTCATAGCAGGTACAGAATAATTTTCAGAGCTATCAACAAGTTACACAAGGACAAGCTATCAAAGAAATGATGTAAGTAACCCGAAAATGCTTAAAGAGGCCAGTTTAGTTCGTATCATCATCATCAAACAGCTTATATACTTTCCCAACGATGGGCTTACCCCTTACTTCATATATCTTTTATTTTGTTTACTGCAGTCAATCAACAGTACTTATACCTCCTATTTTGTTTTTCTTGTGTGCACCGTCCCACCAATGCAGCTTTCTTGTACCCCAAGGTTGCTTGGAAAAAAATGCTACCTTAGCAATAAGGCCGCCTATCTGTACACCCCTTCATCTATCTTTTGTACTTTCAAGCTATATCCTTGTGTGCAATAAAGTATATTCTATTCTATTCTTTTCCATTCTATTCTGCAGATGGGGTGTGCAGGTTTCCTCACGATGTTTTCCTTCACCGTAAGAGCGTCGAAGTAACGTACATATTAATTTGAAATTCGAAAAACACAGTAGTACGTGGTGGGGATCAAACCCGCGTCTTCCGGACGAAAGACAGTGGCCCTATAGTCAATAAACCACCGATGCTCTTACTGTAGTAAAGAACTATTATTATTTAGTCAGCTAGACATTTTTTTATAATGAATAACTGTCCTATCGGGATGAGGCTTCTAAAAAGTACTCTCAAGATCAAAATGTTCAGTTCAGTCATTTTATGTGCCACTATTACTGTTTTTATTGTACTGCGAAGCGAAGTGAAAAGTTTTGATTCATCATTTTTATCTTTCAATTATCACTAAAACTGTAAGACTTTGATGGTTGCTGTAGAATTAGGGCCTCTGTCTATCGAATAAGCATCCTTTTCTCCATCGTTTGAAGAAAGAAACGACGAACAGTTGGATTGTTGGATTGCTCTTAGCTGCTCCAATAAAACATTTGAAATGTCGTACGTGGGGGTCTAACGGGTCCGAATCCAAGTTTCCGTGACCCTTGGGAGATATGGTTTGGCCTTCACGACTCGAAGGATTTAAATACTCAATCGGCCATTAATTTGTGGTTTGGCCTTTTGCGTAATTGGTAATTTACATTCTTGGTCATTCATGTACCGAAGGATTTAAATACGCAATGGTTTGGCCTTTTGCGTTCTTGGTCATGTGCGTCGAAATCAGCTAGTTTATCCCTAATTAAAAAAACGAAATAATATTTATTATTAGTATACTATAAGCAGTCCTATTTCAACTCAATCTTGATTGAAATTGAAAAAGGTACGAAGTTTATCAATAAGAAAACTGAATTGTGACAGCTAAACAAAAGTAATTAAGTCATAAATCATAGGTATATCCACCAATAAGCGATTGATATCGTCAAAACTTAATTGTCCAGAAGTCAAATCTAATAAGGTGATGCAAACGTAACCACAAAATTTATTCAAGAATCAATGTAAACGAATTTCTCTATCGCAGGCTCGGAGATCCTTCATGGGTGAGTGGGACAGTTTATAGGTTTTTCAAAATAAATATTATTTATTTCTATGGAGTAGATGGAAATAACCCGCTTTTATTCAAACAAAATGCTCTCAAAGGCAGTTCAATACCATTTCAGGCATACAAATTATTTCCCCGGGAGTATTTACCTTCGATACGATATAAATGGAATCGACTATGTAAGGTACTTCAAATTTCTGTGAAGTGGAATTTACTAACTGAAGAACAAAATACAATATTAAAAATACTGCTCCTGATCGCTGCGCGCTACCCAGCCTTGGCTTCTTCATACAACCACCACCGCGTTCGCGATTTACTAGTAAAATGAACGCGATACTGTACGACTAACAGCACGTGCGGCAGCGGAGCGGCGGAGGCGCACGCAGCGGCCATCTTGATTTAATACTCCCAACCCACCCTCCAACCTGTCATAGTGCAAACGGTGTGAAGAAGGGCCAATAGTGAGAGAGGGTGAATGGCCGTTCTGTGCGATAGTACTTACATGTGTGGTAGGTAGTACTATATTAATGCTGTGGCGCTCATTTGGCGCTACACTACATTTAACTAAATACTGTATGCTAACTGCCGGTCATTGCTGTTGTGTTGCACTGTAATACTAATTTACCTTTTCAAGTGCGACCCAAACGCAGTAATGTAATTAATAGTCACCAGATTACAATATTTTTTACCTACAATATTTTGCCCTGGTTGATTTGATTTGATTTGAATCGGTTTTTTATGAGTGCGATGTATACCTACTAATTAAAGATATAGTTTTTTACTTACTCAATTAAGTTCAGAGACAAATTAATGCATCCGTACTTATTAATACCATATCTTTGCTCATAGTCATAAATAACACTATGGCATGGAAAATTTTATTATTTAAAACAATCGTACTACTACGACCATTACTATGGAAGTGTCAACTTTCAGAAGAGTCGTCATTGGTTGAAATGCAATTTTGTATTACTACTAGCGCCGCCGTTTGTTTCACAGATAAGTTGGTACGAGTAGGTCTGTAAGTGTATAGGTATTGCAGTCCAAAGCACTGGTTTTAAGGAAGACCAAGCATTTTAAATCTTCTTTTAGGTCGGCCTCGACGACGACGACCATTGCATAGTTACATAAAATACAATATTGTATAAGATTTCGTTTTTAAAAGAATACATTCAAATGGTAACATAGACTAGAGTAAAAAAATTATGGACACTGTTGGGCACAATCTAATCTTATATCATTATATTTATCTTTTATTTCGGTGGATTCAAACTATTAACTGTTTGTGCAGCAGAAGTTGGATTTGTAGCGTTAAAATACACAATAGAGGCAGTTTTTTTACAACTAGTTACATTTAGGCACTTTATTTATTATTGAAATTTACAGTTATTTTTCGATGGTTGTTAATATTCACTTCAGTTACATCAAACGTCTTTGAATGTGAAATTGAAGGGTCCTTTTATGTAGTTCAGTGACGTGGGTACAACTTCTGGAGGTGGACCTTCCCATTCCACTTTGAAGTTATTTATTACGTGTGATAAGAATGTCTCAATTTCCAGCTCAGCTATGCGTCGGCCTGAAAAAATAAAAACAGCTTCTTTCTAAAAAATATCGTTTGGGCTATAAGGTCGACCAACCTCTTAGACCATGGTTGATCAATTGAGTGTTTGAGATGACATCATTACAAATTTCATCCAAATCCATTTTAGTAGTTAAGGCGTGAAAGAGGAACAAACATCCAGATATATTTTCACATTTATAATATTAGTGTGATTTCAGACTAAGTCATCCAAAAATACCAACCGATACACATTCGGACTCCAAACCCGAATGGACTGTAAGCAAATGGATGAGCATTCCTGTGAGAAAGAGGTCCTTCTTCTATCCATCGCTCAGGAATATACTCCTTTGGTCTTGGAAACTGGTCTTCCATAATTGATAAATATTGGTGGACAAAAATAACAAAGACCTGTGAAAGAAACAATAAAATTAAGTCACAGCTGGCCAAGTAAAAAATATTTTCTCATAAATTTTATTGATGAATGAAAGGTGAATGAAGATAATTTTGAATAATGAATAGATAGATATGACTAGACTGATAGAGTGTAGTTCTCGAATGGAGACCACGTCTCGGGAAACGTAGTGTAGGACGCCCCCTTGCCAGGTGGACTGATGACCTGAGGAAGGTCACTGGTGGTGGCTGGATGAATCGAGCGCTTTGGCGTGCCCTTGGAGAGGCCTACGTCCAGCAGTGGACTGTATTAGCCTGATTGATTGATTGAGTGAGGTATAACTGTATTTATTTACATACATCTTTCGGTATCTTATACCCCAGAATATTGTATTCCTTTGTTGTTTTTCTCATGTTCCCTCCAACGACTGGCATGATTCTGAGGGACTCTTTGATGCAAGCTTTTAAATATTTCAGGTCTCCTGATGCCAGTGCCTCTCTTAGTTTATCTTGCTTGTCCTGATTTGATGCGAGAAGGTACAAGGTAGCTGTTACTGTTGTTGCAGCCTGAAAAAATATATATTTTTTTTGTTTTAACAGTAATCACATTTTAGTTTGTTTGCTGTTTGTTTGTTGTATTGTAAGTATAAAATATTTCTTTCGTGCACTTTAAAATAAATTCTCATTTTAGTTCAACGCTCCTTATTCCTCAGAAACTGTGAATGGTGATATTTTTCTTAAATTTATAGCCAATCATGTCACGAAAATATTAAACAAAATTGTCATAATATTCAAATTACTTACTGTATCAACTCCAGCAAAGAGCATATCGGTTGCCATTATAACAGCTGTCCTTTCATCTATTTCTAGAAGTTTCTCCAATATTCCCTTCTCTTCATTGGTTTCTTTTTCTTTATCCTCAAGATTTTTTCTTGCTTTTTGAACAAAATATGTCGCTAAACTGCAACCGGTTTGAAGAAGATTATTTTTTATTAGAATTAGAAAGCTTCAAAGCTTCTTTAGTATAAAAATAAATTTTCAAATACAAATAAGCATTTTTTTATTTAAGCCTTTGATCTTTAAATCTTGTCTAGTATATTCTATTAATAAAGATTTTATCAATTTCACCTTAGTCCTAAAGAAGATTGCATATTAAAAATAAATCTGTGATTTTATTTTCTCTTAAGCGCACACGCATACGCACAAAACACTATCGGTAAATCTGAATTCGGGTAAATTTTAATATTTTCATAATATTTATCCCTGTAAGCATCCAAATGCTTCAAAATATTGATTTCACATTTTATTCTTCAACTTACTCTTCTTGCTCCTTATACAGAGCCATGGCTTTCTTAAAGTTCTTCGTAGCGAAAAATTTCCACAAGCTGGGCTTGAAATCCAACTCATTAGCCACATGGAAGATGTCGTGGACGCACTGAATCAGCCTTCTTTCAGGAGAGTTTTCTGCCAGGTCTTGGGTGAAGCAGTTGAGTCTACCACCCAAAGCCACTAAACCAATGGACTCTAATGACCAAAGATTCATTTCAGTGTTGAAATTGTTAGTCAATTTGTTATTTTCGTCTCTTATACTTTTCATTCTGAAACAATTATTGTTGATTGTCATTGTACAGCTAACTTACTCGTGTAAATGTTTAATATATCTATCCACATTATTTTTTTTATTTTTTTTTGTAACAAAACATGTATTTTTATTTTTATTATTTATAAAAAACTAAAACTATTTAAAATCCATATTTTTCTATTTTCTCATTATAAATTTCAACGAAACTAAGAACGGTTCAGCGAAACAGCAACAATTTAATTTACACATACCAACAAAAAACGGATGTATTTTTTTATCAATATCAAATATTTTCCTAAACCCCAAAACTTACTGCACATAATGGCCTCGATTCAGGATGTCATTCTAGAGCATAAAGAATTCTAATTTTAAAATCCAGCTATCCTTTTCGTTTTTATGACCAATGAAAGAGAGGTGATGAACGAAGGATAATAATTTGAACGAATAATAACTTAAAATAAGGGCATAGCTGTCAGTTTAAGAGATTTTTAAGTCGCATGTTTTAAGTGCTCTCTAAAATTGTGCAATCGACACGGCCATAAGGTTCAAACTCGATGTTTGACAGCTCTAATATTAGGATGGCCATCTCCTGTCCCTTTTTTATCTTTAAAAGGTAAAAAGGATGGACTAACTTAAATTAAGGATTAGAGCGTGACTGTGAGAAACGAGGCCAATACATACCTTTCAATCATATCTCGAGCTACTTCATCTAGTTGAGAGCTGTAAAGTTTAATCGTCTTTGTTTGCAACATTATAGGGTTGACGGTTGTCCGAAAAGTTTTCCAGTTTTCACCATGGCTGCAAATAAAAGACAATGAGCAGACCCGATATTTTGATAATATTGTAAGTAATTACCATGTGGTTTACATTACAAATCTAATACAAGAAAATGAATACAAATACAAATTGGTACATAATGAAATCTTTATTAAATTAAGTAACTAGTATTTTACTTTAGTAAACATTACAACATCAACAGTTCATATACGTCTGCCCTGAGTTAGGGCGATTAGGCCTTAGTCGACCACACTGGCCCAATGCGGATTGGTCGACTTCACTCACAACCTTTGAATTTCTCCGCAGGAGTGTGCAGGTCTTATCACGATTTGTTGAAAATAAGTCGGAATCACCATGTGGCCCATAGAGTTTGTATTTTATATGGTCTTTGTTTTTGTTAGTAGGTAACAATTTGTTTATACTTTTCTGTGTCAGTCAGATAATTCCTAACTATGGTGGTTTTCTTTAATACAATGTTTCTATCTAAACCAACTGCGTGTTAAATCTGTTATTTAGCTCCCTTTACTACACCAAGTTCCAACACGATGTTTTCGTCACTACAAACATTCTTAAAAAACAAGTAGTTTGTTAAGTAAGACGAAAACTCCTGGCTCCCAAACTAAGACTGCCTGTTCTATCGGTAGAGAGAAACCTGTAGGTGAATTTACTAAATAACAAATTTGTTGACCTTTGTATGATTGTATGTTATTATTCTTCTTCTTTTTATGATTTACTATCAATAATGGGGGATTTTCCGACAGCCAATAAAATAAAAAAATAGTTCATAAATCATCGATAGATGGCGTTGACGATTCGTGGATCCGATGAAATCCTGCGAGTCACCCAGGGCCATAAAAGGATTAAAAAAAAGAATCCACGAAGTACACCTGGCGCCATCTATCGTATTGTTTTTATTTTTAAAAGAGCTATCAGATTATCCACCATTAGAATCTATCGTATTAGTATCAAACACAAAATCTTACTCGGTAATTAATCCAGTCGGTAATTTTGATTGTTCTTCAGTTTTGTTGTGTTTTTTTCTGAAGTATTCGATCGATTCAAATCCTGGACGTAATGGCATCCAGTTTTCAGCTCTTAATATCTGAAAATTTATTAGATGACTTTAATTTTTAAAAACAATTAGGCACAAATTCCTACTCCAAGTTTTTTTTAACAAAATATTGACATCATCTGTGGACTGCAATAGGCTGATTGATTGATTTGATTGATTGACATCTCTAAGGCCATTGATATACTAGGTAAAAAAGTTTCCGGGAAGAAATTGGAAGAACTTAGCAATAAGGCCGCCTAATTTACTCAACTAACTGTAAAAATGTTTTCTTGTAAATTTTGATTGGTGTCAATAAAGAATATTTGTATTGTATTGTAAGTCATACGCGCTCAAAAAGCGGCACAACAAAAGTTGGCTAATTAGCCAACCTGAACTTAGTCACGCGTCGCTCTTTCTTTTTCGCACTTATACTTCGTACTTACGTGCCGTCCTTGTGTAAGTTTTATTTTTTATTTATTTATTCAGGTAAGTACATACAGTAAAAAGCTTATTTACTACTCGCCAAATTATGGCGTTTGATGGCGAGTGCCATGTTAAAACACCGTTTTCCTTGTAAATGACCTATCTACGCCTTTTTATGTATAATATCATTGACTATAGGCCCTCACTAGGATACCATGGTTGCGCTTGCGCCGCCGCCACCAGTTGTGCATCCAATCGGAACCCTGGTGAAGTTTATCACTATCTGTGATAAATTTCGTTGGTAGCGTGACTAGTTGCGCCAACCCTTCTAGTATGCTAATGAGGTACATTAACTATGTCTAGGTTTATTGTAGTTTTGTCTTCGATAAAAATTAAAACTACTCACATAAGCGCAAGCTTCAGGATCGTACAAAAATAACATTGGAGGTCTTCCCAAAATGGAGTCCAATCTGACGATCGACCCAAAGTTTTTGTAAACTCTTTCTTGCATAGTGACGAAATCTGATAATATCTCTGAAATTTTCAAAATTTACAGAAACATATTCCGAAAATTAAATATTTGGGTTTACACAAACACACTGCACTTAAACAATTACACACTGACTGTATTTAAACTGTCACAAAGCAGCGCAGCCGAAATTTTTGTATAGGTATTTGTAACAAATTTTTCTGTTCTTAGTTTTTGATTAAGGATTGTTTTTTGTGCAGCAATGATGCACTACGATTTTATCAGATTTCAGCAAAAACACTGCTTTGATACTGTCATACATAACACAGCCTATTAGCTGCATATCGCAAAATTTTTCGGGTATTCCGTAAAACTGAAAAACTTCAGTTTTACAACTTTTCCAAAATCTCAAATAGGTTTTTGACTACAAACTGATAAGCTGAAAAAGTGAGTTACAATTTTTGAAGAAATGAGTTAGTAACGCCATCTGTTTGAAAACGCCCCAAAACACCTTTTCGTGTTGGTAAGACATCCGAAAGTCAACAGTCCATTCAAATAAGAACAAAAAATTGGAACTCGAATCAGCAATTTCATGTAAAAACGGTGTCAGTCTTCAAGTTTCTTCTTCTTTTCTGAAAGTTAGGGTTTCTGGATGCCCTTTCAACATGAACCGACTTATACTGTATGAAAAGAAAATTCTAGGCTTTTGTTGGAACTTTAAAAAAATGTTGAACAAAAGTTATTCAGTTTCATAGGCTGCACCGAGTGTTTATGCGTTGTTTTGTTAGCATGTTGTATAATTACTTGTACGCTGACTGCATTTAAATCGTATCTTTAGTTAGAACCCAATTATAATAGGGTATTTGACTATTCCTAAATTTAATTAAGAACTAATTTGAAAATATAGATTAGTAGCAGACGATTCGCGTAGAAAAAAACAGAATCGGTTGGAAAACGAATTTACAGTGAAGTTAAAATGTTACAATATGTCTGTCTCTTTCAAAAATGATTTTATGTACGGAGTGCTTGTGACGTCATAAGCAATTATGTGCCTTTCTATCTAATCTTGAATTTAAAACCTTTATAACTCGATCAATATTAAAGATAGATAAATAAATATTTTAGTGTTATATAGCAGAAACTAACAAGTTTGGATTTATGAAATAAAATAAAAGTAGTTAAATGCCCTATTCCATCTGTAAATGGCCTCGATTCGGGATGTCACGCTCTAATACTTAATTTAAGTTAGTCCGTCCTTTTTACCTTTTAAAGATTGAAAAGGGACAGGAGATGGCAATCCTAAAATTAGAGCTGTCAAATATCGAATTTAAACCTTATGGTCGTGTCGATTGCACAATTTTAGAGAGCACTTAAAACATGCGACTTAAAAATCTCGCTGACAGCTATGCCCTTATTTTAAGTTGTCATTCATTCAAATTAATATCATTCGTTCATCACCTCTCTTTCATAGGTCATAAAAACGAAAAGGATAGCTGGATTTTAAAATTAGAATTAGAGCATGACATCCCGAATCGAGGCCAATGTCCTCAAAAATACTAACGTCCAGGCATAAAATGATGCAGTTGCCCAATGATGGGCAAGGAGGATGGGCCAGGTATTTCCCTCCATGATTTCGCTTCAGTATCGTTCACGTCTACCGTGGCACTATTTACACTCGCATTTCTGAAACAAATCAAATAATTATGTGAATTGCACATTTTCACTATCAAAAGGGGGCAAACAAAATAGGCTTAGCCTTGAACAGCCACAGCAAAAAAAAACACGAAACATTTTGAAATAATATATGGCCGCCTATATTGGAGTATCAAAATAAATTATACAAAAATAATGTTTTGTAAGACTTTCAATCGATTTATAACGCCAAAACTAGTGTTACCAAATACATTCTGACGAAATTAATAAGAACTTTGATACTAAAATTCCAACATTTATGTGATATCCTTATTCCAGACAACTCAAAACAGTCAATATTATGATAATATTTTTATGTTCATATTGAAGCCCAGAGGTCAAACATTTTGGTTTTTGTCCTTTTAAGAAAAGATCCCCATTGTTTTTCCAACATGACCAATTTTATGTGACAGTGGCCGCGATTCGAGAAGTTTTGCTCTAATTATAATTTTAAAATTCAGCATTGGTCATAAAAACGAAAAGAATTCGTTTTTATGACCAATGAAAGAGAGATGATAAATTCTGATGAACGAATGATAACCTAAAATAAGGGCGTAGCTGTCAGATTAAGAGATTTTGAGTCGGATGTTTTGCGTGCTCTCTAAAATTGTGCAATCGACGCGTCCATAAGTTCCAAATTCAATGTTTGGCAGCTCTAATATGAAGATGGCCATCTCTTGTCCCTTTTTAATCTTTAAAAGGTGAAAAGGACTAACGAACTTTAGTTAAGGATCAAAGCGTGACTAGGTGACTCACTACCAGTACCTACCAACTATTGTTTTATTTACACACGATACATTACTTTATTAAACAGTAGGGTCTGTATTAAATAGAGAAGACTTTGAGCCTTGTTGGATGGATTCTTGTGCGAGATCACGATTCCCTATACACAAAGTGCGTGGTTTATCTTATGAATTATAATCATCTAAGATGAAATATTTTTCATTTTAATACAAACAGTCAGCCATCCTTGCAGCCCATGTTCACTAACCATAAATCAACAGTTCAAATACGGGACGGGTAAGAGCAACACTGAGGGACTAGAGCCAACCCACCAGTATATTGACTACTGTAAACAATATTTAATTTAAAAAAGAAAAGTACAAAAGATACGAGTCCTGTGGAGTTTCTTCTGGCCGTTCTTCTCCACTTGTAGTGAACGGGCCATCTTGCTTTGACGTCGAAAAATGATTTTTCATTACTCATACTCTGAAAGTAGTTCGGAAGTTGCCTGAGGAGCGGATTGAAGGTAATACTTTTCAGCCTGGAGGGAGAATCACTCTCTACTGACAGCTGTCATTCATTCATTCATTTTCATTCATTCTGGCTAATTATTAAAAAAAAACTGGTTCTAATTTCACATTTCTATTGAACTATGTTCCATCTTTGTATACAGCCACTCAATTACAGCGCAATGTTAAATTGAAATAACATAAAGTTAAGTATTAATTAAAAAATATATATTTTTTAAATGACTTTATTATAATTGACTTTCAACTATTTCTTTAAAATAAAATAGATTTGGTCAAAATATTTAACATTTTTCAATGATGGAAATTAAAAATAATGGCTCAAAAGCTGGCCAGCAAAAAATAAAAAATAGGCGGGAAAGCAACAATCCGATTATCATTTGTTTCTCGAGTTGTAGGGTTTTCTTTACAATGAGTTCATCTGATTCAGGTATGGAAGTCACTCATTTTTTCTTTAGCTAAATCTTGTTTTTATTTTTACTTTCCTTGTATTCGTAATGAAAAGCACAGTGTATACCTCTGGTTAAAGACTTATTTGGTGCCTCGAACTATTAGGGCCCTCGCTATGCTCAGGCCCCAAACCCCGTCTCGGTGCTAAATAAGTTACTTTCACCTCTCATACCTATATTCACGCCATAGTAGCACGGGCCGTGTGTATCCATGCATTATTTTGAACGTAGGCAATGTGTAGGAATTCTGTTGCAGGATACACTACGCGCACAGTTAAGTAGGCAGCATCACTTCGTCCAAAGCGACACATAATTAATCGCAGTAGCCCTATGGTCCACCTTCGAAGAGAAATATTATTTCAGCTTTTTGCTCCTGGGTTAAACTTGCCATTTTATTTCGTTATAAAAATAGGCATCTTTCTTAAAATTTCACTCTTGTCCAAACGACATTCAAACAATCATATTTTTTAATAAATGTCATTTCAAAAGTAAAGAAATGAGTTTCGTCATCAAAAAGTCATCAATAAATCTCTTTGTTGTTAATCAGTGCGTCATATTGAATAATAACTTTTAAAAGGTAATAAGTAACTTGATATGGCATTTTAGACTAGTCAAAACAGTGTGATATGGAATCTAATTTGAAAACTGGTAAACATTTTCTGACCCCGACCGTACATGTTTAAAAATATATATTTTTCATCGCTTATTTACATAGTTTAACATTTCTGAAGTCTCCTTTTAGATATTAGTATGTCTGTGTTAGGAGAAACGATGTTTTCCTTCACCGTAAGAGCGTCGAATAAACGTACATATAATATTATGTTTTCAAAATCACATTGGTACGTGGTGGGCACCAAACCTGCGTCCCCAGACGGGAGATAACGATACTACCGACAGCTCTCATCTTGTTCACTATCAAAAGCTATTAAAAGGTCAGGTTGCTAGTATCATTTTATTATACTAGCAACCTGACATAATATTATTTTAACACACAAAAACATAGCTGTGATAAAGTACACTGAGGCGATAAACATTAAAAAATTACCAGGGGGCCGTTTCACAAAGCTACAAGTTACAAGTACAATTCGATGTACATTGCGTAGACAATGAGATAAAACTATAAGTGCTTACAGTTTAGGCAAACTGGCTACGCAATGAATATCAAATTGTAACTTGTTACTTGTAAATTGTTTCTTCGTGAAACGGGACCCTGCAGTAACGTAAAAGTACGTATCTATTTATGCCAGGCAATATTTTAAATAAAAGTACTCACCTGGTATTATTATAAGTCTTATTTATTGAATTCAAATTAATAAACAATAATCTCTTGGACGTCTGCATGTTTGTAAATATTGACTATCACTGTTAATAATTCGAAGACTGATATCATTGATACGCGTTATCTCTATTTTATAATATCAGTAAGCACTTTTCATACCGTTATCTTATTTATTTATTAATTCACAAGTATTATATAAATATGTTCACTGATATCACTGTAGATATGTCTAGTTCCGTGTAAAAACATCGGGGAACTAATATTTTCGTATGTATTTGACCTTGCGTATTCTTGACGAGCTTGCCGCAAGGCAATTTTTTATTGAGCTCTGACATACCTAGATTTAGTTCAACCTTTACAGAAAATAAAAACCATGATTAAGATCAAAGTTCGAAGTTTTTTATAAGTAAAAAACTTCGGTTTCGTGGACGAACGAAAGTAATTTTCACTAGATAGTGAAGACCGAGTTTCAAGTAGTTTACATTTTAACAATTTTATGGCGATTACTTCACGGTTCAAATTATGTTGAATTGCTATGTAATCGGGCAATGTACTTACCAAAGTTACGTCACTAGCTTAACAAAACACATCAATGGTTCTATTATACGACCATTATAAAATGCCGGAAATTATCTCAATCACAGAAGAAATAATAGTAACTCAATGTTTAGTCAATTGCAAAGATTCGTAGTATAAAGTTAGTAAAGAACATTCTGTTATAGGCCTGTCTGTTCATTATGAAAAGGTATTGAAAAATCGAAAGAACTAAATTTTAATTTGTCATTACGTGGTTTTGTTGCCTTTTCTAAACAAACTAAAGTTCTGCTTACCCTTTTAGGGATCATCATCATCATCATCATCGTGTGGGTTGTAAAGTCGACAACCGACCTCACAAACCCTGGCGTCAGTGCTTAAGAGCCGCTAAAGGCCACTGACTTGGTTCATGTAACGACTAGATAGTAGCCGGGACCAACGGCTTAACGTACTTTCCGAAGCACGGAATCATCTTTCTTTTCGGACAATCAGGTGATACAGCCTGCAATGTCTTAACCAAACTGGGTAAAGTCTCACAAAGAGATTTTTGCTTGACAGTGTTCCTATCGGGTATCGAACCCGGAACCTCCGTACCTAATGGGCGTCGAAATCCCGACCACTCGGCCACGGAGGCTGTTAGGCATTTTATATTATTATGTACATAATTTTCTAAATCGCTTTCCCTTCTGCAAAATATTTTCAAGTTTCGAACAGGTTGTCAAGTAAAGGTTTATTGGGTTGATTCTATTTACTTAGCGACTTAATAGCCTTTGATGTTTTGACCTACAAATTGATTAAATTATTCGATAAAATTAAGCCTTTGAACGATATTAAAACAATTTTTGCGCTGAAGGGTACGCTTTTCTTTAATATTTTGTTCAGGTTATCTAACTAAAATAATAAGGATAAAAATATTTAAAGAAGTAACACTCCATTTAATGAAAAACAACCAGTTAAATTTCACGGTGTATATAAAATATATATAAACAAATAACATATGTTACATAAGAATCGACCGATAGCTCACATAAGGTGACCAAAAAAAAAGAAACTTACGCACTCATACACCCTTAACCGCCAATATTCACAAACTACATGAATTGGTAGTTGGTAGTCAGCAGACGTCCACCAACTTGTTTGTGTCTCATAATTTGTTTTCTTGTAAGTAGTTCTTTCTCTGAAAGTTCTCTGAAGTTATATAAAAGAACTAAGATAATCTAATAAAAGTTGGAAAGAAACGCAATAATATAAAGAAGCCTCACTGAACTACTTTTTTTGTACAGGTGTTTACTTTTTTGTAATGAATATTAACCTTTTTTTAACTTTTTTTGCATTTTTATTTATAGACACAATTGAATCTATAATAATATAATATCCTATGGTTAGTGAAATTCTTTTTGGGTTTATTTTAAGCTTCAATACTAGGACACTGTGTATGATAAAAGACTCAGAAATTCTCGTGCAAGTATTTCAATGAGTTTTTAGACAGCTAATTATTGATAAAAATAGTACATGAAAATTATGGAGCTGAAAATATTTGTTTTCATTTTACACAACTGCTGAAATTAGTTTATATAGAAAGATAAATACAAAAATATCAAAAATTTCAACAAAGGTGTGGCCATAAATAAAAACTACCACACGGTAGAATACTTACTGATTAATTGATGACCAGTGTTAAAAACAAATATATATATATTATTGTGTACTTATTTACTTATTTTTCACACTTAAAAAAAAGTAAAAAAATCTATTTCGACACAATTTATTTGTTTAACTGTTTTTAATTTTCGTTTTGAAATTATATGATAAAACTCTTACCTTATAGGATACTTTTACTGTCACACGAAAACAATGAAAATATAAGAATAATATAAGCATTGAAATATTTTACAAAACTAAAAATAAAAAGTTCGTTGCACATTAACAGAAGTGTTAAAAATAAACGAGACCATTTTTGCGTATTTTAATATCAATGGCGACTCATAAAACAGGACAAGGCGACGTGCCCTCAACGGCACTTTGCTTATTAGAACAAAATGCTTTCATTATTTGCTTTGCTTGATTCTTCAAAGCGCCATCTATACGAGTATGTTGCCCCAAGAACTAAGCAAAGTAAATTACACAGGTCACCATTATGGGCGTGCCCCCAGCGATAGACGCCGCATCCCAATTAAGGCGGAACCTTGAATATTCAGAGAACAGGTTAAAGAGGCTGGATATGGCAATAAACCAGCACTAAGAAAAACTAGCATTGGCATTGGCATCACAGTCGAGGTGTTAGAATTATTGAGCCACCAATGGTGTCGATTCGGCATACGCCCAACTAAACTAAACTTAAAATTAGTCCTGTCACTTTCTATCATTTTGAATAGAAAAGGGACCGAAGATCATCGGTTTTGTTTTTGTCTATGACTTCACGACTAACTGTCAAATTTAGTCTTGTTTTAGTGCCTACCTAACACCATGACGAATAAAAAGCCACTAAAATTGACAGTTAGTCGTGAAGTCAAAGACAAAAACAAAACCGATGATCTTCGGTCCCTTTTCAATTAAAAATGATAGAAAGTGACAGGACTAATTTTAAGTTTAGTTTAGTTGGGCGTATGTCGAATCGACACCAATGGCTGAATTTTATGACATGGCTCATGTAACGACTTCCTATTTCCGCTGAGCTTGAATAAATAGCCGGGACCAATAACAACTTGATGCACGGAACTTTCTTTGGCAGGACTGTGCAGGTTTCCTCAAGATGTTTTCCTTTACTGTAAGAGCATCTTGTAAGAAAATCGAGTTATACAAAAATCACGCCATAATGCCATACTTAATTGAAAATTGAGGAGTAAATAATAATGATACGAGACGAAGTTTTTCATCTGACTGCATGACTAAACAGTCGGTTTCGATTAAACAGTCTTACAATAGCCCTAAAAATTATTTTTTACATATTGTATTTTTGTATGTTTGTAACAAATAAACTCAATAACTACGGAACCGATTTTAAAAATTACCGTTAGAATGCTACATTATTCCTTAGTGACATAGGCTACTTTTTACTGCGGGAAAACCCCTTTTGACGGATGGATGACATAAAACCTTTTAAATTTTTGATGCAAGCTTGACTAAATTAACTGAGATCAGAAATTTCGGCGGATATCTTGAACAAACTGCCGCATACGTAGAATGGCGATGCGGTTAAATAATTTCGTGCATCCTAGTCGTTTCTACGTCCAATTTGTTAACACTAAATTGGATGCGGTTTTCGATTTCTGCATCGTACCTACTTGGTACCTAGTTCAGATATACATCCACTACGCCCAATTCTGACTGACGAAGTTTTAAAGTAACAATAAAGAAAAATTTTCTCCGTCGAAAAAGATCCCGAGATGGGAAAATAAGTTTCAAACTTGAATGATAAAGTTTGCTCTTGCTAAAAGCTTGCCTCGCGTAGCAGCTGTGCGCTTACAAGATCTATTAATTTTGGTGCAATTTGGGGATTGAGTCGATGATAACTATATTGGTATAGGTAGAGTAGACGACCAATGACTTGTACTGACTGGAGATGACCGATGACAGCCGATGACGGATCTTGTTTGTTTGTTTGAAAACTTATGAAGCACTTCCATGTGTCGACAGAATCGACATACAAAGATAGCACAAGTCTCTTAACTTCATTCATTCAATATCGTGAGTTGATTGGTGACAAACCTCTTCATATTAAAATTTGCATTTGCCTTACAAGATAGACCGGATATTTCACCATCGGATATTCTGCAGCACGTAATTTGTCTAGTGGCTCTGTGAGCTAAGCGAGTATTTTTTTTTTCAAAATGGCTGATTTATGTTTTTTTACATTTTCAACCCTCATACCTTCGTCATTTTTTTAATTTCGAAAAATGGACTCGACGAAAAAATCTATATATTTATCAAATCTTCTCACAAAATTTCATGAGAATCGGTTGAGAAATGCGACCTGTAGATGAGAACAAACATACATAGCAAGATAAATTTGGTCTCGCTCGTTCAATAAGTCATTCAGCGCTTATTATTCATTGCGTTACCAAAAGTTAACGTGATAGCCAGAATCGTAGCCAACACATACCTTAGTTCGTCGACTAGTTAGTACGTTCCTGCAGCTTAAACTGCTAAACTATTTAATTGAACTTCGTGTAATCGACATAATTGGAGCATTCTCAATGCAATTACTGAGTTCTAAACTGTTGAATGAGGATCTAGTAGAGAAAGCCAAAAATATGGATTAAAAGGGACTTTAAAACGGCAAAAGTACAAAACAATGTTTGTGTTCCAATAATTAGGTGAATTAAACCGAATATCTTAACCAAGCTGGGATCTTTTGAATGGGGTCGGCGCAATGTTTTCTTCTTCCATTCATCCCTGTCAGACGTCACATCACTAATTCACTCCCTTCTTACACATATATTTCACGCAATCCATCCATACTTTTCTGGGTCTACCCCTACCTGCTTTTCCATTCACTCTCATATCTAGCATACGTCTGGTGGTATGGGATTCCTCTCTTCGCATCACATGCCCATACCACAACAGCATGTTACTCCTCAACTTGTCCACTATGGGTGCCACTTTCAAGCTTCCTCTTACATACTCATTTCTTATTCTGTCTTTCCTTATCCTGTCTTTCCTTATCCTTATTATTTTGAATGAGATACATAGCGTCTTACAATCTCAATATTGTCTGCTAGCTAAGTATAGACGTAGCTTACGTTCTTAAGTAATCAGCATACACTGAACGACAGTATAATTTCATAAGTTTTATTTAATTGAAGTAGTTTTCCGTAGTGGAATATGGGAGTTAGAGCCGTCGTTGACTGTACTTCTGCTAATTACTTTTCTCAGATACATTTCTATGCATTGTTTTATTTATCCTAAAATTTGCTTGCGACTTGTTTTTGTTACTATTGAATAATAATAAATACGTTGAAAGTTTAATGTGAGAAGGGCTGAAAATAAATCATACAATTTTTTTAGTAACGTTAATTTTGGCAAGGTTACGTTAATATCGGCATTGTATTTTATAAATTCTTTTATTTAGGATGTTATCTTCTATAGGTTTCTTTATAAATCCAGTAAAAACTTTAGTAATATCAAATATATTATAATCAAAATGATAACTGTCATTATTATATTACAGAACATGTTCCAATATAAACGTTCTGATATCTAAAATATAAATAATATAGCCTCCGTGGCCGAGTGATCGAGATTTTGACGCCCATTACGGAGATTCCGGGTTCGATTCCCAAATCTCTTTGTGAGACTTTCTCCAGTTTGGTTAGGACATTGCAAGCGGAATCACCTGATTGTCCGCAAAAGAAAGATGATTCCGTGCTTGAGAAGGCATGTTAAGCCGTTGGTCCTGGCTACTATCTAGTCGTTACATGACCCAAGTCAGTGGCCTTTGGCGGCTTAAACACTGGTCGACCTTTCAACCCACAAGATGACGATAATGATCTAAAATATAAGTTAATTAGTTCGTACTTTAAACCCTATACAATATTAAAGAGTAATTAATAAATCTTGTTATTATTTCCTAAGAGCATCATTAACGTGTTATATTAGATATACATGCAAATTAAAATTAACGACAACTTTGGTTACACTTCTCAAGATGAATACAGAGTCGGTTCAAGGAGATATAAAAAAAATACTAAAAATGACTAATAGGGGATTGGACTGTTCACCATATTTTATGAATTATTTTTAAAATATAGATTAGTAGTAGACGATTCGCGAAGAAAAAAACAGAATCGGTTAAAAAACTAGTTTACAGTGATTTTTTAAAGTTTCAATATGTCTGTCACTTTCAAAAACTATTTTTTGTATGGAGATTACATGGTGTTATTAACAAATGACGTCACGTGTCTTTCTGTCTAATCTTGAATTTCAAACCTTTATAACTCGGTAAATTTTAAAGACAGAGTAAAAACTATTTTCGTGTTCCATAGCAGAAACTAAGAAGTTTGGATTTATAAAATAAATAAAAGTTAGTCCGATCCCCTATTATAATGTGAAATTAATTTATACAGATATTTTGCGATTAACAAAATAAAGAAATGGGCGCTCTTCTTAAAATTGTATATTTTAATCTAAATAATTTCATAACTACTCAAACCAACATTTCCTTGTCACCGAACTTTGCCCTTTCCATTTCACGTTTTACACTTTAATGAGAAGAAAATTATCTTAAATTATGATTAAAATCTCCGTCTAATCCGACCCTGTGCCTACTAACATAAGTAATTAGAGAAGCTCTCGGGAATAACTCAGGGAGTTGCCGTTACTGCCATAGCCTTGTTATGTCGTTACGGTTAAATTAACGGTAACAATGAGTTTAGCGATGGCTTACTCATTATATTTAATCTTCTTCTTCTTCATTGTGTTGGTGGTGTGTAAGATCAACAACCAACCTCACAAACCTTGGTGTCAGTATCATATGATCGGCACTGACATGGGTCGATTACCGACTACTTACTTAGTAACCGAGGCAAATGGCTTATGTCCTAACAAATCTTTGTAAAATCTACTAAACAATAATGATTTGACTGTCACAACCGGAATTCGAACCTGGAAGCTGCGCAATAAGATTCAAACGCTCGACCGTGCGGCCACGCGGAGACTGTATTTTTATCGAGTGCCGCTACGATGCTACGCTGTCGTAGACAAACTACTACGGCGTAGTAAGGACGACCTTAAACACGAACACTTAACACTTAAAAACGTCGAACTAAAGTTCTTTAGGGTGGTAGTCGGTCACCGCCTCAATGTATCATAGTAATGTGCTTTCGACTTTAAATTTTTATAAAAAAGTTGGTTTAATGTCATTTAAATAAACAAAAACCTGCACATACCTGAGAATTAATCATATGTTTTATTCGTTATATAATAATATTATCAATAATATTTATAAATTGTTACACTTGTACCCAAAGGTTGCCTGGAAGAAATTGCTATGAAGCAATAAGGCCGCCTAAGTAAACTGTACATGACTACCTGTTCTTACTTCCACTCTGTCATTTATTATTTCTGTGGGTGCAATAAAGTACATTCATTCATTCATTCAGTGGGGTGCACGAAAGGAGCCTCCCCGAGTTGGCGCAATAGATATTTCTCTTTTTGCGTCCGGCGCACCCCGGGCAACAATCTGCGTGGACAGCTTAGTCGGTAACGCAGATTGGCTGATCCTTGCACCACGATTCGATGGCAAATAATATTAATTCATTCAATTGTGACAGTGAGGGACGCGTATCAGTCAATCAAACCCAGTATTGTAATGTTATATGGTTACATTGGTTACACATCAATGTTAGTAGAAAACCAGTTTACGCTTGCTAAGTCAAACTTAGTATGTACATTGAGAAAATAGAGTTGTTGAAGTAATTAAGCAATATATTTGACTTTCAAGAAGCTAAGTTTAGGTAAATTTGGATATAGTGGTATAAATTATCTTACGTTAAGAGTCTACCAATTAAATTGTGTTAGGTATAGCAATACCTATACTCCTTACTCTATTATTTAAAAATGCTGGCATGTGATAAATGCACACTGGCAGCTTTGTTTTGTTCTAGAATTGTATTTTCAAATGATTTCGAAACATATCGGTTTTGAATACTGTTTTGACTCAGTCTAATAATAGAAGCCCTCGCAAAACATTATCTTTTATAATAAAAAAATACATTTCAATAAATAATTGTTATTCCTCTTAAATTCTTTATCATTTAATTTCACACCTCCATCACCACAATAAATTGTAAAAAATACAGTGTTAAAATGTATAAAATTGTTTTATTGTGTCAGCCATAACTTTTTTCTTACTTGCTTATGCTTGTTTAACAAGAAGATTGGCAAGTACCATTGATAATACAACTAGGCTAACATCCTACATACATCCATAAAGACACGCCTCTAATGTCTTTTTTACAGAATAATCTTGATGAGCCCTTATTAGGTGATTGATTAAGTGGAAACGTTAAGGAGTCATAAAAAGTTTGCTTAATTTTTATCAGTTGATAACATTTTGTTTAAAAAATAACTTTCGAATCACTACTGACAGAGACAGCTTTATTCTAATTCCAGTGGAATAATTATTGGAAAAGCGTCTAAATTCAATTTGTTACGTTCAATACATTGTATGTGGAGTAATGGTAGATTTAGTATATTATATAATTTTGCACTCGCCCAAAAAAATGTAATGACGGATCTAAGTGATGTAATAACATCCTATGGAAATATTTTTTTTTTACTTTGACTTTGACTTTGCATACCGCTGTAGTCGGTGAAACAAAGGAACTGTTAATGTTAACTCCTTACTTTTATTATGTACCATGTTTCGAGCAAAATAAATAAATTTCATTTCATTTCATTTCACATTCAGCAATACAGAAATGCTGAAGTTTCAACATTCTGAGCTGAAAAGACTTTTTCAACTGTTCTTCGCTTGCCACGCGATTTGATAGAAATACTTGAAAGAAGTGCATTTTAGCTTTACTTATTCAGGTTCCGTTTTTATTTATTTTTGTGCAGGTAACCGTATGATTTTTGTTTCACACACGCTGAAAATCAATGGCGCAGAAAGTTACTCAAATGGTATTTAGGTAGACTTGAAATCTTCCGTTGTATTAATTACATCCAGCATACTTTGCTTTTACTTACTAATAAATAATAATTAAATTTTATTTTAGTTCTATTTAAACATACAACAAATGGTCAAAATACAAACAATAATACAACATACAGTTGCAGCAACTAAGCAATTTTTTTTAACGAACTTAATCGCCATTTCTCTTCTATTTCTACCAAAGCGTGTTAAAAAGACGATGTAAATTATCATACAAACATAAATAAGATTCAGCTATACTAGCCTTGCTAATACATAATATCACAAGATTATTTCGAATGCAGATTGTTTGTAACCTAGATTAACACATGAGATCGGTAAATTTTTCGGGAAAAAGTTTTATTCCCACAGTAAAAATCTTGCAAAACGCGAGCCAGCCGCGGGCGGACCGCGAGCTTGTCAAGTATAAATAAAATAATATTAGATTTTTCATATCAAGGATCCCTAAAAAAAGTAGGAATAAGTATTATTGATGGCTGAAAGCAAAAGAAACTTTATGCGGATGGAAAATGTATTCTAATCTTTTGAACTTGGCCCGTGTTTTGAATACAGGAATCGGGGAGCGATTTTTCCAAGTTTTGGAATTAGTATTATTTCTGGGAACCGGGTTCAGATGTTATTTTATTACGTAAATGCTGGGACTGGAACTAATTAGGAATTTAAAAGAATTGTACGAACAAAACGGCAGCAGTGGTCCAATGTAAGCAACGATAACTTATTATGTAACATTCCATGTATTTTAAGTCAATCAATCAATCAATCAGCCTATTGCAGTCTACTGCTGGATGTAGGCCACCCCAAGGGCACGCCAAAGCGCACCATCACCCGCTTTCCTCATCCAGCCACCACCAGCAACCTTCCTCAGGTCATCAGTCCACCTGGCAGGGGGGCGTCCCACACTACATTTCCCGAGACTTGTACTAATAATAATAATAAATCATTTATTTCAGGCAATATTTACATAAAGGTCTTAAATATGTAAACAGAGGCCCATATAATAAATACCTCAAAACTAACATACATATTTATAAAAAAACTATAACTAGGTAACACGTGATGTCAGCGACGTGTAGCGCGTGTCAGCTGGCAGCCGTCCCCGGAACTTCCGAAACACGACTCCCTGCGGCCAGAAGTCCTCTTTCATGAAGGTCTCCAGGTACCTACTGCTATTTGTATGTAGTTTATTATAGGAAATTCATCATCATCATCACCCTGATTTAAGGGCCTCGATAGGGAAGGACGTATCATTATCAGTATCATCAATATTACGAGTATCATGAGAACATTGAAAGAAGCTTGTAAACACTGAAAAATGTCTGCTGTGTTTTTTAAATAAAATCTCTAATGAGTTAAGTATTAGATTATTAAAACTAGACTTTATTGAGACATTATAACTGTAATTAATCAAAGTGAACTAAGTATTATAAAAAAACATAAAATCATTAGAGTAAATCTATTAATTTTTTTGGGCATGAATAAAATTAAGTTTTGAGAATAACTTAAATTTTTTAATAAGACAAAACAAGACAGGGCAGGACAGAACAAGACAAGACAAGACAAGACAAGACAAGACAAGACAAGACAAGACAAGTTCGAACGGAAGTTTCGAACATTTTCAAACTTTTCCATCCAGTTGGGAACTAGATATATTATGGTTTTGCTTTTGCGATAGTTTTCACACTAGTTTCTGAAACTGTAACCTCATACCTATATCTAACTTTGTTTATAATTGATTGTCAAGTAAGTTTATTATAAATGGGAAAAGTTTTTTCTTTTTTTATCAACATGTTTATTTTTATCGTAATAATAGGAATGTTTTGTGGAGTTGCACTTGAACATGACTTTTAATTATATTATGTTAATACTGAATATAATAAAGTTTTGTTCTATTAATAATTTTGTGCTAGAGAATCTCCTAACAGAACTTTGTTTAGTTACAGCGGGAAAATAAAAAAGGGAAAGGTCAGTTAATAAAACTATACTTTTTTAGCCTAAACAGGTTCTTATAAAAAAAAAATCACACGATAAAAAAAAAAAAAATAAGAGCCAGGTCATTTTGAACTGACTTAGAGCAGGGGCTTGATTCGGAAACCTGCACTTTATGTTTTTTTTAACGGATTTATCGCTATTTCTACCTGTTTGAAAACATGAAATGGCAACATTGTAATAATATTTAGTTCATTCTGTAAAATGCATTCACTCTCTCTTCCATTTTTGCTTTTCTCACAAACGAACGTAGCTCTGCATAAATATTTAAAATAAACCTGTTTATTGCCTTACAAACTGTGTTTTTAATGTACGGTAACGTACATTAAATGGTGCCGAAACCAAAACAACATTTCACGCGAGTTAAATTCTGTGTCTTCGGTGATATCTCTGTTGGATCAGTCGCCGGCAACGTGAAGCGCGTGTGCGCAAATCGCCATTTGCAACAAGTGCAGTGGCATTCCGTCGTCAAGAGACGCAATTCAAGTGGATTAAGTGAGCGCAACCAAAATCCATCTACGGATGTTGCGTGAACTACGAAGATTTTGACTCGTTTCTACGACACAGGATTGCCTTGCAAAAATTGGCCGCCATTACGACGAATTTCAAACATTTTGCCGGCGGAGTGCGAGAGAGACAACGATATATAGCCAAGACATCCGCACCAAGATCCGCTCCGAGATCATTCGTCCATTCAATCATTCTTCAGACCGCCGGGCAAAGACAAGTTTTTGACATTTCAGGTTCTTCACTCATTCGGTCGCAGCAAAATACTCACTCGTCTGTTTATTTACTTCATCCAACAGCGGAATTTAGTTGATATTTCAACCGTTTTCGACGTGTTTTATGCAATAAAACGATATAATTCATCATGGGTGGACGACGGAAGAGTACGTCGCACAAGAATGAGGGCCGGTTGGAGGACGACCATGCTGCAATGCAGCAAAAAAGTATGAAATTGCAGTTGGCTCAATGCAAATCAAGACTTGCCAAGGCAGAAAGCTTCTTGCGTGAACATGAAAAAGGACCTTTCGATATCGAGGAGGTAGCATTGCGGCTCCAACAAATCGAGGATGTACTACGCGCGGTGAACGACCTGACACTCCAGCTTCACATCCTCAGCGATCCTTCTGAGGACGACGAGTTTGATGACTGCGGGCTAGAGGAACGGTGCTTAAGCGTCATTTTAGGGCTCCGTAAAAAGCTTGCGTCTTCTCGTTCGGATCATAAAGAAAGTGCTAGTGCCAGTGTAGTGAAACTTCCCCAAATTGACATTCCAGTGTTCGATGGAAAGGAGTACACGCAATATCAAACGTTCATTGAACTTTTTACAGCTATAATTCACAACAATTGTAAGTTAGAGCAAATTGAAAAACTGTTTTATTTACGCAAGTTTTTAAAAGGGGAACCATTGTCACTTATTGAAGGTTTACCCGTAACCGGTGATTCATACCAAAAGGCTTTAGATTTATTGAAAAACAGGTATGATAACAAGTTTCTTGTAGTGACAAATCATGTGCAAGCCTTATTAGATTTTCCGCCTATTGTGAAAGGAACTGCCAGCAATTTACGCGAGTTTGTAGCTCACGCTCGCCAACATCTAGGCGCGTTAAACACGTTAGGACAGCCCACCAAACACTGGGACATGATCATCTTGCCCATTTTACTACGGAAGCTTGACCAGTTTACTTGCAGAGCATACCATACAGAACGAGAGCAAACAGAGCTGCCAAAAATTGATGACTTCTTTACTTATGTTGAAAGAAGGGCAAGCAGTTTTGAGGAGAGCCAGAGAAACGAAGGTAAGACAACAATTTTCTCTAACAAAAGCAAGGTAACAAATCTAGCAAGCAAAGATATCCCCTCTTGTAGATTTTGTCTAAATACCTCGCACAAATTATTCAATTGTAAAAAATTTGGGGCACTTTCCTCAAATGAAAGATGTGATTTTGTTTCTAAAAACAATTTGTGTAAGATTTGTTTAAATTTTCACAACAAAAAATGTCACTTTCATTTTAAATGTTCGTCGTGTAGTAGCAAAGAACATAATTCCCTATTGCACCTTGACACAAATGAACCAAAGGCCTCATTGCATAGCAACATCAGCAACAGCACTATACTGCTGCCTACCATCAAAGCGAAAATTCTCAGCCAAGACGGAAAGTCGCATATTATTGCTCGAGGATTAGTGGACAGCGGCAGTCAAGTTTCATTTATAAAATCTGATCTTGCCAAAAAATGCAATCTAAAACCTTTCAAAAATAATTTAAATATTACAGCTTTGGGTCAACAAAATAAAACTACCACAAAGTCTGTCAAAGTTGATTTTATGTCACTTCAAAATAATTTTAAATGCCAAGTGACCTGTTCCATTGTGGACCAAATAACCTCAAAACTACCTCAGCACAAAATTGATATGCAAAATATTACCTTACCGGACTCTGCAGTACTTGCAGACAATGAATATAATATACCGGGTGATATTTCATTTTTGCTGTCAGCTGAAGTATTTTTCAAAATAATGTTGCCTAACAAAATGCAATTGGCAAACAATCTTTACCTAATAGACACCGAATTTGGTTCAATTGTGTCAGGGGAGGTTGATGAAAAGGCCACATCTTTCGATAACAATCTAGTCACATTGCATGCACTTACCACTCCTAATGTTGAAAAACTTGATCACCTCCTAACAAAATTTTGGGAAACTGAAAAAGTTCCTGAAATCAATCCGGAGGTTACAGCAAAGCAGGATCCCTGTGAAGCCGATTTTGAAAATTCGGTACAATTAATCAAAGGCAATTTTCAGGTTTCACTTCCGCTTCAGAAGCCGTTAGGTCAACTCAACTTAGGAAATACATTTCCAGTTGCTGCCAAAACTTTAAATTCAATTGAAAAAAGGCTAGATAAAGATGAGGCACTCAAAGAAAAATATCATGCATTCATGAATGAATATATTGAACTAGGACATGCAAAGGTCATACCTTTAAAGTTTTCAGAAGCTGAAAAAAGGTATTTCATGCAACACTTACCTGTCATAAGATATGATAGGAAAACAAATAAAGTTAGAGTAGTGTTCAACGGTAACACTCGAGCCAGTTCTCAAAACAACAGCTTAAATGAAGTTCTTATGAATGGACCTAAGCTTCAAAAGGATCTATTTGATATCTTGCTTCTGTTCAGATCTCATGAATTTGTTCTCTTGACCGATATTAGGCACATGTATAGGGCTATTTACTTAGATCCTGCTCATAGAATGCTACAAAACATCTTGTGGAAAAATCATGATGATAAACGGGTTATACTTGAATTACAGACTGTCACCTACGGGCTCAAGAGCTCAAGCTACTTGGCCACTAGATGTCTGGAGGAGCTTGCTCAAAGGTTTGGAGCTGAGTACCCATTGGCTGCAGAGGTGATCCGAAATTCCATGTATGTGGACGATGCATTATTCGGAGGTCAGTCAGTAAAAGAAGCACTTGAGGTAAGAGATCAATTTATTTCACTACTAAAGCGCGCGAACTTTGACCTTCATAAATGGGCTGCTAATGATCCTCGTCTTCTTAGTGATATCCCGTCCAATAAGCAGCATTTTGATGATCATGACCTCTGTAAAGAAAATTCATGTATGAAAGCACTTGGCCTGTCATATGACGTCAGAACCGATCTATTAAGGGTGGCTTGTCCTAGCAAAAGAGTTGATTCTTGGAATAAACGTTCCGTTTTAAGTGTGATTGGATCATTTTTCGATCCACTCGGGCTGGCAGGTCCTATAGTAGTCCGGGCGAAAGAGTTCCTACAAAAAATTTGGAAGGAAAACCTCGAATGGGATTCCCCCTTACCATCACTGTTATTAAAACAGTGGCAAAATTTTTATTGTCAATTGATAGCAATGCCTGCAATTTCTGTCAACCGCAATTTTAAACATTCTGATGCACAATGTATACAGCTGCTTGGTTATTGTGACGCTTCTATGTTAGCTTATGGGTGTTGCATTTATGTAAAAGTGGTGCACAATGATAATGTCACAACAACCTTGCTCTGTGCTAAGTCTAAGATAGCACCAATTAAAAACACAATGACTGTGCCAAAATTGGAACTAAACGCGGCGTTGATTCTGGCAAAATTGTATAACAGAATTAGTACAATTTACTCGAAAATCAAATTCGATAACAAATACTTATTTTCAGACTCACAAGTAGTACTATGTTGGCTAAAATCTTGTAAAAATTTACCTGCTTATGTTAGCAACAGAGTAGCAATGATAAAATCACTCACAAATGATTGCAAGTGGTACCACATAGATGGGGCGATCAATCCGGCAGATTGCTTGTCGAGGGGTTGTGATCCTGCAGAGCTAGCTGGCAACACGCTGTGGTGGGGCGGTCCATCTCAGCACACTTTACCTAATTACTCCCCGGAGCCTACAGTGGAGAGTGCTGAGGTGGTCAGCTGCAGCCACTTGCTGTGCATGGATCGATCCCTGGGCGAGCGGGAGGTTGGCTTGGGCGTCGCATCTGATGTGCCTGAAATACCTGAAATTCTTAAAAAATATTCATCTTGGAACAAAACTGTAAGAATTATAACTTGGATTCTAAGATTTGCTTATAATTGTAAAAATAAGAATAATAAAAAATATAACAATTTATCTGTGTTAGAACTAAAAAACTCAGAAAACAAAATATTCAAAATAATTCAAAGTTCATACTTTTCACAAGAAATAAATTGTATTAAAAATAACTTACCTATAAAATCTCATTTAAAATCATTATCTCCATTTATTGACAGCAATAATGTTTTAAGGGTATCCGGTCGATTGCAAAATGCGTCAATTCCGTACTCACAAAAATACCCAATTATATTGCCAAAAAAATGTCCCATCACGGATATAATTATTTTAAATGAGCATTTGAATCTATTACACGCTGGCTTAAAATTAACAATGTCTAGTTTATCACTCAAGTATTGGATTATAAATTGTAATCGCGAGGTTAAAAAAATAATAAGCAAATGTGTTAAATGTTATCGTTTCAAAGCAGAGACAGCTTCGCAAATGATGGGATCCTTACCTTCTGGAAGGGTAACTGAGGCAAAAACATTTAGCATTGTTGGTGTTGACTACTGTGGTCCGTTCCAGATAAAACAATCTAGTCTTCGAAGGAGTGTGATATCCAAAGGCTATGTTGCTGTGTTTGTGTGTTTTGTCACTAAAAGTGTCCACTTAGAGCTAGTCTCGGATATGACGTCACAATGTTTTCTTGCGGCTCTGAAACGATTCATTTCAAGGCGTGGCCAGCCAAGTATAATTCACTGCGACAACGCAAAAACCTTCAAAGGCGCAGATAATATTCTGCAAGATCTTTATAAATTACATAACTCTAAGCAGCATCAGTCGGCTGTAATTGATTTTGCATCTTCCCGAGGTATTCAGTTTGATTACATACCTAGCTATTCCCCCACCTTTGGCGGCCTCTGGGAAGCGGCAGTAAAAAGCGCGAAATTTCACTTCAAAAGGATAATAGGTCCTAATTTATTCACTTATGAAGAATTCAATACAATAATTATTAGTGTAGAGGGCATATTAAACTCTAGGCCACTAACCCACCTTTCTAGAGACCCCTCGGATTTTACATGCCTTACTCCGGGCCATTTTTTGATTGGGCGGCCAATTACTGCCATTCCAGAGCCTGACTGTACTTCAGTGGCTACAAACAGACTTCGATTTTGGCGGCGATGCACACAGATACAGCAAAGTTTTTGGAATGTTTGGCACAAGCAATATTTGTCACAATTAAACAGCCGTCCAAAGTGGCACAGGAGTCAGCCTAACTTAGAAGAAGGTAGTCTTGTTTTATTAAAAAATGAGCATACTGCTCCACTTACCTGGCCTTTGGCTAGAGTCGTCAAGCTCTACAAAGGGCCTGATCAGAGGGTACGGGTTGCTGATGTTAAAACTCCAACTGGCATTTATCGTAGAGCCATTAATAAGCTATGTGTACTACCTATAGATATTTAACTTAAGTTAAAAAATAAAAATTATTATTCTGTCTTTAATAAAAAACATTAATTTGTTATAATTATGTATGTTTGAAATGTATACTTACTTTCCTAGATACTTAACTGTCTTTTAAAATTAGAAAATTGTTTACTTTTAGTAGCATTCGAAAAAAAAATTAAAAAATTTTGAAGTATAAGCGTTTGCATTTATTAAATATAAAATTATAAAATAGGGTTCCAAAAAGATTTACTTGTATAAACTTATTTTATAAAAATACTTATCATATAATTTACTAAAGGAATAGGTTATGCAGGGTCATAATTGAAAAATAAATGTTTAATTTTAAATAAGTTTATTGAATGATCTCAAATGTTGTAGTCAAGTTTAACTTTATAATTTTATTACAAGTTCTTAAAAAAAAATGTAACTTAGAGTTTTAGACTATAACCTTGCTTGTCATTTTGTTAATTAATATCTGCTTAACACCCGCCCCGGGAATATGTTTGAAAACATGAAATGGCAACATTGTAATAATATTTAGTTCATTCTGTAAAATGCATTCACTCTCTCTTCCATTTTTGCTTTTCTCACAAACGAACGTAGCTCTGCATAAATATTTAAAATAAACCTGTTTATTGCCTTACAAACTGTGTTTTTAATGTACGGTAACGTACACTACCAGAGTGGTATTATAGCGGGTACGGACTTGACTTCATGAATATAATTTAAAGGATACTGCGTAGCCAATACACAAGCAAAATAATAATATTACTGACTACGCAATGTACTTCGAATTTACTTGTTAATTGTTGGTTTATAAAGCGAAGCACAGTTTGTTCGCTTCGCAGAAGTTACTTACGAAACTCAAACAAGAAATGTTAAAAGAAACAAGAAAATTACTGCTAAGATGCCCACTCTGCTCAAAATGAAGATCGACGGAGTTTGTTAGCAACAAAATGATGAAGTCGTACAAGTTTTCATAGAAATCTATACATAGATAGTGAAGATAGTAATAATATTTATTCAAGTACAAATCAAACATTAGGCGTTCATTATAGTGTAAACAAATTGTACAATGATCTGGAAAAATTCTGTCAGAGCATCAGTCAGCTACTATACTAGGAATTAACCTGTATTATAGGAGCCGTAGATGCTCTTCCGCTAGCATTATTTCACAATTATTCTAATAGCTGATGGTAGTGAACAGCAAGTGAAACATAAATTTGTCCTTAAGTAATTCAAACCTATCCTAAATAAACTCGAAATTATATTTGTGATGTTGATGGAAAATTGATACACTACTGTTAACACAATATCTAGACGCTACAATGTAGTTTGAAGACATTTTACTTTGATATCTAGAGAGTAAATGCTTGTGGGTGCCAACCTTTATCTATCAAGGAAATTGGACAAAATTCATCAAAGGGCCTTTTCATACTAGCGGTGTGCGCGCGGCTGCGGGGCGGAGTGGGCGCGCAGTGAATGCGTCGCGAACACGCCGCGGCTGCACAGCGGGGACGTCGCGGACGCGTAGCGGATACACTCGGTAACAAAATGGATTCCGAGGAGGAAACACTGCTGTTGCGGCCTCCTCGCACAGCTTCGTGCTGGCCATTGAGATGACAGACAGACAAGACATTTAGAAAAACGAAACGACGACCTGACGAGACAATTGAGTGTGGACTAGAACTTCAAGACAAAAGGTTGTGTGAAAAATAAAGACATTGTACAGATTATTCGCTGGCCTTTTCCTGAATCGACTCTTCAGGTGGTCCTTCAAGGTCATTTACCAAACCTATGGTGAGAACGAGAGCGCAATTGAAAGCGAAGATGACCAGTGTGCCGACTGCTGCTGGAGACCAGGGACACGACCGACAGTCCGCCCATAGCAGCCGCGCGCCATCGCCTACAGCTTCCGTTCGCTCCATGACGAGCACGTCGACAGTCGTCAGAAAGCAAAGACTCGTCCAGCTGCAGCTAGAAGCGGCTGAAGAAAGGGCACGCATAGAAGAGCAAGCAGCGGCAGAAAGGGCACGCATAGAAGAACAAGCAGCAGCAGACCGTGCCAATGTAAAACTGCGCCTGCTCGAAGAGCGACTGTCGATTCAGTCGCAGGCAATCGACGACGACGAAGTTGCGTCCCGTGCATCCCGTTCCCGTGCAGGATCGTGCATCTCTCTGCATGTGCCTACGACTACCACTAGAAAAAATTATGAGACCGATGATGCCCGACATGCCAGGTTTGCTACATCATCACCACTTCACCCTGTTGCGCTGCCTTCGCAAGACACTCGTGGGCCAACTGACATGGCAAAGTTTTTAGCAAGGCAAACAAGTATCAAAGAGCTGCCTATTTTCTCCGGCGATCCCGAGGACTGGCCTCTTTTCTATAGCCAGTTTAAATCGACTACACGGCTCTGCGGCTATAGCGATGATGAAAACATCGCGCGACTGTCGCGATGCTTGAAGGGACGCGCTCGGGAGGCAGTTTCAAGCTTACTGGTAAGCGTAGCGAACCTGGAAATCATTATCAAAACTTTGAAACTCAGATTTGGACAATCCGCATATATAATAGAAGTCATGCTGAATAAAATCAAACATATGCGTGACATACGCCACGATGACGTCCATGGTTTGATTGAATATGCGACGGCAATTCAAAATGTCGTTGCCGTGATGAAAATGACAGAAGAGGTTGGACACCTGACAAATCCAATTTTGTTTCGAGAAATTATTTATAAATTGCCGTCCTTTTTAAAGTACCAGTGGGGCATGCATGTCGGGGAAAAGAGTGTTTCCTTGAGCGACTTGTCGGATTGGCTCATGATCGTTGCTCACGCGGCAGTAAACATCGCCCCGATGACCTTCAAGCCTGCAAGTACAATTTGGAAGCCGCAGACAAAGCCCGATACTAAACCCTGGAGACCGGTAATGACTACAGATGTTGTAAATACGTCACGACCCTGTTCTCTCTGTGACGGAGAACATTACATCAAGGACTGTGACAACTTCAAGCAGATGAGTATTGACGATCGCTGGCATTTCGTGACGGATAAGAAACTCTGTTTTTCATGCCTATCCGAACGCCATCAACTAAAAGCATGTAAGAGAAAGACGAAATGCTCTGTTCCAGACTGCGCGCGAGCTCATCACACTCTGCTTCATGCCACTCCGCGATCCGAAACGAGGGAGAAGGAGGCATCTGTCAATCATGCCGATAACGACACGGCGACGGCGGTGAATAACTGTAACGACAACGACAGGAGTTCACACGTACTGCTGAAAGTTCTTCCAGTGGTGATATCGGGAACGAAAGGTGACGTCACAACTTTTGCGCTCCTGGATGAGGGAGCCGCTGTCACACTTGTCGACTCTTCGCTGCTCGAGAGCGCCGGTATCTCCGGACCGACGGGTAGACTGCGGATCCGCGGCGTCTCTGGGATGTCGTCTACTGAAGTTAATTCGAAGACCGTATCGTTTGATGTCAAGGGACTCAATGAGAAGAATGTTTGTCAAATCAAGAACGCTCGCTCTGTAGACAATTTGAATCTTTGTGTTAATAGTATTTCGTATAACGACATTGTTAACAAATTTCCTTATGTGACGGACTACATTTCTGACTATGACATACGACCTAATAAAGTTGACTTATTGATTGGACAAGACAATATTGACTTGATTATTACACGACAGTTTATACAAGAACAGAAGAACGGACCGATTGTTTCCAAGACCAGTTTGGGATACGTAATTCATGGGAATGTGGGACTTGGTAGTATACCGAATGACATGACAGTTCTACATCTCTGCCAATGTGATGAATTGCACGACTTAGTTAAGAGTTCTTTTTCGACAGAATCGTTTGGCGTTAGGTATGCTGGTGACTCTCCTCGTTCTCGTGAGGATCAGCTAGCGCTGAAGGTACTGGAACGAACCACGAGGCTGTTGCCTGAAGGTCGATGGGAGACTGGCTTGCTTTGGAAGTCTGATGACATTCAGCTTCCAGACAGCTTCCCTCAGGCAAGGAGCCGTTTGACGGGAATTCAGCGTAAAATGAGTAAGTACCCTGATTTTGCAGACAAATATGATGAGAAGGTCCAGGAGAACCTCGGAAAAGGATACATTTTGAAGTTGACGCCTGAAGAAGCAGCTGTGAAGACAGGAAAAACATGGTACTTGCCTCATTTCGCCGTTGTGAATCCTAACAAACCCAAGTTGCGGATTGTGCTTGATTGCGCAGCTAAGTCTGAAGGAAAATCTTTGAATGACTTTCTTCTAAGTGGACCGGACTTCCTTACATCTTTGCCTGCCGTTCTGTTAGGTTTTCGCATTGGTAAGCTGGCGGTGATGGCTGACATCCAAGAGATGTTTAATCGTGTACTCATCAGACCAGAGGACCGACAAGCCCAGCGAATTCTTTGGAAGGACGACGTTTATGTTATGAACGTCATGACTTTTGGTGCTGTCTGTTCGCCCGCTTCCGCCCAGTACGTAAAAAATTTAAACGCTAAAGCGTATGAGAGCTCTAATCCAGAGGCATATCGGGCGATCATGGAGCATCATTATGTCGATGACTATATCCACTCCTTTGATGACGAGGACGACATGATACGAGTTGTGGAAGACGTGGTACACATTCATGCTTCAGGTGGGTTCAACTTACGTAACTTCGTGTCTAATTCTGAACGTCTTCTCAAGCACTTACCTCAAGACAAGCTCGCCCCAAATAGCTTGAATATCATCTCTGATGCTAAAGATAGTCAGGTTGAACGTGTGCTAGGGGTGCGCTGGGACCAGACGACAGACGATTTTCTTTTTCTGCTGCGGTTTCCGAAGGTAAGTGACGATATAAAGAATGGAGTGAAGAGACCTACCAAGCGAGAGGTGTTAAGACTGACGATGTCTGTTTTTGATCCAATGGGTTTTCTGTTGTACGTGACAGTGAAAGGACGGATTCTACTACAGACTGTGTGGAAGTCCAAAATAGGGTGGGATGACGAAATTGAGTCCAGCCATTATGTGTCATGGCTGTCTTGGCTCACCGAACTTCAGAAGATAGCAGACTTCAGACTCCCACGCCGGCTGTTTTCTGACACATGTGACAAGCTAATCTGCCCGGAGCTTCACGTTTTCTGCGACGCTAGTGTAGTGTGTGACTCAACCACATACATATAGATATAAGTTAGCATCTAAGTATTAGCAAGTAGTCAATATACGTTCGTCTGACGCACAACACGTCTTTACTTCCGACACGCTCCCGGGTCCCCATATCGCATGGCGACCCTGCCAGTGCTGCCTAATATGGGCAGTGCTGAGCATCGCGAGTAAAATAAATACGTGTTCGTGGTAAAAATGTGTGTCGTTTCGTTGGAACTTTAATCTAACAAAAATGTGTCTACGCGAAATCGCGACGACACATCGTGAAAATAACGGGAAAACAAAAACTGAAAAAAAAAATGTGGACAGTTGAGTTGTGGATAGTTTTAATAACATTACGGTGAGCTATTTGTCAACGTGTCGTCACGAGGCGTTGTGGGAAAATGTTTTAAAAAAAAATGTGGACTAGTTTTTAATTAATAACATTAAGGTGAGCTGGTGACTTTTGCAAAGTTGTGTTTTTGTGTCTCTACAAAATGAAAGAAGAAAATGAAGAAATATGCAGTGAGAAGAACTAACAGAGAAATTCAAGAAACTTAAAGAAGATGTGGAAAGAGGAACCTGAAAGAAGAAAATGGTAATATATTGAATAAAAAGAAAGCCATAAAAAAGAAGAATAAGAAGAAGATGAAGTCAGATGCATAGAGAAATGTTGCTGGGCGCAGGGAGATGTTGGATTCAAATGATGATGATGATTGCTGGGCGCTGGGAGTTGTAGGAGTCGGATGAGATGATGATATATGCAGGGCGCTGGGAGATGTTGGAGTCAGAAGTGGACGCGGCCAGGCTGATGTACTGCGGTACCGACTATTTCTTTTAGCTAGGCCAATGAAGAAGATTGATAGATAGAAGTAGGTGCGTTATGAAGAAAAACAGCATTTCGAAAAACGACAAGACAGAAGACAACGACCAACCAGCGGCTCACCATACCACACATAATAAATTAAAAACGTAAGTTAAGATTTAGTATAAACAGCCACGGATCATGTAATATACAAAATTAATTTTGTTTGCAAGATTTTTTTTAACCATTGAAAACGTAATAATTAACGATAAAAATTGAAAGTAAATATCATATAACTTTATTTACATTATCCGTGAGCTCCTTACTGTTGGCAATATTACAATAAATTAAAAAATAAAAAAGATAAATTATAAATTACAAAGATATTTTAACAACTTAAAATTTGATGAAACAGAATAAAACAATAAATTATTTTCTTTTCACTTCGTAGATAAATATAAGGTATAGTTTAACATAGATTATGTACCAACTTCAGAGAAAAAAAATGTTTCCGTATTTTAATAAATTACTTTGCAGCTTTAGCAATGAAAATCAAAATAACTATGTTTTGTGTTGTAATCGTAAAAAAAAAACATAAATTAGAAAAATATTAAGACTTAAATTAAAATACCACATGTCTATAATTTCTTTTTTTAAACGATTAAAAAAAAACTAACAATTTTCTTGTGTTTCGGTAACGTGCTCTACGAAACACGCACGATAATGATGAGAGAAGTCTAAATTCAAATTTAATATTTAATCATGACCCAATTTCATTTTAGCTGACAATATTTCATGTAATCAAACTATTCATAAAAATCTGTTTGCACTCTGATCATCCTTTTAGGATAGTGAGCGTGATGAATTCATTTTCTGAGAAGGAATGCATGATGCCTACAAAAATGGCATTGGCGAGGTGATGACGACGTCGAGGATCATGTTGCATTTATTGTACGAATGCAGTGACCAGCACTACACAATAAAATGCAATATTTTGTCAAACATGCTAAATTGTCTTTATAAAGGGTCTTATTCTAACATTGGTATTAAAAATTGTTTGTTTTTGTTTCCTTTCAAAGACGATAACTGATTTACATTATAACAAAAGATAATAGAAGGAACAAGTTTGAAAATTGCATTAAGAATAATATTTAATGCAAAAGGGTATAATTAGAAAAAATAAAGTTTAATGATTTAGTTATTTTGTTGCAACCGTATCAACTCAATTATATTTCATACATAACGGTTAAGATACCAAAATGTAACATTTACAATAATATTATAAGTGCATGTTTTTCCAGAATGAAATTGAATATTATGCTACTGTATCACTTTCTGATGACACGATGGAAAAAAGTAGGACTGCAGCGTGTGTAGCGTGCATCGAACCAGTGTCACACGAGAATTTGTATGTTTGGATTTAGCTGATCATCAAATTTGCTACTTGTGTACAGATATGTAATGAAAACTTTAATAATTGCAATATTTTTGTAAGGAATTTTATAGTAAATAATTATAATAACACAAATCATTACTGTTTTAATTTACTTGAATGATTTAAAAATAATATAAAAAACAAATAGGAAATAACACTTTAGTTGTATTTTAGAAAACAGGAATTCATAAGAAATAGGGACACTATATTTTATTGCAATCTTAATGATGAAATTGAAAGTAAATGTAAATCAAATTTCGAATAACAATATTGTGATAAATTTCTATGAAAACGATATTGGTAACTGACAATTAATTTGAATGAAAACTGAACAAAAATAGTTACTCTGTTTATTATGAATGTTAGCACTCTTTTTTATTTTTTGTATTGGTTATAATAATAGAAATGAAATATTTCATAGCACCGATTTCAATATTTTTATGAGTATTCATGATAATAAGTTGGTAGCAAGTAAAGTAAAAAGTTTATATTAGGAAAATTTTATTAATAAATAATAAGTAGGTTTAATGCGGTAGCGAACGTGATATTATTTAAGATTTAAGTAACGGATTGACTTAAAATAAAATGAAATACGAATATAATGTTTTAAAGTAACATTAATTATAGGATATGAGAATAAGATAAATAAAAGGAAATGAGTAAATAATTTGGTAAACATTATTTACAGTATAGAATTACTGGTACATGGATGTATAGATAAAGGTAAGAACTTAGTAGGTAAATGTATGTAGAAAATTATGTTTGGTTAGGAATATAAGTATTAAAAATCTTTTTGTATCCAAGAAAGGTACTTAATATTCTTGGTATTGAGATTAGTATTGTTTGCGTTTGGATTTGAGTATGTGAAGATAGATTACAAGGTTGTTGGAATTTGAGAATGTTTATTTATGTATAGTTTGGATTGTAAATGTTAAGTTTAAAGATGTTGGGAATAATTTGATAAATATAGTATTGACAAGAGTAGGACTGATCACCCAAAATCTTTTCAAGGCAATGTCTATCAGAATATTAATTGTAAGTGTTATAATGATGGTTTGGAAATGTAATGTGTATGAAATTGTTGTTGTTAACCAAAGACGAAGATAATGAAAATACTCAAAAGTGAGTAGGAAAGAGATGAGTAGCTATAATAGCTCTTAGAGAGGTAGTAAATGAGTACCCGAAAAGTAGATACAAAATAGAGGTCTAAATTAAATCCTTCAGTCTAGTCATAGGGCGGACGAGCTTCCGGTGTGAATGCTGTTGGAGACTGTGTCTTAAAAAATATTACTCTATTCTAAATAAATGGTACATTGGGTGTCAGATCCTTCAATCGATCATGGTGTCAACGAGATTTGCTCAGTGAGATTAGTTGGAGTCCTGTGATGACTTAAAGCATGACCTCAAAAATAAGTACAAAATGTAAGGGCGTGGTCACGACCCATAAAAGGCACAAAGATGCCAATATGTATTAATAAAGAGTCGACTCACTCATGTTATAAAGTACCATAAATAATAATAAAATTTATAAAAGGGACCGGTACCCAATAAATAAATAAAATATAAATAAATTAAATATAAAATGTATTAAGCATGCTATGTAAAATGGACCTAGGTAGGATTAATGAAATAATGACGTCATGACATGTAATTACGAAATGTAAGCTTGTAGTAAAGTAATTATTGATATTTAATATTCCAAGACCAAGGACGCTTGGCTAGGACTTGACGATGCGCATCTGATCTGATCTGATCTGATTTGATCTATAGAGAGAAATGTTTTTGAATAGGTACTATGTATAGTAAACTGAATGTGACTATTATATCTAGCAAAAAAAAAAAAAAAACTTGGAATTGACAAATATAGGTAGTAGAAGGTATAGGTATAAGGTCGTAAATATCAAATAAAATACGCATAAACTAAAAGATAAATAAGTACAGTAAAAATGCTACAAACTTTGCTATTAAAATATAATTATTATGCGTATGTTATTTGTTAAATTGATGTATTGTAGACATTAATGTTATATATTAAATAGATAGAAAGAAGTGTATTAAAGTGAAAAGAAAATAATATGAAAAATTGCCAACAGTACATACTAATAAGATAATAAAAAACATAATATAGTGCAGTATGTATAGTAGATATATATATTCATTTTGAAAGATTATAAACAACAAACATTGATAAATATTTTTAACATTATGACAGGTTAAGAATAAAAAAAACATTCACTAATGTGAAAGCGATGATGATTTATCATACCAATGAACTATTATTGGCTCAATTTTTTAGAACGAAATATTTTGATGACTGTATTTTAACAAACTGAAAAAAAAACTAAAATACAGAGTATTACTAAAATTATTAAAAGAAACATTTTATTTTAAAGAAAAAAAATTAAAATTTGAAAGACACTTGTAATTAAAATAATAAACATTTAACAAAAGTAATTTGAATATGAAATAGAAAAATATGAAGTTATTTACGTAATTTTGAATAATTGAATAACATTTTCTACAATTGAAACAACAGATGTTAGAAAATAAACAAGATTTTGTCTTCAAATAAATCTATAATAAAATAAGTGAATAATATTGTTGTCCCTTGTTGTGTAAAAACACATTAATTTCTTTTTGTAAAAAAAAAAAAACGAATGTCAATGAAATATAAGTCATGTAAGAGTAAGAATTTGTTATGAAGACAGAAAATAGTTTGTTGTGTTGTTAAATATTAAAAATATAACAATATATTGTTTCATGTCAGTGAAAATTAAAATTCAGTAGAAGTATTGAATTGAAGTTTAATAGATTATAAATAAATATGTATGAGGGATTGTTCATTCTTATGAAATAAATAAAAGGATAAATTTTGGAAACTAATATTTTGATATTAGTAGGTATATTGACATAAAAATAAATAGTAAACTGACATGTAAATAGGTATAATACTTTCGAAATTGAAATAATAATAATAGAGATAAATGTAAAAAAGAAATAAATATTTAATAGTATTTCTTTCTTTTTCAAAAAAACGGGGGAGGTGTAGTGTGTGACTCAACCACATACATATAGATATAAGTTAGCATCTAAGTATTAGCAAGTAGTCAATATACGTTCGTCTGACGCACAACACGTCTTTACTTCCGACACGCTCCCGGGTCCCCATATCGCACTAGCAGCAAAGCTTTTGCAAGCGTAGTTTATTTACGCACAAAGACGACGACGGATGGTGAGTGGCACGTAGCCTTTGTCACGGCACGTGCTCGTGTTGCGCCTCTCAAGGTGATGAGTATCCCTCGCCTGGAGCTTCAAGCTGCGCTGATGGGTGCTAGACTCGCCCATACTCTAAGGAAACATTTAGACGTGAGTAGAACGATTTTATGGTCCGACTCGAAAACCGTCATAAGCTGGATTTCATCCGAAAGCGGCCGTTTCAAACCCTTCGTAGCTCACCGCGTCAGCGAAATTTCCGAGCTTACCGACGTTTCTTGCTGGAGGTGGGTACCATCAGGTTTGAATGCGGCAGACGACGCCACAAGAGAGACGAAATTTGAGGACAATGGTAGGTGGCTACATGGACCACAGTTCCTTCGGAAGTCAGAGCAGTCGTGGCCATCTGAAGACACCGACATTGTTTTCAATTCTGATGATCCAGAGGTGAAGATCGCCTGCGTATTGAACATGGAAACTAACACGCTACCTGATGACCGGCATTTTTCTAAGTACTGGAGACTTGTCAGGAGTACTGCGTGGTTTCTACGTGCTGTGCACAATTTTATTCATAGACAAGACAAACGGCAAGGTGAGTTGACCACAACTGAAATAAGATCTGCCGAACTAGCTTGGGTCCGACAGAGCCAAGTTCGAATGTTTTCGGCGGATATCCGGGCTGTGAAAAGGACAGGGTGTGTATGTAAGGACAGCCCTCTACGACAGCTGACCCCCTTTTTAGATGGAGATGGCATTCTCCGTGTGGGGGGGAGAATCAGCGGTGCTGACGTTGTCTACGACTCTCGGCACCCTTACGTACTGCACCCAAAAGACTGGTTCACGCGTCTTCTCATTCGTCGGTACCACGAAGAAGCAGCTCACACAGGCCGAGAGACAGTTCTGAATACACTTAGGCAGTGTTTTTGGGTCCTAAACGGAAGGAACGCTGTCAAGTCTGCGTGGAACGACTGTCAAGGTTGTAAGGTGAGACGAGCAAGACCCGAACCTCCACTAATGGGGCAGCTGCCGGACGTGAGAATGACTGGAGGTGGGCGGCCTTTCCGATTCACAGGCCTTGACTATTTTGGACCTCTGACGGTCAAAGTAGGTCGCCACCGTGAGAAAAGGTACGGTGCTCTTTTTACGTGCTTGACAGTCAGGGCTATACATGTCGAAGTGACACATGACCTAACAACCAGCAGCGCGATAATGGCTGTTCGGCGTTTTATAGCACGGCGTGGTTGTCCGGAGCAAATCTGGAGCGACAATGCCACGACCTTCAGAGGAGCTGACCGTGAGCTGAAGCAGTCGGTGGCGACCCTAGATAAGGACGAATGCATGCGTTTCGCGAGTGTCAGAGGGATCGATTGGCACTTTATCCCTCCTAATGCCCCTCACATGGGAGGCTGCTGGGAACGCTTGGTGCGCTCTGTAAAGACGGCCCTTCGTGTGACTTTGAAGGAGAGGGCTCCGAGCGACCAAGTGCTCTCGACTTTGCTCGCTGAGACGGAGGTTTTTGTAAATAGTCGACCTTTAACATACGTACCATTAGACAGTGCTGACGACCTACCTCTGACTCCTAATGACTTCCTTATGATAACGACCCTACCTAAAGACAGCCCTATCGGTCATTTCAACGACAGTGACTTGCTACGCCAGAGCTGGCGTCACTCCCAGCGGTTGGCTGACCTAACCTGGAAGCGCTGGTTGAAGGAGTACCTGCCGTCCTTGACCAGACGAGGCAAATGGTATCGACCGGACGTACGCCCTATAGCGAAGGACGACGTTGTTATTTTAGCGGATGACCAGATGCCTCGAAACCAGTGGCCCAAAGGACGGGTGACGGCGGTATACCCTGGGAGTGACGGCAGGATACGGGTAGCCGAGGTGCAGACCCAGACCGGACTGTACAGACGGCCAGTGACGAGGCTGTGCAGGCTGGACGTCCGCGCCTTGCCTTGAGTATTGGTTTCCAATACTGGAGGTGGGGATGTTGCGGCCTCCTCGCACAGCTTCGTGCTGGCCATTGAGATGACAGACAGACAAGACATTTAGAAAAACGAAACGACGACCTGACGAGACAATTGAGTGTGGACTAGAACTTCAAGACAAAAGGTTGTGTGAAAAATAAAGACATTGTACAGATTATTCGCTAGCCTTTTCCTGAATCGACTCTTCAACTGCTATTGGAAGTAACAACTTCGAAGACGAAAACATTGACTAGTTTGGGAGGATCCATTATCAATTAATCGAATGGAAAAGAGCGACTACTTTGTGTGGTTTTGCAAACGAATAAAAAATTATCCAAAAAAAGTTCGTACCTATTCGCGAATGTCAAGACCTACATTTTATGAGTTGTTGCATCTGATACAAACTGCCTTAAGACATGAAGACACACATTTGAGAGTAACAGTGTCACCTGAAGAAAGGCTCGTAATTACGGGCTGGCGTTTGTACGAGACAGTACAAAATGGCAGTCACCATTGCGCGTCCGCAACGAAATTGCTGCGCATGCGCGGCGTGTTCGCTGCGCGCCCGCTCCGCTCCGCAGCCGCTCGCAAACCGTTAGGGTAATAAGGCCCTAAGGGTTATTTTTCAGCTTCCGCCGCCAAGCGATAGAGCGTACCGTTCTTATTCGTCTGTAATGTTTTTTTTTTTATTTATTTATTTATGATACAAAAAATACATACAATTTAGATAAAAGCATCATTAAACCATTGTAGGTTTGTCTTGATGCCAGATTCGCTTGACGTTGTCAAACTATACAATAACGTTAATTAGTAATGTGATAAAATATACATTTCAAATTAAGATCGCGCACTATTCCCCTTGTCGCAGAAAGAAAAAGACACTATAGCTAAGACACTATAGTACGGTTTCGTTTGGATAAAAAGAGACGTCGCACTGATTTGCACTCCGTAGTCGCAGGCGCAAACTTGAGTGCACGTAAAAAACCGGTTACGCGGCTCACATACAGGTGGCTCACTGTTTGGCAGATTGTAGGTTATTAAATAGCTCTCGAGAAATTATAGTGGAAATGTTTTTTGTCGTAATGTTTTAATATCTTTTGGAATTTGGTTAATTAAGTCAGGTAGAATATATTGTGAAGTTCTTTTACCGTAATAATTTGTAAATTTTGGTTTATCTAAGATTTGATTTGTAATTTGCCTAGTCGTTTTGCTATGTGATCGTAGATGTAGAATTTCCTTACGAAAAAATTGTTCCTTTAAAATATTTAATTTAAATTTTTCGAAAATAGGAAGGACTTTGCAATATAAGAAGAAATCATTATCGCATTTAATTTTATTTTTAATATTAGTAGGTAGTATTAGTTTCAATAATCTTACTTGTAATTTATATATCTGATTTAAGTAAGTAGTAAAGGTCCGGCCATAACTGCTCAGACCGTATGCTATTATACTATCAGCCAGGGTTTTATATAAAGTTAATCTGATATAGAATGGGAGCTTATTTTTGATTATGTAAAATTTTGCCATAATTGCCCGCAACTTGTCACATACGCAGTCGATGTGCCTTCCCCAATTGAAGTTGGAGTCAATCCAAACACCTAAATACTTTATTTCCGGTACTTGTTGCAGGTTGGGGCAAGAACACCTGTTACTAATAATGCTTTTAGAATAAAGACATAAGTGATCATGTGCAACTATCGCAACATCGTTTACGCTTCTGTTTTGATTAGAATGTACATGTACAATTTTAGTCTTTCCTGCATTCAAAACGAGACCAGTCACCAGCATCATGTGACCATTGACACAACACATTAAAATCTTCTTGTAAGTTTTTAGTAGCTACATTTAGATCACTGTGTGTAGATAACAAGCAAGTATCATCAGCATATTGATACATTTTACAGTGTTTGATACAATTGTTCGATTGATTGCTTGGCTCAAATACTGGTAAGGACATTGCCGTAAAAAGAAAAAAATACTTTATGAAAACTGCCCACGTTTCATTAAATAAATAAAAATCAATAAATAAATAAGCGTTTTTTTATCAACAATAATACGTCAAGTATAGTAATGCTACGTAACACATTTTCTTATTCAGGCCGTAAAGTATGACAAAAATCGTTGGTCGCAGCATTTTTTTTTTATTTATAGAAATAGTCGATGTATGAACTATGTTAAAAGCCATTGATGGCTCAATAGTTCTGAAACAAGGCTTAGTGGGGTCGGTTATTGATCATACAACCCACACATCATGATAACCCTTTGGCCGCCTACGTAACCGCAGTTTCGTAACCGGTTTCCGATGAGTTAACGTAACAAATATAATAAAATTAACAAATTTTCTCTAATGCATGAATGTTCAATCAGATTATCACCGCGGTAAAAGTCTTTCCTTAGGTATCTTTATATTTTATCAAAATAACCGCCAAATTGACTCGAAAAGAAGAAGATCAAAACTGACTCAGTATACTAGCCTATTAGCCAAAGACAACGAATAAAAGAATAGTTTTACCAAAGTAAAATATTGTGTTTACGGGTATCCGTGCAATAGTGTCTAATCTAAAGGTAGGTTCACTCTCTACGACATGCCCCAAATAACACGGATAGTTCTATAAAGATAAATATAAAAGTGTCTTTATTCGAACTCGAAGTAAGATTTAACAAAATCATCGGATATTGGACCAACGTAGTTAGAAGACATGTTGAAACCCTACCGACACAGCTGCAGCTTAACTAAATGCAAAGTTTGTGGAAGCGATCTAACTAGGTTAGTGTCAGTGTTTGACCAGCTTAATGTATCGTCCCCTTTGAACGTGTACAAGAGAAACATGTTGCAAATCCTGCAATGTCTCTGTATTGTGCTTCAGCTTAGTTTAAGCGTTTGACTCTTATAACGGAGATGCCCGAGAATAAAAACCAACGTTGGACAAAAATCTCAAAAACAATGCAATCGTAGATTGTACAGCACTTTTTCCACTAAAGTGACGTCTAGTTATTAAAATCAAACAGTTAGCGCGCTGAAACTAAAAACTTGTTATGTATGGGCCGTGGGAAGGCGCCGCGTGCGCATTGTTGTAATCCGATTTGGTGACGTCACATTGCCCAGCTGTTGAGCAAAGCGAAGATCACGCGTTTACAATGGAGAAACTTAAGAAACTTAAGAATCTAGAGAATTTGAAGAAATTAGAGAAAATGAGTGAGTGTGTGTGACTGAAGAAAATTGGAGATTCTGAAGAATTAATAAAAATGAAAAAAAAAACAAGAATTTGAAGTAGAATTTGATTTCTCGAAACTAAAAGAAACTGGTTTGTTCAATTTGTTTAGTTTGAAAAGGTTTTTCAGTTACGTTGTTCAAAAAGACATAATTTATCCGTTTATAACTTAAAAAAAAATAACGTTTAAATTACCACTCGAATCTTCGACCGCTTGTTATTAACCAATTAAATCGTGGATAAATAAATTAAATCGAAAATTTTCAGCTTTGATCAAATTTTATCAGACAAAAACTTGTTTGAAACTTTTCTTTGAAATGCAACCCTTCGTTGAACAAAATTAAGTTTTAAGACATTCTTTGATTACTCTTAATTATAACAAAAAATAAAACGGATTATTTACGGGTAGGTCAGAAAATATTTTCACAAATATAGTAAAATAAGCATTTGTGGGGCAGGCGCATTTTCGCCGTCATTCTTTTTTTTTGTTAATTTTTACTCTCTCTCTCTCTCTTCATTTTTACTTACAAAATAAAAATGAATGCAGCTCCTTGTTGTCTTAACAAACTTCAAAGAAATGCGTCCCCTTTCGCTTTACGAACATACTTCGAAAAATAACTTTCAAAAGCTAGAAAAGTAAGTATTTCTAACTATTCCGTGCATTTCTCTTTGACGTGTTGACGCAGTGCATTGCCATGCAATAAACTCCAGGCGCTCTATAGGGAACGACGCTATCACCCGCTTTCGTTGAACTAGTGCTGGGAATGATATTCGGCTTAATTTAAAAAAGAAGAAAAAAATATAATATATTTTAACTTTTCTAAGTAATATCATAATGGGGCAAAGGGCGTCCATTAGTGGTCTTCCACAGCGTTCGGTCTTGAGCTTCACGCTTGTACCTCCTACTCTACATTTCGCTTTCGCTAGGACGATACGCCACCAGGGCTAAAGATTAAAGATAAAAATGTCTTTATTCGAAGTAAGATTTAACAAAATCATTTTTCGACATCAAAGCTAGGAGGACAAAAGAAGTTCGTCCCTGGTTGGCACCACTACAAGTGTACGCCTTCTGTGGAGAAGAACGGCCAGAAGAAACTCCACGGCACTCGTATCTTTTGTACTTTTCTTTTTTTTAAATAAAATATTGTTTACTTACGATAGTCAATACTCATATTTTTATTGTTTCCTGTGCCGTGCTAAGGCCGTGCTGGACCATCCGAACTTGTCATTTAAATAATCATCTAACTTATAGTAAGCTTTATTACAAAGTGTCTGTTTCACACAATTCTTAAACCTTATTTCTGGTAAAACTAAGATCTCATCAGGTATTTTGTTATAGAAGCGCACACAGAGCCCCACAAATGAAGTGCTAACTTTAGCAAGTCTACAGTGATAATTAATTAGTTTATTCTTATTTCTAGTATTACACTGGGAAAAAAGTGCACTGGGGTAAGTCACTCTTTATAATGAGTCGACGAATTACTGTAAATTAAGTAGCAATTGTACTTATAATGAGTCCAACTCATACGCGTCATGCGTCTAGCTCATTACGTCAGTCTATCCCGTTTTCCTAAGTATTTTCTAGAGCTTTGCTGTGTACGGCTCATTAAATTTTTCTCAGTGTGCTATTTGTGGCATTTTTCTGTGAATTCAAGTTGAAAACTTATTTCCTTTGGACAGAGTGGCCGTCCAGCTCCACATTCTTACATTTTGCATTGCAGACCGAAAGAAAAGATTTTATTTTTAAAATAATTATGTAGTACGTACAGTCAACTGACGAATTACTTGACCCTTCTGCTTGAAACCGATGAAATTTTCTCAGGTGATATACTTGTACAGTTTATTAACGTCCACTATCGTATTTTACAAAATTAAATAATTACATGAGAAAACTTTACCACACTAAGGTCTTATGCTATTTGCAGATCGTTAAATACCGAAAAAAAAAATGGCAATTTTTTTTTCTTGAATTACTGTTGGAGTTCTCTGTAATTTGAAATGTTCGTCTATATTTTTGTTTGTTTGTTTTTTTTTTTTGACGGACCTAAGCACTATTACGAAAGATACTAAATCCTACACAAATATACCAAAAAGGCCGAACATTCATCGTCTTCGGCTTCAAGCCGAATCTTTCACTTTTTACTTATAAGAAATACGGGCACTGAAACGTATTTTAGAATGAAAAGTTGCATTTACTCGGAAAATATACAAGTTGAATTTTATTTACACGTACTTAGCGACTTTAAAGGAACTATTACATCTCTGTAGATAGTGAATAATTTGGACCAAAATTATACTGAAAACATTCCACACACAAATCTAAAATGTTTTAAAGTACGTCAACTTATCCGATGTCCAAGTCCATAAATGAAAAGCGCAATGGTAGTGTATTTTTTTATTATACGAGTAATTTAGTCTCCCTCTCCTACTCTTTCTTTCAATGAAATCTAAAAACACGCACACACACACGACACGAGACACACACACGACACACGACACAACCCGACGCGACCCGACACAAGACACGACACGGGTTATTATTAACACAAGATAAAATTATTGTAGGAAGTATCTCGCTAGCAAATTTCGGTGCAAACTAAGTATGCTAATTTACCGCATCTTAATTGCACGGTATTCTGAGAATTTCCTGCTAGTTTCTCCGTTGTTAGTCTCAAGTGTAATTAGTTCTAGGATTTCCAACGTCAAATCCAATATTAATTTTAATAATTAAAGCAGAAAACCTACCTTAATTATATGTTACAAAATATCGTGAAGAAAGCTGCACGCGCTGGAAAAATTCGAAGGTCAACTTTACACTACGATCGCACCACCTACAACTATAAAAAATATACAGGTAGTCAGATATATAACAAAAATGCTGGCTGGTTTTAAATTGAAAGAAAACCATTCAAGTTCACAAAGTAACAAATAAAACAATCCTTCGTTGGCACGTATCCTGCACGTTGTCGATGTTCCAACGAACATGTGCACGTGATAACGGAACACGGTAAGGGAGGTAACACGGTAACCCGTTAACAGCTCTGACATGAAGTGGATGGAACTGTACAACTGTGTAAATGTACCTCTATGAAAGTTTTAAGTATGAAATACCAACGAAAAATATTTTGGTACACATTTTGCAGGTTGACACATGTGCTTACAGAGAATGAAATTCGGATATTTTGATGCGCATTGAAATATGGATGGATTTAGAACTACCAGGGTAGCAGGAAGCTCTCATTATCCGTTGCGTACTCACCTATTCTAGTCATAGGGATCTTTTCTGCTAATTGGTGAAAACTATTTTATTATGAGTACCGAAATAAAAGTATTTCAAAAATACTTACATAATTTTTCCAGGTAACTAAAATGGCTGCCATTTTATATCAATGAGCCTATATACCAAGCCAGGAATGTTCTATTCTATTCTATTCTGCAATCCACTGGTGGACGTAGGCCTTCCCAAGGGCACGCCAAAGCGCACGATCACCGTCCACCTGGCAGTTTATATAGTTTTCCATTATTAAGAACTTAACTGAGACTACGTGTTCCATTAAATAACCATCCTATTCGAATTATTCAAACTTGAACATGTGTTTCTAACTAGCGGGGCTCCTCGAGCTAGACTGAAAAAACTGGTGTCAAATTATTTGCTTGTTCAATGTACCTAACGAATTTATTAATTAGATCCAATGTACCTCAGCCCTTTTGATAGAAATTAGGATTGATCGCCTCGTCCATCCAGCGGGGCCCTCGGCTGTTTTACGCACGAAATACATAAAAATAATACGGATCGTAACTTGTCCCAATGTACCTCTCGATTCATGTTTAAACTTTAGGAAATCTTTGATAGAACAGAAGAAATTCAGTAAGAAAGTTTTGTCTATCCAGCGGGGCCCTTTGTAGTTTTAATAAATACGTGAAAAAAATGCGCAGCATTGTTGAGTATTACCAATGTACCTCACAGTTCTCCACGTTTTATAAAAAAACTTGTTTTTTTTTATTATTATTATACATACAAAATAGCGATGATAGAAGGTAGTGTAGCGTTGTGTTACGCTTCGGTGTTCGAAACTTTTTTCGTGTTCTTCTCAGTTTTTTTTTCTATTTCAAATTTATAATTTTGAATTCGATTTTGAAAGGCTTTTGGTTGGTTTTGTTTTTTTTTCGCATTCAATTTCTTGACTCGTTTATGAGCTGTCGTGTATGTGCTGCACTTTTTTTTTAATTTTTGTGCAAATTCAATAGACGAGGCGATCAATCCTAATTTCTATCAAAATGGCTGAGGTACATTGGATCTAATTAATAAATTGGTGAGGTACATTGAACAAGCAAAGAATTGACACCAGTTTTTTCAGTCTAGCTCGAGGGGCCCCGCTAGTTAGAAACACATAACTTTATCAGCTTGGTGAAGAAACTTGTATTTGTTCAGTAAACTAATTAGTAAGTAGTCAATTATACAAAGATTATTTTATCATCATTTACAGCGCATTATTAGTACCTCCCCACCGAGGGGTTCGAGCCTGCCCTGAATTAGGGTGATCAGGCCTCAGTCGACCACGCTGGCTCAGTGTGAGGTTGGTTCTTCTGTCATCATCATCATCATCATCATTATCTCAGCAGGAAAACGTCTATTGTTGAACAAAAGCCTCTCCCAAAGGTTTCCACCGTGAACGCTACTTGCATCCACTGGCGCCCAGAGTTCTTTTAAACATTATTTTTTCAGCACCAATACCATACTATGAGTAATTACCCCTAGAGTACCTCAAGCAGCTCACGTTTATTTACACTATTATCTGTAAATTATAAAGTATATTTTAGGGTATCATTCGATCTGTCATATAAAGTTCTGGACTCCAAACTATCGAGAGACAGCTGATCAGTGTTTGTACTTCTGTCTACGCCGTAGTAGGCTACGACAAGATGAACTTTATTTTTTCTTTAACTTTGTATGTAGTGCTATAGCTAGTAATATTATAAAGATGTTAAGAAATCACCTCATATCAACGTCACAGCCAAATTTGCCAATGATCTTCAATATTTTTTACATTTGTGAATAATTTCTATACAGCTTAAGTAAATATCGTAATTTTAATATTATATACCTTTTGCCTTCGTCGTTAGGTTCATTTTCAATTGTCAATAGTTTAACTCTGAGGCCGGCAAGAGCCCACATCGAACGAACCATTCCGCATTCCACCGTCGCCACTAGCACTACTGTTTTTGTTAATTACTTACCTATAGCATTATACCTAGTATATCAAAATTTCGGTTTTTTTTTTCTCTTTATCTCCTTGTTTCGTAGCAAACAAGATTTTTTGGCGACCGTGACAGGACTCTTCCTGTAATTTTTAAAACACTGCTATAAGAAGATAAATTGCAGTCCTTTGTTCTCGTCGTGCCTGTGACGCAGTTGCGCGTGCCACGTGCAAGCGCGCTCCATTTTAGTTCCTGAGGTCTAAGGAGGCCTATAGAAGCTTCTTCACAGCTTATACTTCTCTGAAAGACTAGAAGGTGGATCCCACGACGCAGTTTTCATCCAAATAACTGCAAGTTTAACGACACCAGCAGACGAGGTGACACGGTGGCATTTCTACGGAGTCACCACAAGGAAAACAGGACTTCGGCTACATTCTTCGTGACTGGATTCACATTGCCCTAAAAAAGTGAGCCCGTTCCTTATTTTCCTACCGAGTCCATTAGTATTCCCCCTTAATTTGCGAGTACCGAGAGTTCTAGTTCTTTAAAAAAAAAAAAATCTCTGCCTAATCAATCTGTGCTTCCGTTTTTATACGCATATTTTTTATTCCCAAAAAAAGGACGCATATTTTTTCCTTTCTTTTGCTGGCCTGTAAGCGCATAAGTTCACTTTAGCACACAAATGCATTGATATTTTCATCTTTCTCTCGATTAAAATTTGCAAATATTTTTTTAAATACTTACATAATTAAATTTTAGCTAAACCGTATTCATAATATTTAGAAATCTTGCTTATTTACTTAAAGTAATTAAATGTAAGGTATTCTATTGCGGTATTTCATACATTTTATCATTCGTAAATGCTATCTATCATTCACGCTTCCCAGAGCAGCTGTTATCAGCTATCTTTTTTCTAACGCAGTTAATATCGCTGACCTTGAACTTGCACATTCCTTTCCCGCTACGACGTAAGTACCTACGCTGTACAATACTCAGGCGCTTTGCAATTCTCCGTTCCAGTGTTCGAGCCGTGCATCCTTTCACTAGACTGTTGGGTGTTTGCTGCAGCGCCACGCTGTTTGCGCGATCAGCTATCTGCATAGCCGACCGATAGCTAACTACTCCGTGCGTCGTGCAGTCGACAAAACGAGGAGCGTAATCGTATGCCATTTACCTAATTTATTTTATTTTTGGGTGTTTTTGCGATCACTTTTTATAATGTCTGAGTCTGGGGATGATACAATGACGTTAAAAACATTAATTACAAAGCGAAGCAATATAAAAGGCCGCATCACAAGGTTTAAAAATACTTTAGATCTTTTGGTATCTAAAAAACCTATTAGTCCTTTGGATATTAAGCAACTAAGGTCTAAACTTTCTAAATTTGAGCTTTTATTTTCCGAATTTAACGAAGTTCAAGGGGAAATCGAGTTATTAAATTCGGAGGATCAGGAAAAGGAGTTAACTGTTAGGGAAGCTATGGAAGGTGACTATTTTTATTGTGTTGCCTTAGGACAGATGACTGTAGATGAAGCTACGCCTCATGATCAAAGCTCTGACACCCATTCACGTAGGTCTAGTGCGCACTGTCATCATGATGATTGCGGTAATCCTTTAGGTTTTAAATTGCCTACTATCGTAATTCCTGAATTCGACGGCACTTACTTTAAATGGCTGGAATTTAGGGATACATTCACGACACTGGTTCATGATAGTAAAAAGTTTAAGGATGTTCATAAGTTTTATTATCTAAATTCTTATCTTGAGGGTGAAGCAGCTAGGGTTGTATCCAATTTGGAGGTGACGGAGAGTAACTATTCTGAGGCATGGAATTTATTAAATCAGCGTTACAATAATAAACGTCAATTGATAAATAATCATCTCAAGGCGTTGCTCAGCATCGAAAGCGTTAGAGAAACGGAGAAATCCCTTCGGTTTATTATCGATCACATTACAAAAAATTTGCGCGCTTTGAAAACTTTGGGGTTGCCAACTGAGAACTGGGATGCGCTAGTTATTTATATTGTTGCGGAAAAACTTGATCCTAAAACGTCTTTCAAGTGGGAGGAAAACAAAAGTTTGTTAGGCGAAATTCCTTCACTTGAAGAATTCTTCGATTTCTTGAAGGGTCGTGCTGATGTTCTTGAGTCTGTCAACCGTAATAAATATGTTACAAAAGGCGTCTCGCAAGCACATCCAGATAACGCTTCGCGCACTAAGCAGCACACTCGCGTTATGACTGCTTCTGTCGATCCCAAGCAAGCCCCTTTGACTTCATCATCTGTGTGCCGTTTTTGTAGGGGTGATCATCGCCTTTATGAATGCCCTACATTTAAGGCCAAAACTGAAGAGGATAGAATGACTTTTGTTTCATCAATGAAGTTATGTCACAACTGCTTGAGACCCGGTCATCCCACTCGGCGCTGCCGGTTGCCGGGTGGCTGTTAGATCTGTAAACAAAGACACAATTCTTTGCTCCACGAGTTGTTGCACAAGAAGGAAGACACGAAAAAAGAAGATGAGAACCCCAGCGGAAACTCTTCTACTATGACCGTTTTTTCTTCCACTGAGGTACTTTTGTGTACTGCTGAAATTGATTTAGTGAATCCCACTAATAATAATTGTATGACGGTTAGGGCGCTGTTAGATAGCGGGAGCCAATCTTCCTTTATTACAGAACGTGTAGTTAAAGGCCTTCAATTAACTCCTCAGCCTTCTAATGTGAACATTGTTGGCATCGGCGCCACTCCACTAAATTGCACTCCGGAAAGATGTAACGTACGTTTACAATCTAAGCGTAGCTCTTTCAGTGTAGATATGACTTGTCTTGTTCTGTCCACTATATCTGGCAAGCTTCCTAAAACCTCCTTTAACGTAGGAAATTTTAACTTGTCAGGATTTTCTTTGGCAGACCCAAACTTTAATAAATCTGATACCGTCGATATGCTCATCGGAGCCGATCTGTTTTGGGACGTTATAGAGACCGAACAACAGTCGTTGAAAAATACTACTTATCCGGTATTACGGAACTCGAAGTTGGGATGGCTAGTGGCTGGTCCTTTATTTGATACAAGGGTCATCTGCTCATAAAAAAGAAATACGTTGCAATCTTGCTAGTAGTGAGAGTACAAATGATATCAAAACTGAATTGGCAAAATTTTGGGAGCTGGAGAAAGTTCCCGACAAATTGGTATTATCCGAAGAGGAGGCTCTGAGTGAAAGGCATTTCTTGTCAAACACCACTCGTAATGAGGATGGTAGGTTTTGTGTAAAACTTCCCCTTCGTGAGGATAGAGATTGCCTAGGAGATTCTTTTCGTCCAGCTCATAAAAGATTTCTTAACCTTGAATCACGGTTAAAAAGGCAACCTATGCTTAAGGAGCTCTATTTTAACTTTATTAATGAATATGCTCAATAAGGCCATTTGTCTGATTATAATGAGAATCTTTCTTCTGTAAAATATTATTTGCCGCATCACCCTGTGCTTCGGGAAAGCAGTGAATCTACCAAGCTTCGAGTCGTGTATGACGCATCGGCACGAACTTCTTCTGGATTCTCTATGAACGATCTTCAAATGACTGGGCCAAATATTCAAGACTCGCTGTTCAATATTTTGATTCGATTTCGTCTTCACAAATATGTGCTGTCAGGTGACATCGAGAAAATGTACCGACAGATCTTGGTCGATGAGTTTGATCGCAATCTGCAGCTGATTCTTTGGCGTGAAGATGAGTCACAGCCTTTACGTACTTTGCAACTAAATACAGTTACGTATGGATTTTCTAGTGCCAATTTTCTTTCCACGCGCTGTCTCTGGCAAGTAGGTGAAGAGTGCAGTGACGTTCATATCAAAGACGTTATTCAACGGGATTTTTACGTTGATGATTTGTTGACAGGAGCACAATCTAAATCCGAGCTTGGGCATATTAAAAAATCGGTATCCGCGGCTCTCGCTAGCGGAGGCTTTAATTTACGGAAGTACAGATCGAATCTGCCCGACGTGCTTGATTCTAATGATGATGACGATGGTGAACTCGTCATAAGTAATTCTACAAGCACGCTAGGTATTGGGTGGACGCCTAGTACAGACACGCTTCATTTTCCAGTCGATCAGATTGCACTTGATAAAGTTACTAAGAGGAGCATATTGTCGTCAACATTAAAGGTGTTTGATCCATTAGGACTGCTTTCTCTATGTACTATAAAACCAAAGATGCTAATCCAACAACTTTGGGCTATACCTAATTTTGGTTGGGATGATGTCGTTCCTGAGAAAATAATGTCAGAGTGGTTTAAGTTTAATAGTGGTATAAATACTATTTCACAACTTAAACTACGTAGGAACTGTTTAATAGATGACCCAGTTCACACTGAAATGCACTGTTTCTGTGACGCCTCCGAGAGGGCTTATGGGGCGTGCATTTACTTAAAATCGGTGGACCTAGAAGGTACTGTGCAGGTAAATTTGCTTTGCGCTAAGTCGCGAGTCGCTCCCGTGGCACCTACCACTATTCCTAGGTTGGAATTATGCGCTGCATTGTTGGGTGCTCAGCTGACTTCAGTCGTCATAAAAGCTTTGCGACTGAGCATTGATCGTCAAGTGTTCTGGACGGATTCTAAAATAGTCTTAGCGTGGTTACAAACGTCTAAGAATTTAAAAACGTTTGTGTCCAATAGGGTTGGCATCGTACACGAACTTACCGACAAAAATTCATGGCGCTACGTACCAACTTCCCAAAATCCTGCTGATCTTGTGTCTCGTGGCGTTGATCCTCAGCTGCTGCCTAATTTACAGATTTGGTGGGAAGGGCCTTCCTTTTTAAAGCAAGATGAAGCTTCATGGCCGTTGTCGCTATTGGAGGATCAAGAAGTCGAGCTTGAGATTAAAGCTCATTCCGCTTTGGCCGGGGAGCCACCTTCTGATCTTGCCAGAGTCTCCAGGTTGAATATTGCACAGCGTGCTTATGCCAGAATACTACGCTGGTTTCACAATTCCAAAAAAGAAAATAAAAATAATAAATATACCGGTCCTCTACAAGTTTCTGAGCTTAGCAGCGCCATGAACTGTTTAATTAAAATATCACAACAATTTACATTCTCAAAAGAGTATAATTTACTGTCTCAAAATAAGCCGCTCAAAGTTAATTCAAGTATAGCCTCACTCACCCCATTTATAGATTCTGAAGGTATTATAAGGGTGGGCGGTCGTATTGACAAATCAGAATACAATTTTGACAAACGTCATCCAATTCTTTTACATGCAAACAGCCGTTTCACTAATATCCTCTTTCAGCATGAGCACAGGCGCATGATGCATGCGGGCCCACAGCTTTTGCTCGCGTCCATAAGAAACCGCTTCTGGCCTATAGGTGGCTCCGCGGCGGGGAATCGAACCCCGGTCTCCCGCGTGACAGGCGGGGATACTAACCACTATACTACCGCGAAACGAAACTTAGCCCGACGCACGGCCCGTAGCTGCCTCGTGTGTAGTCGTCTGAGAGGGAAGGCGTTATCGAATATTATGGGCAACTTACCGCCAGAACGCATAAATCCTGACTTTCCGTTTTCTAACGTCGGGACAGATTTTGCTGGACCGTTTTTGATAACCGACCGTAAAGGGACCCCTCCCTATGTAAGATAACCAAATGTTATCTTTGTATATTCATTTGCTTTAATTACAAATGTATCCATTTGGAGGCAGTGAGCGAACTTTCAAAGGATGCCTTCATTATGACTTTAAAACGCTTTATAGCTCGCAGAGGATTACCTAAAAAAATATTCTGTGACAACGGAACAAACTTTGTGGCTGCTGCCCGCGAAATCAGAGATTTTTTAAATTGTAAAGACAATTCTTCCGCCATTTTAGATTTCACAGCTCAGCAGGGAATAGAGTTTGTTTTTACACCGGCATACGCTCCTCATTTTGGCGGCTATCACGAGGCCGGAGTAAAATCGGCAAAGTTTCATTTGTATCGAGTTATGGGGAAGGCACATTTAACTTTTGAAGAACTTAGCTCTTTGTTCTCGCAAATTGAGGCTATCCTCAATAGCCGTCCCTTATGTCCCCTCAGTCCCTCGCCCAATGACCTTCATCCTCTGACACCGGGACATTTTTTAATTGGCAGGCCTCTCACCGCGCTTCCGTCACCGAACCTGATGGATTGCAACATGAACCGGCTCGACCGTCATCAGCGGCTTGAGCAGATGCGCCAGGCATATTGGCGTCGCTGGTCTAATGAGTATATTGGAGAACTCCAGCAACGCACTAAATGGCGTACGAGATTGGAAGACTTGAAAGTGGACGACCTGGTTGTTTTAAAAGACGACAACGCCCCTCCTCTCTGCTGGCGGCTGGGAAGAGTAGCCAAGGTGTTTCCTGGGTCTGATGGCGTCCCTCGCGTTGCTGACGTGTCCACTGCGCGTGGCTTGGTGCGTCGCGCTCTAAACCGCATATGCCTGCTGCCGACTGGTGACCTCAAGAAAGAATGAAAACACCACGTGCTTTCCATGGCCCGGAGGATGTCTACGCCGTAGTAGGCTACGACAAGATGAACTTTATTTTTTCTTTAACTTTGTATGTAGTGCTATAGCTAGTAATATTATAAAGATGTTAAGAAATCACCTCATATCAACGTCACAGCCAAATTTGCCAATGATCTTCAATATTTTTTACATTTGTGAATAATTTCTATACAGCTTAAGTAAATATCGTAATTTTAATATTATATACCTTTTGCCTTCGTCGTTAGGTTCATTTTCAATTGTCAATAGTTTAACTCTGAGGCCGGCAAGAGCCCACATCGAACGAACCATTCCGCATTCCACCGTCGCCACTAGCACTACTGTTTTTGTTAATTACTTACCTATAGCATTATACCTAGTATATCAAAATTTCGGTTTTTTTTTCTCTTTATCTCCTTGTTTCGTAGCAAACAACTTCCTCCTATAAAGGTTATAATCCCACGGATTAACTCTATTACTCCTTTCTACCTCTATTAAAAATAAAGCTGAATTTTGTAGACAATCGTCAAATATAAGTACATTTAAAAATTTCTGATGTCAGAGTTATTTGAGCTGCCAAAAAAACTACTACTTTTGGAGATAGTAACCGCCATGCCTGCAGACTCATCAACAGCTCATATACGTCCTCACCGAGGGGCTCGAGCCTACCCTTAATTAGGGCGATTTCGCCATACCCTTCGGGGTTAGGTTATCTTGTGACCACCCATGATTGATTGCAGGCATGCAAATTGAGTAAATTTGATCGATAATAACTATTTCACTAGATTAGTTTAGTGACATGATCATATCCCTAGTAAGATAGTACTTAGGAGCTCTCGTATATCATCCGGTATATATGATCATATCCCTAGTGATATGATCATATTATTATTACGGCTACAACTACCTTACTGCGACATCTCTAATCCCTCAAGTGCTCAAATTAAAAACCAAGTGGAAAATAAAAAAAATTGATCTGAAAATAATTAGTTAAATCATTGTTAGCGTTACTGCATTAATGGAGATATTGCGTTTGACATCAAGTCACTCACTTGATATGCAGCAGTCACATTGGTCAACCACAACTACTCCGGTCTGCACAAATCATGAATGCCCACCACATCATTCCAACCAATGACATCTACGAGTGATGGGTATCAATAACGGGTTAGCTTCAACAGTTCCGATCCGATACTCAAAATCAGTATTAATGACTGAAGGCGCATTCAATTTTCCTTTTAAAACGTTATAAATATAAATTGAAACATTTGTTTGAACATCCTACGTTCAGACTTAAAAAAAATATATGTTGGTTTTTGTTAAAAACTAAAAAATACGAAAAATAAAAGTGATGCATGGCATGAAAATTAAATTATACATAAAAAAACATACATGTACCAAGGGATTTGACTTACATTGTTGTTTTTGAATCGCACTTGTGTCAGTAAATTGATATTATTATGTAGTATAGAACAACAATTTGATGTAATTTAAAAGATTAAATTAATGTAGACTAAAACATGAATTCAGGAAAAACCTTTTTTGTTATTAACAGATCTATTCTACCAAAGTTGTAATACAGCGGGCACAGACTTGCAACATAAAAATCTGATCAGATTTTTAAACAATTGAGATTTCGAAGTTAAATAAATCCCAAAATGGCGTCCATTTACAGGACCAACCCAGCAAATTGATTGGTGATTAATAATAAAATTTACCTACTAGAATAGGCTTTGTAGGCTTGTAATGCTTGGGTCAAACTTTGGTCAAGACACCTGGGGTCAAGACACGATCAAATTAGTTCAGAACTTTGTAGTTTACAAGGTTAGATCCCTTGACCAAAAACTTATGTTTAGTGGTGAATGTTAATCCTTTTAAATTAAATTAATCAAACGTAGTTGACTAAATCCCTTAAGAGGACAAGAGAAGATTAAAAAGGATTATACCATCGATGTTTCAATCAAATGTGTTTGTCAATAACACCGAAATAACGAGTATATTATTCAGGTACTAGTACTTGAATTGAATTGAGATTACCTTCTTGTATACGTAAATGTAAATATCTATATTAAGTTATTAGTTAGTTAGAGCCGTGTGGTGAGGGCAGAATAAAATACATTTGTCACCAACCCCTACTCTTCCCGTGGGTGTCGTAAGAGGCGACTTAGGGACTACACATTGAACAGGGAACGGGCAGCAGCGCTCTCTGATACAGTAACCTTTTAATCTGCGATCTCCAACCCGCCTGCAAAGCGTGGAGATTATGGCAAGGCTGCAGCAGTGGACTGTAACAGGCCGTTGAAGAGTTAGTCGGTTGCTTAGTTATTTTATTTCTTAAATAATTGTAACATAACGCGAGCGTAGCCGCGGGGGGACAGCTAGTAATATTATAAATGTGAAAATATATTTGGATGTTTAGATATTAGATATTCTCTACGTATTTAAATGAAATATGGAATAGAGATGGATTGTAACCTGGATTAACACATGGAATACTTTTTACGGGAAAAAGTTTTAATCCCACGAAAAAATCTTACACGACACGCGAGCGCAGCCGGGGGCGGACCGCTAGTAAGTAATAAATTCTCTCATTTTGATTGGTACGAGTAGGTAGGTATATAAATAATTGTATTTTGTGTCACTTTGATCTTAAGAAAACGCACTTTTGTCTGAGTTTCTTTTGTTTACAAGTCCTTATTTCGATTATATTTTCTGAGACAAAGATAACTTTATTTGCCAGACGAGATAATACAGATGAAAGTAAGTTTCTCAGTCATGTTATTATTGCACTAATAATACGAAATTAATAAAGATTGGTTAAGTTTTTGAAGATGAATAATGATTGATAGCGCCGTTGTATAAAAAGTCAATATTACTGTTTTTTTTATATCATGAAATATATCATAATAATTCTCTTCTTGATGCTCTGGATCGGCCTTTCCACATATTGAGAGTTTTGAGTCCCCACATATACGTCCCCACCGAGGGGCCCGAGCCTACCCTAAATTAGGGCGTTTTATCTTTCTTATATATTACTAGCTTTCCGCCCGCGGTTTCACCCGCGTTTAATGAGTTTTCCTGTAGGAGTGAAATGTTTTCCCGCGGTAAAAAGTAGCCTATGTCCTATTTCAAAGCCTAACCTAAATGTGTGCTAAGTTTCATCCCGATCCGTCCAGTGGTTCAAGCGTGATTCGGCAACAAACATCCAAACTTTCGCATTTATAATATTAGTAGGATTGTCTAAAAGCTCTTTTAATATTATTATTTATACACGAGACGAGACGTGACGGTTACACAAAATAGGAGCCCGGTCTGTTTTGGGAGACATGGGTACTCGTGGATACGATCCCAACCACTTTCTAATATGTTTTCAAATTCAAATTATTTAATGAAACACAATCATAGTGAGGAAACCTGAACACTCCCGCGAAAAAATTAAAAAAGAAGAAAACGATGATAAAGCTGCCAGAAACAGCGGCGAACCCGCACTGGGCCAACGTGTTTGACTAAGGCCTAATCACCCTAATTCAAGATAGGCTCGAACCCCTTGGTGGGGACATAGTATATGAGTTGTTGATGATAATTTCCAAATTCGCTTTACGTTTATTTCCATTGACGTAGGGGATTCTTCAACGTTTAATGTCTCCATTCCTTATCCATCGACGTATGAATAAAATACTTTTTTTATTACCAACAAAACGATCCCAAGGCCCAAGATTACCCCATCAAAATTCTATTACCCGTTGATTTGTACACATAGAATTTCCTTAAAGTCTGGTGTAATATTTTGATTATTCGGTACTTCGGTGTTTTACGACTAAAGTAGATGTTTTCGTGAACCGTAAGGCTGTAAACACACAGATATAAGACGCAATAAAATTCGGAGAGTTTTGGGCGTTCAACTAGCTATTTCGCTTGCTATCGAAACAAAAATGGAACCTTTCGCGATATTATAGAGATTTCTCAAAAGAAAACAAACTGGCAGTAGGTAGGTATAAAGAAGAAATAAATATTAGACTAGTTGCCCGTTTAAGATTTATCATCAAAATTTAATTAACGATAATTGACTGACAAAAAGCTAGACTAAGAACAAAAAATAGAGACGCTAAAAAATAATCAACAACTTCAGTCCGGTCTGTTATAAAATTCTTTAAACACACGCAATATATTTTTTGTAAAAAATCAACGTTATAATACAAAATAATTTTCATATTTTGGACGCAATAAATGTATTTAAATAAAAATAAAAGCAGTGAAAACACAGTTCCTGATCGTAGTTGATTAGCTACAGAACGAGGGTGTGACAACCTGATGGTGCTACAAGAGGCCCTCTTTGCATTTGTCATGTCAAGAAATTTGCAGGAAGCTTATCCTTGTATGTATCAAAGGAAATAAAGACAAATTGAGCAGATTTCTGGCCTCCCTCTCTTCCATCCTTACACTCACTACACAATCACCCTGCACATACACAGCACATACACCTTTATACTTACCCCCACACCCCGAAACATATTACTATGTATATATTACTATAAATTTTATATAGAATCACTTTTTTCTTTTCTTTCTTTGTATCGAATAAAAAAAAAATCTTTCTCCCTACCCTTGATAAAATGTAATATGTGATCTTCGTTATTGGCTATGTATAATTTTAATGTCACTTATTTAAGATGTGTTTATGTGCTGTGAAGTATCACTAATAATAATAAAAAAAAAAAAGATTCAAAATTGTAATTTAAACGTGCGAGTCAAGAAAGTAAAAAACAATAAGATGATCAAGCCCACATCCGCAAGGTTACAGGGAGTGATATTGGAAGTAAATTATTAATTTATTAGTTATAGTACACTAGTTATGACTTCAGTTTCAGTAGAGTAAGTTAGTTAATAGTGGCTCTGTGGGCTGCAGACCTCGTGAGTCTGTGTGTTTTTATATTTATTTTTATTTTTTCTCCACAAAGATCCCCGACGACCCCTTGAAATTTATTTAACATTTTATTTTATTTTATTTTAATTGATTGAGCAATGTGACATATAGAGGAAAACAGCTTCAGCGGTAGACCTTGTAACCTGGCAACCAAAAAAATAACTCCGTAATTTTTTTAAATTTCCGAAAAAAAAATGATTAATTTATCGAACCTGCTCACAAAATTTCACGAGAATCGTTTTAGAAACGCGACCTGTAGAGTGGAACAAACAGACAGACGGACAGATAGACAGACAGACAGACAGACAGATAGACATACAAAAGTAATTTTGGCCAAGCTGAAAAGAGACGCGTTGCTCGATTCGCTTGCTCGGTCAATAAGTGAAATAATAATAATAATAATAAAAAAAAGTAAAAAAAAAAAACTCATTCCGATGGCTTATACTATGCTTAATAATGAAAATAAAATTGATTTTTGTAAAGTAATTGTTCGGTTAATTTCCTGCCTAATAAGCGAGTCAAGCGGGCGCTTCTTAATTAAACTTTTGCCCACCTCTTCAATACCTAAGAGTATGTCCATCCCAATACTCTCGCCGCCCCACTCTTCACTATGAACACAGCCTTGCAGACAACAATCGTAAAACCGGGGATGAATTTTGTGGAATTTCTTTTATTAAAATCTTACGCGATGCTAATACAAATGAAGCGCCGGCTGCTAAGAATTTCGGACGCAGATATTCGTTGGGTGCCGTGGCAAATATACTACTAAAGTTAATAAAAATATGTAAAATATATGCTTAGGTGAGCACCTCCAAACGAGAGGTTTACTATGAGAAAATAAATACAAAATAGGTTGAGAAAGATACTAAAGTAAAACATGTTTCTTTTAATTTTGCGGGGAAACAAAGGGACCTGCTTTGCATTTTTTCATACAAAAGGTACATCCGGAAACATATCCGTAGTGGTTTAACTACAGACAGGTTGATCTTAACATATTGGAGATTAGAGAGAGGAGACGCGGAATGGTTCAAGACTATGAATTAATCCAATTAGTAAACCAATCAATAGTAACGCCAATAGGACGAGCGAGCATCCAACAAGCTTCAAGCTTGGAATAAGGGTAACATGCTTTGATGGATGTTTTTGTAGGTAACGCTGTATGAGTAATAGGCCTTAATTTAGGGATGATGATGAAGTTCATGTAAGAGAAGGCCTTAATTTAAGGTAGGCTCGGACCTCACAGTATAGACATATATGAGCTGTTGATAATGATTATGATGATGAAGTTTATGTAAATGTATGCAGGCTCAAGCTCCTTGATGGAGACGTATATCTGATGATGATGAAGATGATGAGGTTAGAGGTTTATGTGAGCGACTCGTGTTAATGCCAAATCCCTATCTTTTTCCAGTAAGATTGAGAAATGTTTTCACCATTGTCTAATTATCCGTGTTTTCGGAATATCCCTTTTGCAAAAATTCGAATTATCAAATCTTCCTACGACTCATACAATGGTAATGCTTCTCCATCATCGTCACTATCAATAGCTCCTATCCCGACCTTAGGTCTTGACCCTACCTTGAATCAATCAGGCTTTCATCCCACAGAAACCTTCAGCTGGTGCGCAAACACTATAATTAATACCTCACCTGATGTATTTACAATAGCAATCTAATTCCCATTGCATCTATTGTTTGCGCGTGGGCTTGTGGTTCACCCAGGCATTCAGAATACGATCAGTTATGCTAAACTTGTGGATGCATATGATGCGACGTAATTGATTCATATTTTTAATATCAATCTTAAAACCCACGTTATAAAAAGAAGAGTTATTATGGTTGAAAAGTTGAAAAATATTCAAGATCAAAATAAGAAAAAAAAAACCTTAGAACGCGTTGACTCCAATAAGACCTGGAAGTTACAAAGTCGAATACATTAGGATTTAGAACCAATACTATTTTTAAGATAGCATTTTAATAATAAATAATATGTTTTCTTTCGAATGGTAACCACGAACCGGAAGACGCAGCATGGGTAGGCCCCCACAAGGTGGACCGATGATCTGGTAAGAGTCGCGGGAAGCCGCTGAATGCTGGGAGCGGGAGCAGGAACGGTCGTTGTGGAGATTCTTGGAGGGAACCTTTATCCAGCAGTGATGATGAACATGTTTTAAATATTACTTCATTTGGATGCGATAGTTATAGTTCCATGGAAAAAAACGTAAACTTTTGTGTTTGTCCGAAGTTATCCTAAATTTTAAGCCCTTCTACTGGGTTATCTCATTTGTAAATATTTAACGATATAGTCACAAAATTTATCGATAAACGGTAACTATAGCGTGAACGTCAAGACTTAATATCAAGCTTGTATCAATTTACAAGTTTTTGTAAGGCTTGCCTCTATCACTGGAGGGCAAAAAACGCAAAAGATATACAAAAGAGAATTTAATAAAAACCCATGTAACGTGAAGTTGCTTTGTGAACATCATATAAATCATGTCGTTGTACCACAAGAAAGGAAATCCCATTAACTATATTACAGTACCTACCTACAGGCCTACGGTTACGCTCGCGTTACTGTTGATTTTACCCGCAGGAATAAAAAAACCACGGTAACTACTACTTTTGAAAAATATGTTGATCCATTGCTACGTAGTTGCTAAAAGAAGGACCTATCAATACATTTGCATCACATTAGTATTATAAATGATAAAGTATGTGTGTATATTGATGGTCCCGTAGCCCAGGTGGTAGTGTATCTGCCTCCAACTCACAGGGTCGCGGGTTCGAATCCGGCCCAGGGCAAACAATCGTGTGATGAGCACTTGTGTTTGCCTTGTGTCTGGTTGTTATTTATCTATACAAATATGTATTTATATATTTATGTAATGTATACTCGTATCAGCTGTCTGGTACCCATAGTACAAGCTCTGCTTAGTTTGGGATCAGACGGCCGTGTGTGAAGATGTCCCCACATATTTATTTATTTTTATTTTATTATTTAGATGTTTGGATGTTTGATCGGCTTTCATGTCTAAAGTACTTAACGAATTTGGATAAAATTTGGAATGGAGATAGGTTATACAACTAGTTTATAATATAAGCACTGTAGTACACACAGACGAGATCAGCCGTTCTAACTTCGAACTGGTATACTTCTATCTGAGTGAGACCATACTCGATTTGGAGGACAGAGACTAAATAAAAAACCGGCCAAGCACGTGTCGGGTCACGCAAAGTGTAGGATTTCGAAGCTGTCCAATACTATTTAGGTACCTGTTTAAGACAGTTAACGTATTTGTACCGAATTTATTACTAAGGCGAGCTTAACCCTATAAGAGATCTCTACCAGCCGACTTACAAGGTGGTGGAAAACGTTAAAAACAGAGCCTATGCCCACAAGGATGTGCACTAAATAAACCTAAAAAACAATTTGAAATAAAACGTTAATCAACAATTATAAGAAATTAACTGCAAAGTTACTGTTTTCTAACAACATTTTTCTGAAATTTATTTAACAGTTACATAAATATTTACCTCAGGTTGTTATACATGCATCTCCATTTACGTCCGACTTGATGGGATCTACGTTTAGCGGTATACGTTTACCGTTCACGTATTCAGCACACACTAGACACCTGAATATAACACATAGGTTCATCGCATAGTATGTACAATACGTGGTGCAGAGATCTGAGGTATGGAGAATGTTGCTCTGCATTTTTCCAGTACTTGACTTGTTGTATTTCTTATACTTTCTTTTATACTAGTGGCTCTGTTAGCTGTAGACCTCGCGAGTGTATAATACCTGGGCTGATTGATAACTGGCCGAAACGACGAACTTAAAAAAATGATACGCAAAAAAAAATATTACATTATATTTTGGCATCTTTTTGAAAATAGAACGCCAAATTTGAATTTAATCGAACTGGTGGAATTTGTTTGATAGGACGTAGAACTTTCTCTGTCGTAAATTTTCTTAACAATGGAAAGAAACGAAATTCGTGCGGTGATAAAGTTTTACGTTTTAAAACAGAAAACAGCAACCCAGATTAAAACCAAGCTAGACAGTGTTTTAGGTAATTCTGCTCCTGCATTGAGTACAATTCACACCTGGGTAACTAATTTTAAACGTGGAAGACAGAGCTGCGAAGACACCCACAGGTCTGGCCGTCCAAATGAAGTCACGAATCCGGACATGATAAAAAAAATTCACAAAATTGTATTGAATGATCGGCGCTTGAAGTTGCGAGAGTTAGCAGAGATGGTGAGCATTTCATCTGAACGCGTTTTTAATATTTTGCACCAACATTTGGGAATGAAAAAGCTTTGCACGCGATGGGTGCCGCGTTTGCTCACTGTTGACCAAAAGCAACGTCGAGTGGACGATTCATCGGAGTGTTTGGCGCTGTTTAACCGAGATCCTAACGAGTTTTCGCGGCGTTATGTAACAGTCGATGAAACCTGGATACATCATTATACTCCCGAGACAAAAGAACAATCTAAGCAGTGGACTGAGAGCGGAAGACCTGCGCCGAAGAAAGCAAAAACGGTTTTGTCGGCCGGCAAAGTGATGGCGACTGTTTTTTGGGATGCTCGAGGGATTATTTTAGTGGATTATCTGCAAAAAGGAAAAACAATAAATGGAGTGTACTACGCAAGCTTGCTGCAAAAATTAAGTGAAGAAATCCAGAAAAAACTACCACATTTGGCCAAGAAAAAAGTTTTGTTCCACCATGACAACGCACCTGCACACACGTCAATGGTTGCAGTCGCCAAACTCCATGAATTGCGGTTCGAATTGCTACCGCATCCACCCTATTCCCCGGATCTGGCCCCGTGTGACTTCCACTTATTCCCAAACCTGAAGAAATGGTTAGGTGGCCAGAGATTTTCATCAAATGAAGAAGTCATTGTTGCCGTGGACGAGTATTTTGAGGGGTTGGAGAAAACATTTTATCAAACTGGTGTAACGGCATTGGAGAAGCGCTGGACTAAATGCATCGAGGTAGAAGGAAACTACGTTGAGAAATAAATTTATTTTAAATAGATTTTTAAAGTTTTTCTTTGTCGTTTCGGAACTCGTATATTTTTAAATGGCTGAATTATGTTTCTTTTTTTACGTTGTCAACCCTCATAACTGCGTATTTTTTTACAATTTCCAAAAACTGACTAGACAAAATAAATTCTATTAATTTATCGAACCTGCTCAAAAAATTCACGAGAATTGGTTGTAAAACGCGACTGTAGAGGAGAACAAACAGACAGATAGACATACAAACAAAACCAATTTAACACAGCTGAGACGGAGACGCTTCGCGCTCGCTCTATCAATAATAGTTGTTTAAGTATTATAAGGTGAACAACAAAATTAGTTTGTGAAATATGATTCTTATGATTCTTATACCTACGCTTAAAATATTTGGAACTAATTCGTTAAAACCCTACATAATATATTATATACAAATGAATCCCAAATTTATTTCCCTTGGTCAATGCATCACGCGTGAACCGACTGTTAGTATCTGTCAGTGGTTTGACATTTAATATTCATATTTAGTAGTAGTATTTAGTATGGTATAGTATAGTATAGTATAGTAAAAGTAAAAAACTAACCAACAACAACGTAATGAAGGCCTGAAATTGGATGTTTTATACGCAAGTAAGGAAATAGTAGAGCATACTTCATTACCTTGTACCTGCTCTGTTCCTCTTTACTGAAATATATTCAGAGCACTAGCCTCGGCTCTAGGTCAAAGGTAGTATGCATACTAAGATTGCTGCTAGGTAGTCTAAAACCAAGCGATAAAATGTTGATTTTTAGCCAAAAATAAAAAAGAAGAATTTACAAAAAAACATTGTTGTTTTTTTTGTAATGGTTGCGAGCAGGCTAGACTACAGGTACTTGAGTCATTGTTGCGTAATATCCACTGGTTTGCCGTAGCAGTGATATTGGTGCTTTTTAAGATTGTGTGCTTTTTACCGACTCTCTTCTATTATGTGCCTACATATATTAAACGAAAAGGGTTATAAATTAGAGAAGTACAAAATGCGCAATTACGGTACGCGGCGACACAGAAAATTAATTCGGAAGACGTTTCTGAGGACATCTGCGGAAACGCGATAGTAAACTCCCATCCATTTGCATTACATTACCAATTCAAATGAAAAACAAATAAACCTAATGCTGTAGTTTAGTCGGCTTGGAAAACGGTCGAGTCATTAATATAATAAAGCTAGAATGTGGTTCATTTAATGGTGTTTTAATTTTTTTCTTGATAAATAAAATCAAATTAAAAAATAATTGTTATGTACCTACCTTCCTATATCAATGGGCTGCAAGTGAATGTGATAAATCACAAGCTGTAATAGTTTGTAAGAGGACTTAGGGACTACACATTGAACAGGGAACGGGCAGCAGCGCTCTCTGATACAGTAACCTTTTAATCTGCGATCTCCAACCCACCTGCCAAGCGTGGAGATTATGCCAAAACCCTCCACTTAGGTGGAGGAGGCTCATAGTCCAGCAGTGGATTGTAACGGGCTTTTGATTGATTGAATAGTTTGTTACAATTATTATTACCCCTTTTTCTGGCCAATTTCACCGCCACCAAATAAGTTCTAGTGTCCCATAATTCACTGAAAAACAACAACATTCAAAACAAATAAAATTGTGTATTTTCCAAAGGATGGTGTCTTAACTTCTCATTCCGGGCTATTCTCACCAGGCGTTTACGTAGTAATTTATGGGTTGTTCTCAACGAGTCGTTCTAATTTTAATTAACAGTCTGATACTGAAACGACGTCATGTCAGCGCGTTCCAGTAATTTTCAATTTGATTTATTGTAAGGATCGTAAGCAGGACAAAAACTTTTCTTGTTTAATCTGCAAGAAAATTTAAGTGAACTTTTCTCGACAAGAGATTAAATACATTATTGTAATCCGTGGTTAACGGTGCTGGTTTCACAACTAGTTATTCGTTAATTCTAAGTTGTTACAAATAATCTGTGTTGTGTTTACTGTTTATTGTTCATCAATCAACGGCCCGTTACAGTCCACTGCACTCCATTTAAGTGGAGGGTTTTGCCATAATCTCCACGTTTGGCAGGCGGGTTAGAGATCGCAGATTAAAAGGTTACTGTATCAGAGAGCGCTGCTGCCCGTTCCCTGTTCAATGTGTAGTCCCTAAGTCGCCTCTTACGACACCCACGGGAAGAGTAGGGATTGGTGACAAATGTATTCTACTCTGCCGTCACCACACGGCTAACTGTTTGTTGACCCAAATAAAAAAAAAATCTTATCATAAAAAAAAACTAAAAGAAAAACTCAATGAGAAAGGTACACTAAAAGATATATTATCTATCAGACAAACATAAAATTAAGCTTTACCATAATCTATATTTGATGTAAACTCGGATTTTTCACTTTATGTTTTTTAGCCTATTTTGTGTTCCACTGCTGGACAAAGGCCTCTCTATCAAGTCACGCTCCTCGATCGCAATTGTCCCGCCAGCGTCTACGAGGTCTACTTCGCCGTCACCTATGCTACCAAAGATATAAATTGTTTTTGTCTTGAATATTATTGTATGAACCTATATTTTATTAGCAAATATTTAAAAGAAAGAAATTACATCTGTTAGCCAAACTGCATCCTTTCTTAGATTGACTGACTTTATATGAAAAAATAAATTCAAAAAATGTTTCACCAAAAAGCTTCACGTTGTCCGCATTCCCAATCTTTTACTAAAATACCTATCTTTTAAATTAAAAACATCTTTTGTCATGTCCTGAATACATTTACAATAAACCCAAAGTCTTTTACCTTAAGTGATTCTTTCCCTTGACTGCGGCGATGCTTTCATCAGATAAATGTACCTAATTTTATTCGCCGCGTTTTAATAATTCATACGAGGGACCATTTTCGGTCCCATACATTTAACTATTTACATTTTTGCCTTCAATGGAAAACGGTTGTGTGGGCAGACACACCAATTCCATTGGTTTTCTTACACTTGTGTGATAAGGTGTTTGTTTTTGAAACTAAAAAGAAGAACAAAAAAACTATTCTTCTTTTTGTGATTTCTAATTCATTGAATTCTCCAGATTACATGATTACATGTTTTTTTTAAACTATCATCTACGTCTCTGTTAAAAGATTCGATCAGTGAAATCAATGTGTCATATTATGCGAAATTTGTGCTGATTTGATGAGCCAATTCTACACAATACTTTTTTCTACTTCACAAGCATGTATTTTTTTTGTTACATACAAATTCTATAATAATTTTCAACTGTTTTCTAAAATATATTTGTGATTCTACAAAAAAAGTGATAGTAAGTGCTAAAAAATCTTTATTGTATAATAGTCATGACGATCAATCGCATGTTATAAAAGATACCAAATTGATCCAAACATGATGATGGATCCAAGTATAAGTAAAGCCAAATTTAACTTTTGCCAGTCTCAAAAATCGAATGTCGCATTTTGTCGAATATCTAGTAGTATCGTCGGAATTGTTTCATATTTCACAAAACGAACACATTTGTTCGAATTGGACTTTTCTCATGGGAAATCATACGAATTTCATGAACTTATAATCTGCATGTCATTTGTCATTTTGAGACAACACGAAACCAACGAAACTGAGATTTTTTTCAATTTTCAAAGTACTGCCATGAAATGTAAACAAATTTAGGTAGGTAAAATATACTTATATAACTCATTGATTTATTAATACTCTTACAAAAATGATTTTGCAGCATTTGTTGTTTGTTTGTTTCTTGAATAAATTTATTAAAATTGATTTGTATTAATTTTTAGTATTATTTATGTCGTAGAGCGTCGGTGGTCTAGTGGCTAGGGCCACTGCCTCCCGTCATGGTGACGCGGGTTCGATCCCCACCACGTACCAATGAGTTTTCGAATTTCGAATTCTTATGTTCGTTTATTCGACGCTCTTACGGCGAAGGAAAACATCGCGATTGAAGCTGCACACTCCTGCGAAGAAATTCAAAGGTTATGTGTGAAGTTGACAGCCCGCACTAAGCCAGTGTGGTCGACTAAGGCCTAATCGCCTTAATTCAGGGTAGGCTCGAGCCCTTAGGTAGAGACGGATTAAGAGCTGATGATTAGTTATGTCTGGATCATAGCAATTGGAAGGACGTGGTCTCTACCTGATCTGATAACCGATGGGGAAGAAAGGTTCTCGAATGGCGACCGCGGGTCGGAAGGCGTAGTGTTGGACGGCCTCCCACAAGGTGGACAGATGACTTGGTGAAATTTGCTGGGCGCCGGTGGATGCAAGTAGCGCAGGACCGTTACGGTGGAAACCTATGGGGAGGCCTATGTTCAGCAGTGGACGTCTTTTGGCTGAGATGATGAGACTTTCCCCAGTTTGGTTAGGACATTGCAGACTAAATTATCTGATTGTCCGAAAAGAAAAATGATTCCGTGCTTCGAAAGGTACGTCAAGCCGTTGGTGCCGGCAACTGTCGACTCGTTATACGAACCATGTCATTGGCCTTCGGCGGCTCTATAACAGCGACGCTAGGGTTTGTGAGGCCGGTTGTCTGTCGACCTTACTAAACAGTACCCACACGATGAAAAAGCAAAATAATTTTTAAAAATTTTATCGCCTCTGTTGGGGGACGTATGAGTTGATAAAGGGTTAGAATAGAACAATTTTATAAGGAATCTACCATCAAAATGCTCATATTTTTTTAGTAAATCCGCTATTCACGACGGGCAATGTATGAAGATTATGCGAATAAATTCGAAACCACTTGTGAATAATCGATTTTTCTTTGTACTGAGAGCTCTTTGGATTTGCATAAGTAAAGTTATTTTCGCTTTTTGTTTCTTTTTAAGGATTTATAACGTAGGCAGCAAAATAGACTCCAAATAGGTGCTCAAGAGTTCATGGCGTGTGTGAAGGTTGCTTTAGAACATTGCATTCTTTTAGAAATGCGGTGTTTGAGCATAACATTTTATCATCATCATATTAGCCGGAAGACGTCCCCTGCTGAACATAAGCCTCCCCCATCATAGAATTCCAATGTGTACGGTCCTGCGCTGCTTACATCAACTGGCGCCGGCGCCGGCGGCCACCAAGTCATCTGTCCACCTTATGGCCGACAAATAACATGCCGTGGTAAAATAATGTTATTATATTTTTTTTTCTACGTACCTATGTTTCATCGTGGTAGTATGTTGAACATGGGATCACAAAAATATAATATATTTTGTAGATATTGTCACAATTGTATACCAACTATGAAATTCCTATGACATTCCTTTGCTTTTTGTTTAATTTCTTAACAATTCTTTATGTTAACTAGAAGTATTTTACATTTAGAATGTTCAAACCCGGAACTTTCAAAATGAGATCCGAAGCTCTCCCGCTCGGCCAACGGAAGCCTCCGTAACTTTTCTTATTTATTTTTCATTTCGGTAATCACATTTTATTCCACGGCGGCATAAATATGAATGATAAATTATAATCTGCATAATAATAGCGTAGGTACGTAGAGGTATACGTGAGTAAGACTTCCTTCATGTATCATTCGTCAGGAAACTCATAAAAATGTAAATCTCCTGGAAGACTGGGAATGAGCATAGGGGACGATCTTCTGAATATGGTTGAGGTATAAAGTTCCTATACTTAGTTTGACGGTATTTCATGTAGAGTTCTTCGAAGGAAATTCAAAGTTTTGATACCCTCTGGAGTTTTATGGCCGTTCTTCTCAAGAGAAGAAAATATATTTTTTATATAATATGCCAAACACTGAAAAACTCTTTGCTTTGCCAGGGTTGTCGTCGATAAATGATCTAACAACATACTATGAAAATGTTTTTACTTAGCCTATAATGGGTCCCATGGCTGGGCAAAAACCTTCCCTCACTTTCACTAACTAAACCCGATCTTCTCCCCTAAGAGAGCCCCTAAAAAACTCATTCAAATCGTCTTGCTATTGCAAAAACCGACCACGTACCACGCGTTTGCGTACGTATTACGTATAGTAATTACGTATTAAAAAAAAAACAAAAAAAAAAAACAAAGAACCCGACTACGTGAAAAATTTAAAAATTTAAACCTTAATTAAAAAATGAATTAAAAGATGCAAACAAGTTTTTTGTTTTGTTATGAATGATCGTGTTCGTGGTTGATAGTGTTCACAATAGCAGTCGGAGGCATCAAATATTCACAATATTATTATGTTCCATCATAGCGTTTTTGTGAATTGTGAATATTTTGATGCCTCCGATTGCTGTTGCCATTAATTCGTTATTCGAATGTGATTTTAAAGCAATTAAAATCATTAAAACATTATTTGATATTAGGAGATTTGACAAAGTTCGCAAACTCAAGACATGAATTAAAGCGATTAAGGTCGGAGGTGTCAGGTCGTAAGTTGAGGCTTATCTTGTTGGACGTTAATAACCAAACTTCAAACTTTACGTACCTACCTCCCTCTAGTTTATCGAACTAGTTGAATTTTGTTAGTGTCGAAAAACGATAGAAATTAATAGATTGGCATTTGAGGACTAAGTAGTGATGGATCTTACTTACGTCACACAATATACGTGAGACTACGTAACGTTTACAAAACGCAAAACCTCTCTTGTCTTAGAACTTTTTAAATATCTCAAAATTTTATTTTTAATTCAATTTAGACGGCTCCGTAGCCCAGGTGGTAGTGTATCTGCCTCCGCCACACAGGGTCGCGGGTTCGAATCCCGCCCAGGGCAAACATTTGTGTGATGAGCACTTGTGTTTGCCTTGTGTCTGGTTGTTGTTTATTATCTATTTAAGTAATGTATATCAGCTGTCTGGTACCCATAGTACAAGCTCTGCTTAGTTTGGGATCAGATGGCCGTGTGTGAAGATGTCCCCACATATTTATTTATTTATTTATATAATTTTCATGCAATTTGATCTACTTACCGACTGAATCTCGAAAGTTTAGGAACAAAACTGGTTCAGTTTAATGGGTTAGCTAGCATGTGGTTACCTGGGCTGATTGATAACTGGCCGAAACGACGAACTTAAAAAAATGATACGCTAAAAAAAAATATTACATTATATTTTGGCATCTTTTTTAAAATGGAACGCCAAATTTGAATTTAATCGAACTGGTGGAATTTGTTTGTTAGGACGTAGAACTTTCTCTGTCGTAAATTTTCTTAACAATGGAAAGAAACGAAATTCGTGCGGTGATAAACTTTTACGTTTTAAAACAGAAAACAGCAACCCAGATTAAAACCAAGCTAGACAGTGTTTTAGGTAATTCTGCTCCTGCATTGAGTACAATTCACACCTGGGTAACTGATTTTAAACGTGGAAGACAGAGCTGCGAAGACGCCCACAGGTCTGGCCGCCCAAATGAAGTCACGAATCCGGACATGATCAAAAAAATTCACAAAATTGTATTGAATGATCGGCGCTTGAAGTTGCGAGAGATAGCAGAGATGGTGAGCATTTCATCTGAACGCGTTTTTAATATTTTGCACCAACATTTGGGAATGAAAAAGCTTTGCGCGCGATGGGTGCCGCGTTTGCTCACTGTTGACCAAAAGCAACGTCGAGTGGACGATTCATCGGAGTGTTTGGCGCTGTTTAACCGAGATCCTAACGAGTTTTCGCGGCGTTATGTAACAGTCGATGAAACCTGAATACATCATTATACTCCCGAGACAAAAGAACAATCTAAGCAGTGGACTGAGAGCGGAAGACCTGCGCCGAAGAAAGCAAAAACGGTTTTGTCGGCCGGCAAAGTGATGGCGACTGTTTTTTGGGATGCTCGAGGGATTATTTTAGTGGATTATCTGCAAAAAGGAAAAACAATAAATGGAGAGTACTACGCAAGCTTGCTGCAAAAATTAAGTGAAGAAATCCAGAAAAAACGACCACATTTGGCCTTGAAAAATGTTTTGTTCCACCATGACAACGCACCTGCACACACGTCAATGGTTGCAGTCGCCAAACTCCATGAATTGCGGTTCGAATTGCTACCGCATCCACCCTATTCCCCGGATCTGGCCCCGTGTGACTTCCACTTATTCCCAAACCTGAAGAAATGGTTAGGTGGCCAGAGATTTTCATCAAATGAAGAAGTCATTGTTGCCGTGGACGAGTATTTTGAGGGGTTGGAGAAAACATTTTATCAAACTGGTGTAACGGCATTGGAGAAGCGCTGGACTAAATGCATCGAGGTAGAAGGAAACTACGTTGAGAAATAAATTTATTTTAAATAGATTTTTAAAGTTTTTCTTTGTCGTTTCGGAAACTTATCAATCAGCCCTACAGTAAGCGCCTGTTGGTTTCCTTAAAGCAAGTCTCCGTCTGCAGTCTGTAGGTAGGCGTTTTATTGACTACTATACTTTATCGTTATTTCTATCAAAGCTTTCATGTAATGTTAAAACTGAAGCCCAAGTCACACAAAGCGGGACTTTGTATGACGCGGCGTAGCACCGTCCCGCTGTCCCGGCCCCGGACCGCACCGCTCCCGCTCTGTGTGGCCGAGGCTTAAGAGATGTAACATCCAAAGTTAATAAATTATTCATTTCATTTCACCAACTGTTAGTCTGTAAAGGTCAGTTTAAGCAGACCTCCACCGACGACGATCTAATGAAGATTGCTAGATGCTGGCAGCGCAGGACCGCTCATTATGGATTCTTGCAGGAGACCTTTGTCTAACACTGGACGTCTATCGGCTGAGATGATGGTGATGATGAAGGTAGTTTTCATTGAAAAATATAAAGTTTATTTTGTAAACAGTCGGTTCTTTAGAAATGACACGTCCCTCCCTAGTGGCGCAGAAGGTGTTACAGTCGACGTGACCGCTTAACATCAGGTTCTCCCAATTGTTTATTTATTCATGCTATGAAACCCCCTTGTGTAGCTTATGTTTGTAACATAACCACAGTAGGTACTTTTACATTTATAACGCTCATATTAAAAAAGGTAAAAGTTTAGCAGAGCTGTCTGTCAAATTAATACACGCGTCTGAAATACGGTTCGGTTTAATGTACAACTAATATCTAAATTAAAATTATATTGACTCATTTTTTAACTAAATTCAATGTTTGACTGGTTTATATTGCATTATGAAAGAATTTAGAAATAAAATTCCAAAGTTTTTTTATTGTTACACTTTCATGACTTATAAATTGACCATTATGTAACAAGAAACTATTTAATTTTATTAGTTGGGTATCTATATATGTAGTCCTCACCTCTTTTCTAGTCTCAGTTTCAGAACCTCACCGACCACCATTGTAATTTTATAATGAAACTGTCGGAAAATATTAAGCCTCACGCTGTGCTGAGATACATCAGCCTTGATTACAAGTACTTATATGAGACAAGAGTGGGTTATATAGGTAATGGAAGCCATGGGAGATATGTCGCCATCAAAAAATATTGAAATCGAAGCTTACATTGTTACCGTAGGAAAAAACAAACTTGATATAGCTTGATGATGTAACCAAACTTAGTTATAAAAAAAACTAGCTAACCATGATAAAAATACAAATTTGGTAGATTCTCTAAAGTGACTTTCTTTTTCTTTCTTTTTGTTGAATGTCTTTTGTTTGCAACATTTCTATTATTCACTTCATAAATTGGATTATAAAAGACTGGGTGCTGTAGACTCATTTAAACAAAAGATGCAATGACTGGTAGAGTATCTTCGGTGAGCCCTTCTCCACAGACTCCACCATTGTGAGAGAACTCACCCAAAATGTAGTTTTAAATGTAAAATCATAAAAACTTTTGACTATTTTGACATACAATTTTACAAAGGGCCAAAAGATTCAGCATGCGCAAAAGCGCCCACAAGATGAACTAATCTAGTAGGTGTACTTGTCTAGTTTTTATTATTAAAAGTTGAGCAATATTGGGATAAAGCAAGATAAGTCGGAATTTAAGAGAAATCCTACTTAAAACACGTCTATCGGCCAATTATTATGACTTAGCTTAATTTTGACAAGATTAACATGCTCTTCTGTCATTTCAATTTAATTTTTATACTCTGTTCTATCTATACCTTACTTGGCTGTCGCCCTTTATTAACTTGGTAGATACTTGGCAAAGTTAATTTGTAATTTATGTGACTTTAAAGCCCCTGTCATCTGATACACGTTACGACGCGAGTGTAACATTACATCAAGCAAGACAACTCTACATTATAAATGCGCAAATGAGTTTAAGGAACTAAACTTTAACAACCACAATTTCAAGGCTCACATTTTGGTAGTTGACAGCTTGTCACATCATTTTATTTCTATTTTATTTTATATTCCGTGGCCAAAACAGTAACTTTATATATACACTCACCGGCACATCTAACCGCCCACCCTTAATTTCAGGGAATACTCGTGATTCTTTATATTTCTATTAGTTACAGCTGATGTTAGTTAAAAAGTAGTTAATTTAATGTTTATTTAAGTGTGTTTAATTTATCGTAAAATTATCAATAATTAAATTGTAATGTATAACAATAAGCGTAATTTAAAATTAACCCGAAATACAAGAGTGGGCGGTTAGATGTGCCGGTGAGTACAAGTATTTAATCAAAGCGTAACTAGAACTAAAAAGTCAAGCTTCGCCGACATTCAACACATTGCATTTCCTTTCAGGCAACCTTAAAAAATTATTATGTACTAAAATTGAATCGGTGGTAACTTTACCGATCCATCACGGGTTATTATCTTAATCGGGTTGTCACTTAACACTTGAGAGGAATATGAGATCGCTGTGGGTTCTACGTGATGTGACTGACGGCTAATGTCTTAGGGTAAATGTGCGCGAGAGCTAACGGTGTTATGTGACGCCCTAAATGGCTAAGATCAGGCTATGTCAATTTCAAATATAGGCTGTTAACAAATTAGTTCCAAATATTTTAGGCTATCATTGATAGTAATTTGACAAACACGTAATTATATTTAAAAAAAATTAACAATTCACTCAGGTTCGCTCCAAAAGTCACATCCATAATTCCTAGATCTATAACTTCTGTAAATATCAATAATCATCCTTTACTATTATTTTACTGTCAAACAATACAAAGGTACAATTTCACAGGAAGTGCAACGTTTATTATTTTTATTATTGTTTATAATTTTATCGTCATGCATTATATTTATTATATTATAATAAAATATATTGCTTAAATGTGGTTATAACCTACCCTTAAAATATTTGTATCTAATTGTTATCACCTTAACTACCACCACACATACCAAGTTGCTATTAGAAGATCCATTCTGTAAAAACTTGAAATTACACTCTTCGCGAGACTTTTCTCGGCCGTGCCTTTTTATTCCTCATTTAATATTTCTTCAATTCCTTCGACAAAACCTTCTAAGGGTATTTGTGCTACGTATGATCAAAAATACCAAAAAAACATGCTGCAGATTCTGCAGCACAAGGCAATTAGAATAATCGAAGTAATGATAATTTTTTAAATCTTTTTCTATATTCTTCGATATACCTTACATAATATTAATTTTTCAAATGTATTTCGGGTTTGCTCTGCCCGCACCCAGATCTGTCTCAAAGCCTTCTCCTTTGACCAGCAATGACGATGATGATGCGGTTATTTGCAATTATTTGGGTGCCAATTTATTAGCAATGTTTTGAAATAGCAATCTAAAGTTCGTTTATAAATTTTCCTTAAATTACTAACCATCCTGTAAGCACCACGTGCCAATGTGTTTTCGAATATCAGATTCATATTATGCACGTTTATCCGACGCTCTTACGGTGAAGGAAAACGTCGCGATGAAACCTGCACACTCCTGCGAAGAAATTCAAAGGTTGTGTATGAAGTCGACCAACCCGCACTGGGCCAGCGTGGTGGCCTAATCGCTCTAATTCAGAGTAGACTTCAGCCCTTCGGTGGGGACGTATATGAGCTGTTGATGATTAAGCATCCTGGAGAAATAAACAAGACCAATCCGAACTACGCTAGCTATAATAAGTGGCCAACTAAGGTCTGATTGCCCTAATTCAGTTCGAGAAGTCTCGAGAACCTAAATGGAAACATCCTTGTGTATAAACTGACATCCTCCAGAAATAATGAAGAGCGGAAATATAGAGACTTAAAATCTGTCAAAACACCATCCCTTCGGAAGCTCAAACTTAATACAGAGTGAGCAACAAATTCTCCAACAAAATTGGAGCTCGATTTTTTCATACTTGCGCTCGCAGCTCACATTTATCACTTGTCATTCGGTAGAGGTCTTGTGAATTTGCCCCTACTCTGATTTCGTTTCGGAAGTAAATTTTATATACTTAGACCAATCAGGAGCAATTTTCGTCAATAATAAATAACTCGAGATAGTTTCTCGTTTTTTGGTTGGACTGGGGAAGGGGCACGTTTGTTCAGTTCAGCTCGGTCAGCCAAAAGACGTCCACTGCTGGATTCTTGGGGGAGATCTCCACAACGTCCGGTCCTACGCTACCTGCATCTAACAATTTCCGGCAGCCTTCACCAGATTGTTGGTCCTTTTTGTGGGAGGCCTGCCCACGCTGCATCTTCCGGCACATTTTAAATAACATTTAATGCCGTCACATCTGCAAAACACGCCGGCCGCCGGCCGTGACGTAACAATTTTCTTTTTTGAAGAAACTAAATTAAATGTTATCAGAAAATGTACTAAAAACTCCTGTAATCTTGCTAGATTTGTGTATTTAACATACGATAGATATATCATAGATAGATCATTTATAACTACGCAATGTACTTGCCGTGTGGTGACGGCAGAGTAGAATACATTTGTTACCATCCCCTACTCTTCCCGTGGGTGTCGTAAGAGGCGACTTAGGGACTACACATTGAACAGGGAGCGGGCAGCAGCGCTCTCTGATACAGTAACCTTTTAATCTGCTATATCCAACCCGCTTGCCAAGCAAGGAGATTATGGCAGAACCCTCCACTTAAGTGGAGGAGACTCATAGTCCAGCAGTGGACTGTAACGGGCCGTTGATGAATGTACTGATAAATAAAATAAAATTTATAACTTGTAGATAAAACAGTGCCCAAAAAGAGCATTTTCTCTAAAATATTAATCTTTCTGTGCGATTTACTATCAAATAGTCTCGAACGTTAGTAGGGGCCCGATGCTTGAAGGCTATAAATCACTGGAGATTTGCATGTGAACACCTTATTCAAATTCCAATCGACCGGACCGGTCTATTTATTTGAGACTATCTATTAGGTGTAAGAGTCTAGTTATTTGCGGAAGACCAGCGTTATCGAGGGCACTTTATGTGTCCTCAATAGCACCATGCTAAGCTGGGACCTCTTTGCTTGCCAAATCGCAACAAATATAACTTTATTTTTATTTTCTTTAATATTGTAAGCAAATAAACGTTTTTCTGTCTTTCTATCTATCTATTCAACTATTTACTTTACTGTAGACTTTGTTGCTTCAATTGGAAACGGTCGTCAAATCTTCTAACAATCTTAATTTTAATTTAACCTTTAAATACCTATACCCATAATTACTTTGAATGCATAACCTTCCTTTTGGAGGCAGCGGAATTTGTTTTAATCCAAACATACTTACAGTTTTATTAAAATTAGGTATATACTGCACAGACACAATAATATTTATACGACAGACGACATTGGTCCAGATCATTGAGTTAATTGGAAGTACTCCAAGTCCATTTGACTCCAGAGTTGGATTAATATTAGTATCAATATAAATAGTTTTCGTGGATCGTAGTAAACAGGATATTAAAATGAAGTCATCATTAGATGTTGATGTTGATCGTTTGATGAGAAATGTCGACACATACAGACAGACTAATCGACTTACATTGCCTTGTCACTATCAGCTACCTGAACCCAAGATTTTTTTTTTGGAAATAATATTTTCTACCACAATATTATTAGTATTAAATGTGGATTTCCTCATATTTAGTTTCACTTCGACCCTGCACTTATTGCATGAAAATCATTCATAAATCATGAAGTATATTCAAAGTATCTGTCTTATACGCTTTCTGCTTTAGTGCATAACAATGTTTATCAAGAATTTCATCAGAATTTGATTACCTATTAATTAATTGTGATATTATGAAATTTTGATATTAAAATACCTCCTACTGATTTTCAGAACTGCCACTTTAATTTTACAAAGTGAAATTCCGATGTAGGAGTTGTTTTAATGCAATAAAATAATGAAAAAAACGTAACGTAACGTTTACTTATTAAACTACAGAAAACGGTTGGAAAAATTCATCATCATCTTAAAGCTTTGGTCCAGAAGTGAAAAAAGTAAGATTAAACTCTACTCTGTTGAAATCTTTGCTGATCCTTTGGGTTTAGTACTTATTTTAGATTTCATGTCTCAATTGACTATGAAATCGGAGCACTAATGCGTCCCTAAAATTTACTGTACTAAACCCCGAAAGCTAGTCTATGTACTAGGGTTGGCAGACGTATATATTATACTAACTATAAGAGTTCATTCTTAATACGGTGACTACATCACTAACGCTGATTTTTCCTCTTGTGCCATGAAACCTAAAAAAAAAGAGAGAAATGAATAAAGTTTTCTAAACACCTTCATAGGTTAAATTCCGTGGATCACGACTGAGGGCTGATGGACGACATTTTACGACAAACGAAGACGAAAGACTACTGATGAAAGCGACAAGAAAGTTTTCGTTTCGGCGGTCGTCGTCGGTAAACGCCCGCAAATATAAACGAGACGTGTCGCGTCACCTTTGTGTCTCGTTGGATATCTTCCTCAGCAGGCCTAAGATACGCACAATAGTCATAACTCTCGAAAGAGAAGAAAAAAATTGTCTTGCCGGCCAAATTATTTTTGTCTTTTGCTCTAACATTGGGACTCAGAAGTCTTCGAAGAATAAAATCACCTCTTCAAAAGACTTGGCAAAGACAAACAAACAGTGGAAGCGTGCTGGGCCCATACCTAATAAAACACGTTGGCTATTTGCAACAAACTGACTTTTATTTTAAAAAGAACGATGGTCACACACACAGTTCTTTAGTAACAAATTTACATAATAGATGGCGTTAGTAGTAGCTAAAGCAAAGGTGGTGAAACGTATATTTTGATGCAATATTTACTAAATTCTAACAATTTTACTAATAGAAATATTAGTAAAATAAATTTAAAAAGAATGAATAAATTGTTCAGTTCGTAAAGTTGTTCAGTTTGTTGTTTTTAAAATACTGTTGTCCGCATACCATAACGAAACAACGCAACCCTAAAACACGATTATTTGACAAACTTCAGCCTTTAAACTGAGATTAAGCCGACTAATTTTATTTAGCTTCAGACTTTACCGCAGTGGTTTTACAATTTATTCACAAAAGTTTACGGTTTGCTAGAAAACAACTTTCTACCTTTTGTTATTACGCTTGTTTCGTAATACAATAAAATACATATATTATAAACATTATTTTTATAAATCTAGTTATGACCAGTGGGCTTGTATAGGTTATTTTTATTGTTAACTTTAAAAGTGTTCATTTAAAACTAATCGAAAAATGTTATAGGTACTATGTTAGAGGGCGCGCTTACTTGGGCGTAAACTTTTTTGTTTCATAGTTATTTCATCCGGTCCAGATGTCTACTGGAATACTTTAGGTAACAGATTTTACTTAACGATTTTAGACGCGCGTGGCCTCTCGCTAGCGACCATCTTTTATTCCTCTGAGGTTTTACTATATTTTTTAATCCACCTGTTGTATGCCTTGCCCACTTCTTGCCAAATACAATTCAATGAGTATTCACCAAAATAAAACGATAAAATTATATACGAAACGACTTCCGTTTATTTGCAAAAAGCATTGATTACACGCACATAATAGGTAAGTACCTAAAAGTTAAATCTCACCATGCATCTTTTTAAACCAATTTAGCTACACAACTAATTAATCATTTTCAACTATAATTTAATAAACAATCATAATTAAAATTTCATCAAAATTAAATTATTTACACGAAATTCCTCTTCATATTATAATATGAAAATGAATTTCGTGTAACTACTTACGCCAACTAAAATATGTATTTTTATGATTATTGACAACACTGAGTTACTTGTGATTAAGTAACCATTCTCATTATTGTAAAGAAAATGTTAACTTATCACAGTCCATTTTTTATGGATACATGTATAGGTACTTCCTGAAATAAAGTTGCATTAAAAATAAAGTACATTAAAACTTTGAAGTTTCAAACAATATTTCACTAACTCTACAACAGGTTTACGAAACCTAATACTTGAAAATCTCATTTATTTAATTGAAAAATCTAGTTACCCGTACATTAATTGTTACGTAATCACTTTAGAAAAATCTTTTGCATCCCAATGAAATGATAAACAAAAACACTTATAAGATGCAAAAGGCAGTTATAAGAGATTTATAAATAGATACATTCTATACACTGATACTACAATTACAACATTATGATATTTAAAATAATAAATATTGCTGTTAAATTTGTTAATTTTATCTAAATTTATTACAATTTTTCTATGGTAAAATTATTTAGTTATTTAAAACTGTAAGTAACTATTTATTATTATAAAGGTTGACAAATACATTCTATATACATTTTGTTATATTGCACGTAGAGATGGCGTTATACGTAGTTATTTCGTTTTAAGTTACTTTAGTAATGTAGGTACCAAAAACGTTACTTTTTCTAATTTTTAGTTTACTAACACGCATTTAATACATCAAGCTACAGGTTACTTTTTAAAATACAAAAAATATTCTCAAAAACATATTTGTATGGTGGTTTTGTATCTGAATCTAATTTTCTAATTTTAATTTTCAATAAAAGTAAGCACAATGTGTACATATGTATTTCTAAATAAATATACACAGATTGTCAAATATGACAATTAAAAACATCTGCAATTTAATAAATCTTTACTTGTTTGAAAACATTTCAAATAAACTACGAGTGTATTAACTGCTTCTACTACAAGGAAACAGAAATGGACGGAATTTAAATGAAAGAGGTGTAATATTTTTATGATAAACAATGATACATTCAGAGAGTTATTTTTTAATTCATTATTTTTTCTGATTGTTTTTTTTTTCACTGTAATGTTGTTGTGTTTGCATGTGCTGTGTCTCAAACGATAGGTACAATATATTTTTTCACAAATTGCAGTACTAAAGAAGTCACAACCATATATTATTACTTTTTTACATTTACAGCCCTTTACATGCCAATAAACAATAAAAAATAATAAATTCCACATGAATAAGTATGTCGAAATTCAACTTGAATATAATATAGTGTTTTTGTAGTATACTTGGTACGTAATTATTCAGTTTTGGATACAAATGACTAGATTTCTACAGGACGATTGGTACTTTTATTTTCTCTACCAAAAAATTAAGTGTACAAGCATTGTATTACCTTTATAATGTTCGATAGGTAATGTTAAATCTTCAATTGAATTTCGCATATTTTAACAAAAAACCTACACTAGTTTATAGGTTTTGGGCACATAATTTTTATAGACACTAAAATTGGCTATGTTTTTTAAATATTATATTACAATTATAATAACTAGTTTTTTTTGCTACATGTGTACTTATGACGTAATTTGAGCCTTAAATACAAAGGAAGACACATTGAATTTACAATAGCAGTTTCAAAGATCATCATAAAATTTGTCTTTTGGCTACTATAGGTCAAATTCTCTAGAAAATTGTTCATAGGATTCATTTTACTAAGTGGACATTGAAGTAAGGATTGGGTTTAAGTATACGATTTACTTAGAAACTTTTAACCTTTTAATATAATTTCGCATACTGTCAAATCACAAAGATTCAGCAAAAGCAATGATACTACCATAAATTAAATACGAGTTAGAAACAACCACATTATCATAATATAAATCAATGATAATAGAGGATCGGACTACTTTTTTTTATTTTATAAATCCAAACTTCTTAGTTTCTGCTATCGAACACTATAATAATTCTTTAAAATTGACCGAGTTATAAAGGTTTGAAATTCAAGATTAGACAGAGAGGCACATACCCACTTGTGACGTCATTTCTTAGTAACGCCAAATAATCTCCATACATAAATCGTTTTAGAAAGGGACAGACATATTGAAATTTTGAAAAATCACTGTAAATTCGTTTTTTAGCCGTTTCTGTTTTTTTCTTCGCGAATCGTCTGCTACTAATCTATATTTTAAAAATAATTCATAAAATATGGTAAATTTACGAACAGTCCGATCCCCTATCGCCACATAGTATGTAAATAATATATAAACTGTCTGAAAATTATTTTTAATTATTGTTGTGTGTTCTGAATTACAAAATAATTTTATTGAAAATGACTACAGTGTAACCAGTTAATTTTTTGACGCAATTTTTTATTTAAATTTTATTTTATTTGAATTTTATCTCTGTTTCACTTCAGTGTAACGATAAATTAAAAAAAGGTAGTCTTTTAAATTAAATTTTCAGAAATATTAATAAATTTAGATACGTTAAACCGAAATGGTGTTGAAGTGCGAAGTGTTAAGAGTTTTAGTAAGTTTCAGGATTCATTAGTAGGTATTTAGTAAAGTTAGCATTCACATCTATAGGTTACTAGTAAATTTGTTTTTAATCTGTATTAAAACATTGTGTATAGTTAGGTAGTACTGCAATAATTGTTACGTTATTGTTTATACAAAAAGAGACTGAACTAAGTGTCCTTTGGTGTCCTGTATTTTTTTCTGATTATGCAACGAATTATCTATAGTCGAAGAAAAACCGCATGGCAACTAATAATTTTGACAGACGACGACGACGACAGACAGGCAGATGATGTCGCTGCTGTACATTGAAGCTTACTTTCGAGTTTCGATGTTCTTACAAACCAAGTCATATAAAACATTATTGTACCGCATATTCAAATGTCGTATGGAATAGTTTTGCTTTCTTTGGTATTCATTTGGTCCCCACCAAGTTTGAAGCGTAGACTCTTCTAGACTATAGATAATTCGTTGGTCCTATGGTAACTTCATGTATATTAATTATCAATTGCAAAAATGTGATTTTAATAAGACATTAAATTAATTACTTCACGTTATCTTGTACTCCTATTTTACAACACTTTATAACCGATTAAAAACAAGTTTATTGGTAACTTGTATAAATATACATTGACACACCAAATCTAACAGGGTTTGTTAACCGTAGCACATCAATAATTATTTTAAAAATGTTTTTTTTCTATTGAAGCGTTATTTGTCCCCATATTATTATCGTATCCTCCTACAAAAGTTTAAACAAAGTCTTTTTAATTCTAATTTCTGGACTTAAACACTAAAATAACCTACAATCTTTCTTACTATGAGTCGTAATAATGTACATTTAAATTATTTTCTACCTTTTTATTGTTAAATTATATTTACTTTATCTATTATTAATCGTAAAAATAAAACATCAACATAAATAAAACAGTTTTAAAAAATTTAAACAATAACAAATATTTTATTAAATTACCACGTTCTGTACTACGTATTTATATTTTAAATATATCTTGATATTAAGGGTAAAATTTAAATATATTATATACCATATTCTATATGAAGGTAGTGATACCTTTTACTTTTATTTACAAAAATAATATTAATTTATACTTTACCTCAATCTCTTCTCAACTATATAATACACATAGAGACTCTCTGTTTAGTTACACGATGAAATTAATATACTTACTATTTACATTTTTGGCCTCATTACTGGCTTTTAGCCGTATGGTGACGGCAGAGTAGAATACATTTGTCACCAACCCCTACTCTTCCCGTGGGTGTCGTAAGAGGCGACTTAGGGACTACACATTGAACAGGGAACGGGCAGCAGCGCTCTCTGATACAGTAACCTTTTAATCTGCGATCTCCAATCCGCCTGCCAAGCGTGGAGATTATGGCTAAACCAAACACTTAAGTGGAGGAGGCTCATAGTCCAGCAGTGGACTGTAACGGGCCGTTGATGTTGTTGTTACTGGATTTCAATTTAAAAACATAGGCCATTAAATTAAACGTGATACAATCTTCATAATTTTATTATTCTATTAGAAGTGAAATGGATTTTTTTTTAAGAAATAAAAAATATACCTAGATTAGTTCTATAAATATTTCTAGTCAATACGAAATTTCTTTATACTTTGGTAAAAACACTTTTAATATTACTAGTATTCTTGTTAAGCAACAACTGTTAACAAATTATAGTAGTAGGTATGTTTGAAACATAGTACACCTACATAACAGTATAAGTTTAGCTTTTATTTTTATCTACATTTTGATATTAAGTGTTATTTATAATCAAAGGAACCTTCTATTTGCGTAAGTAATGATATTCTGAATTGAATTTGGAAACAATACAAGTAGTATTGCTAAAATGTAAAAAAGTTCGAGAACATGAGTGAAAAGCTCAAGCTTACCCTAAATTAAGGCCTCAATCGAAAGGTTGGATTGAAAGTTGGTTCGATGAAAGAAAATAGTGAAAATATTTTTTTTTCCCAGAATTCCTCAAAACCTTCCTAAACCTACTCCAAAATAAAAATAGAAACTCGTTATCAACGTCCTAATAAATTAAAAGACGTCAATTACTGTTTATAAATTATTCCTAGAAGGTACTTTAATAATAAAATCATGGGAAAAAATTAGTAAGGCAATTTAATTTTTAATATGTCTTGCCGAGGGACGGTGTCAGGCGAAATAAAATATTTAAATATCATTTTCAGAAATAAATAAAAGGAAGAAATTTAAATATGAACAGCACCAAAATGTAAAGAACAAATCGATCGATTTGTCATCCATTGTATGCTTGTACCTAAGGTATAGGTGAAAATTGGTTGTTGAGATATTAGAATTTTATGTATAAATAAAAATGTATTGACCATAATAAAAGAGTATTTTGTGTTAACTTTTATAATAACTGTTCTATAAATCTATCTAGTCAAATTTAGACAGTTTATTGTGAAATCGATTGCACTTCATGTGCGATAAACTAACTGCTATTAATCGTTGTGTTAAGAACTAGTTTATTATTGCACATTCAATATTCTTAAAGTTCATACACTATTCATACACACGTCAATCTAATTTCACTTAAATTGTAAGTACAGTAAGTAAATCTAAAGTAGTCTATATACTTCGTTGACGCACTAGGCCTATACGGCTGTCATAATACTAGGATTTGGCGATATTCAAAGCGACGCCAAATCGGATGCTCGTCTTGAAGGGATCGGTACTCTTAGCTGACCAGACCCTCGTCGGTCTAACCGATCCAAAGCATCCAAATCTGAAGCACTCCTCTTACAAAAACTACAGAACGCACAAGCTAAAGTGTTTTTGAACGCGTTACGGAAGTCTCTATTGAAATAAGCATAAATAATAGGATTCAATGCGGAATTAAAGTAACCAGTCCAAAACATAATCACAGTCACAACTTCGGGTGGATCTCTCTCGCTCAACGATGTGGAGATGTAGAAAAGAAAGAATGGGAGCCAGCAGAGGATAAACGCTCCCATGATGATGCCAAGAGTTCTGGCAGCTTTGTGCTCTCTCTTCATCTTTAATATATTTTTATCTTTGGTTGGAGTGTTGGCATTTATATGAAGCGCCCCGTTTTTATCGCTCACTTCTCTTGAATGCCGATGCATTAGCATGGCATTGCCAGCTCTTGCGTGCAAGGCTTTCTCTTGTCTGTTGGCTTCTCTAAATATAGCTAAGTAGGTGAATATCATGATCGTGCATGGTATCCAGAATGATATAGAGCTAGAGATGACTGCGTAGGGCTTATTTACTTTGAAATCGCACTCGTTTGTGTGTTGTTCCTTATCACGAAGGTGTTCGTTTGTAGTGTACCAACCCATGAAGATTGGGGCGTAGGATATGGTGATAGGACTCAACCATGTTGCTGCTAGCATCACGTACGCCATCTGTAGGAAAGAATTACATTATATCAGAGGTAAAAAGAAACAAATGCAAAAGTTAAAATTCTACGGGTTGGGAATTTGATTAAGCTTTGGTTTTTGTAATTATGTCAAGATTCTACGGTTATACTCGACGTGTTATATTAATAACGCTAAACTCTCTTAGAACATATAGTTTATTACATACAGTTCTTTTTTGTCCTAAATGATTTGTTCAGAAAGTTCCTTATAGCAAAAAAATCTTAACTTAATTGGTAAACGTCATATACATTATACAACACTACAGAAATTCAAAGTACCATACTTAAAATAAATGTGCGCACAGAGATCTGTCGTCAAATATGGATGCAAATATTAAAAATTCAAAGACACACAGTCATTTTACGTTTACCGTATTTGTAGTAAATCTCATAGATTTCCCTGAACGCCAAGTTTTCGTTATATCTGCCAACAATGCTCTCAAAGAAAAATATTTTGTCCCGAATAAACTTTTCTATTTAAGTAGGTAACTTGGGTAAACGTATTTCGGAGATTACACGATCTTTTTCGCCTTCATATTTTTCTTGAGATGTTTACTAAGAGAGGTTCTGTAGATGTCTGGCAGTCTATTATTCAGATTTGTCATGCGTAGGAGTACACTTGAATGTTTTAATATCAAGAATAGGTTTCAGAAAAATATAAACGTGGACACAAAGCGTCACCCGAAGTAGAATTATGAATGTTTATATTTTTATTTATAGAAAATTAAAACTTGTAACCTTTGCTCATACCACTTTGATATTGACAACTATTTAGTTTGTATATTGCAGTGCAGCTAATGGATATCCTGACCGTACGTTATTGTATAACAATAAGTATATATATTTTGTAGCAGGTTCATCTTCCGGATACAATTAAGAGCTTCAACTTATTTGAAGCTCATAAATATCCAGATTAGAGAATTTGGTTAAGACCAAATTCTCTAATCTGGATATTTAAGATATTTTTTACCTTTCTTTTAGGTTTCTTCCTTTCATATTTTCAGTATATGGCATGTATCTTCTTTGTCTTTTTATTTATCCTACTTTAGGTATTTGTCTAAGGTATGTACTTTTCGATGGATAAAATTAATCTCTGGTGCGCAACAAGAATTGTTACTATTGTTATACATAAATACGAGTAATGTCATTAATTATGTACCCAAAGTATTTACACTTGACATATTATTACGGTTTGGAATAATATTTAAAGCTCTTTCTGATTAATGTTATACAGTAAGTACGTATACAGTTCTTTATTTCTATTTACTAACCTTTTTAGTCATCTTGATAGGATATTTTAATGGCTTGACAATGGCATAATATCGATCTACCGATATGCAGCACAGGTGAAGGATTGAGGTGGAGGTAAAGTAGACATCTGAGGAGTTCCACAAGTCGCAGACGACAGGGCTGAAGATCCACTCGTTGTAGAACTGAACGCTGAAGTTGAAGGGCATCACCGCCACGGCAACTAAGATGTCGGCGAAAGCCAGAGACACGACGAAGTAGTTTGTTATGACGCGGAGTTTTCTGTTAAAGAAAGTGAGTAGGTAAGTATCAATTACTACGTTTTTACAAACTCAAAATAAGGAAAGCTGACATAATTTTAGGAAACTGCTAAAAAAGTATTATTGTGCAAATTGTTGGATGATATTTACTGTCATTATTTTACTTCAATAAAATGAATCGATCATTAACAAACACTTAATTCTAAAAGACAACAAGGAAAGACGTAGTGAAATTCGAACTACGTTTCTTCTGGTTTTCGTGATGAAAATAGTTTATTCTATTAACTTTTAAATATTGCA